>BGZK01000570.1:0-355271 GCA_005406025.1 Eumeta japonica
TTACATAATTCGTCAACGAATATAATTATTCTGAATATCAGCAAATCACTCTATTTGGATATAAGCATTGCAAACAACAAGAAAGTGTAATTACAAGTAAAATAATTACTACTCTCTAAAACTGAATTAGTAGAATTTTTACTAATTGAAGTAGTAATAGTAGAAACTACATCAAAATTAGTAATTTTTAGTTGAATCTACTCCAGATTTACTAAGTTTGTAGTCGTTACTTTTCAATTAGTAATTTTCACTAATTGAAAAGTAATATGGCCCAACTTCACTACTGAATTAGTAGTTCTGAATTAGTAGTCACTTGACAATTAGTAAAATAATCACTTTTATAATAGTAATTAGAATTATACTTTTAGTAGAAAATTTACAATTTTAATTTGTAATCATTTCTACTAATTGAAAGAGTGGATAACCACTTATTGCTGGTCGTATACTTTGGACATCTTAAAATAGTAGCTATTGACTATTAATTAGTGGTTTTCCACTTATTCAGTTTTAGAGAGTATGTCATAAAATATTACATTACGATATGAAATTAGATTGGTAGATTAAAAATAGTTAAAAGCATTACGATGACCGCGCATACCCATTAGGAACCGCTTATACTGTGCAAGCTTATTGATCTAAAATTAAAATGCTGCGATATTGTGCCTTAGCGGTGAAGTAAATACAAATCTGACAAACAAACGTATTGAAGTTTTATTTTTTAACGTGGACTTGAAACACTATCGTCTATAAGAATTTGAGAGGTTGTATGGTTAGCCATTTTTTCGAAAATACAAAGTTAAATGCGCGATGGTCATATATAATAAAAAGCTCGCTAGCCCGACTGGCTGTTACTCTCTACAAATATCCGACCTCAAACACTGTCCGATTCAGTTATATAGTATTCGCCGACACCGATCGGCCCGAGGCTGCGCGGCGGCGTAGTGCGCCTGCGCGACAGGTCAGCCGTGACAATGAGCAGTGTATGCTAGGTGTGCTTATACAGGCAGTGCTTCATCCGATAACTTACTATACATAAAGCGCAACAAACCGACAAACTAAGTTAATATTCGCTGGATCGCCGCGCTGAGCCGATACGAAGCTTATGCCGTGCGAATGAAAAAAGTATGCGTGTATTAATCGTACGCGTGTAGGAAATTGAACTTCTTTAGGATGTATATCGTTTTTATTTCGTTTAATATTTAAATTTAGGAAGAGTGAGGTTGGAGCTAAAATATTTAAAAAGTATTTTATGGGAGGGGAATAAATACAGTTAGTAAATACAGTTTTATTAATATTATTATAATTATTATTCGTTGATAGTGACTAAAAGTATTAATAAAAAATCACATTTTTTATGTCAAAGCATAGACAATTTGATTACGTTCTAGAACAGTTTTATTATTTCTTTTTTTACATATTTATCCTAGGAGGCAGCATCGTATATCTTCATACATTTTTATATTTCGGGTACCAACTTCAAATTAAAAGCCTTACATATAAGTACATTAAGTATATTTTAAGGTATTATTTTTAAATTATTTACAAATATACTATCTATTTGTCATTTATAAATACAAAATTGTAAATAAATATGTTTATTAATTAATATTTTATAAAATATGTTACCATGTTATATATTACGTAATATTGATTCTTAAGAATAATGGCTGACAATTTGCACAGAGACAAATAGGGCCATCATCGTTCTATGTCTTACCCGTTCCGTATCCCTTATGTGGCCATCCAATGTGGCGATACTGCCAGCATGATGAGAAGCTTTAGACCAACCAGGTCAGACCCTGGGCGGCATATGTGTAAATATAAATTTAATCATTTTTGTTTTATTTTTAATTAAATATTTTTTATTTTTTTTTAGCAAACGCGTTTAATTATTATCATTCTGTAATGTTATATAATTTATTTTTTTACTTACTTATACAATACTTTACATGAAATTTGGTCTATAATCCATTAATTAATCTATAATCATATAATTAGATTTGCACTTTATTAGACAGACTGCAATATCTATCTTGGAGTCGCCTTAGACACAATAAATAAAGCTCCTTATTCATTAATAATGACATTTATTGCACGTTTAACGTCTACTATTATCTATACGTCTTGCTGCATATATTTAAAATATCAAATAGCTTATCAACCAAACGATTATAATCAGAAGAAACTTTTGTTACGGAGCATTTATAAACATTTGTTTATTTACTTTGTCTGCAGTTAGAATATAATGTTTACTCGGGCCTTGCGATCGATCTACGCTAATGATCAGGTTTGAACATAAGTTTTGACATAAACAAACATTATGTAGATGACGTTTGTTTATGACGAATAAATATATGATGAATAGCTCGTTTGTTGACGTCGAAGTCGTAGAAATGTAGACCACATTGTCTCGTAAGTGATCAGTTGAGATGACAGCAGTAGATGTACTGTGGCTTAAATTCAAATAAAATTTTTCTATGATGTAACTGAAGACAAGCGCTGAAAAACATACGTTTCAGCAAAGATCAACGTGTGGCATACATTTCGTTGTTCTTCAGTGAAAATTATTTTCAATATGATCGAATATACCGTTTTTGAGTTGCCTAAAAACTGCACTTTTCAACAAAAGGACGTAAGTGCTATGAAGATATGCTCTTTTGTTGGTTCAAATTTTCACATCGTATTTTTATATCATGTGAATGTAGCAAGTGTTTTAACGCACTTAAAATTTACATACATAATATAAATTGTAATACATTACAGTAAAGACATTTAACAGTAATAAAATATACTTATAAGCGTTGTATAAAAGGCAAAAGGTCTGGTTGCTTTTCAATAATGCTCAAGAACGTGTGACAGTATCTCGCGACCTCGAGTCCTTTGATAACGTTGTTGGCTGTATAGAACAAGTAATAAATGTATATTATAGACCATGTAAAATTATGGAAATACAGTGTAAACTCCATGTAACGTCACTCGATTTAACGACAAACTCCCTAAAGTGTCGTAATCACTTGGATTTAGTTGGTTTAGCTTACCTTCAATATAACTATACACTCTACATAGCATTACATCCACTCTCAATAACGACAATGATTAAGTACTAAAAAGTACCTTTTAAGTTGCCAAAATTAGTAAAAATTGGGCAGCTGTGTAGGTTCTTTTGTCGCTTTATTATCCTAACCTGTGATAAACTCGAGTGTCGTCATCAGGCATACCGAACTTTTTAAGTAATCGTTCTTTTGTTTGCAAATTGGGATTGCTTGCATGTTTAGACTGTTGTTGACCATGACTAATAAGTAAGGGACATGAATTATCTATACGTGATCATATTCTAAGTTGCTCACAAACTTTCAAACTGTAAACATGGCTAGTAAAAAGAAAATCACTGTGTATTGACGAAAAAGTTTTACTGATACGCGTAATAGAAACGGGAGAGATGATAGATTTGGCAGACGCTTTAAATTTTCTTTTTCTTTTTCTAATTCTGATTTTTCTTTTCTTCATTTATCAACTCTCTATAACGTCATAAAAAGCACAGTCCCGTCAATGTCATTATATAGAGTTAAAATTGTACATATAAAATCATATCTTCAATTATTAACACCCATTATATGTAGGCCAATTTTTAGACGTTATTAGCCGTTGAACCGTCAAGTCAATATGTTTATTGTATCAAACAAAAAAAAACTAGCCAAGAGCATGTCGAACCATGCTCACTATGGGGTTCCGTAGCCATTACTACTAGAAATGCACTATAGATGAAAAAAACTATGTTGTTGCATTTTTATTCCATAATTTTCTGCACAGAATAGGTATAAGCGCTTTTGTTATCTATAACTAGACAAACAAGTAGATATGTCGAATATTACACTAAAACTAGTTTAAAAAAGAGCGTATCTTTAAGAACCCTATGTCCTTTTGTTCAAAAGCGTAGTTTTTTGGCAAGGACTGAAAAATGGTATGTCCGATCATGTTCAAAATAACTTTCCTTGTAAGTGTTAAGCGTTACCTTCGCATTTGTTTTCCTATTTTTCGAACATACGGGTTAAAAAATAAAGAGAGACACACGATTTCTGCTACTTTAGGAACCATTGTTTTCGAAAATATTCACTTAATCAGAAAAATTGCTTAGTAACGTTAATGTTTATAAAAAAAACTGTCGAAATGGGTAACACACGTTGATTTTTGGTGAAATAATTTTTTTCAGCTTCTGTTATATGTACGGAGAGTATTAACTACAAATATTTATTTTTGTTATTTAACTACAAAATAGCGGCCTACACAAGACACTGATACTCTAAGTTTCATAAATATACGTTTTGTGAGTTTTAAATAAAATGCCTGTAACATACGGACGGACGGACGGACATGACGAAATTATAAGGATTCCCTTTTTGCTAATTTGGCTCGGAACCCTAAAAAACCTCTTTAGAAGTCCATATATTATGAGAGTAACTACGGAACCCTACACCGCGCGTTGCCGGACGTGCGCTTGACTGGCTTCTTGATTTAATGCATTGTTTATCTATAAATAAATTTAATTCTTCAATAACGTTCTTAAAAAATTAAACATTATTATAAACTATGTATATGGATAAAATAGTCGATTATTGATACTATTTAAACAAAATTAAGCTTTGTATATCGTTAAAACGAAATGGAAATGGAAATCGTTATGAAATGGAAATCTTTTAGTATAGATTCTTGGTCAAATTTCTCAAAGTCTGTTTCATTATCTTCGTTGTACTTTGATACTGTTATTTAGATAATTTTAAATCAGTTACTGTTATTTTCAAGTTCTTTCTCAACACAAATCTCAAATTGGTGTATCGCAGTTTCCTCGAAACTTAAAAACTATGCCGGTCTGCCTTTGAACTTTGCACATATATATTGTCGAAATAAATAACACAGGAAAAGGGAATAATTAGGGAGTAAAAGGCTTACCCCTTGTCGCGTCCTGGGATCACACACGCGGCACCGAATAATTTGGTTTTTTATATTATCTATTCCGCACAAGGGTTTTACACGTCGCATACGTAGTAAATTACTTTTTGTCTCGTCCGTAGTTGCAGAAAAGCGACACCTATCGCCCCACCAACAAGAAAAGGTAATAGGCAAGGAAACATATATACTATACCGGGTGTAAGGGACAGCCCTCCGCAAACTGATATTCGCATTCAGACCCTTATTTTGAATAAAAATCCACTGGAAATTTTCTCAGGAAAAAAAATGTTTTTTTTTCAGTTAAAACTACTTTATTTCTATGTCAAATCACATTTTCTGTACGCAGCATTCCATTTTTGTAAATAAAACAGGTAAAATAAAAAAAGCAGCAATGGGTCTTTTAAAAATGGTAGCGATACATTGCGTAGGAGGTGATAAAACAAATCAGTTTTCTTGGATTCCCTTCACTTTCCTGAAATAATTTCATGCGCGGATTATCTTAGTACAATATACCGAGTTCACTCTATCAGTTTGCGGAAGGCTGTCCCTTACATCCGGTATAATTTATAATATATATATATATATATACATATAATTGTTTGTGTATTAAACCGTATGTAAGCAAAATTAAACAGTTGCATAAAACTTGGTATAATTAATAAAATATGTAACTTTCCTATCAACTGAAAGTGATAAAAGTACATAATTCAGTTTTAAGTTATAAGCTTTAAAAAAATATTCTAAATATTTATAAATATTCGGGTTATTTTAAAAGTACCGATGTACTATCCTAAACATTGTATATTAAAAGTTTATCAATAATTAAAAATGTAATTGCTGTGAAATCTAATCTCAAGTGTTTTTTTTTTTCTATAATTCGTTTTTATTTAAAACATCTAAATATATTTCATATTCATGAATGTTATTCATGAATATTTTTAATAATTTTTCGTAATTAGGTAGTTTAAGATACTATCTACTATCTACAAACAGAATAATTATACAATTTAAAAATAAGACATATTCTGTATCCTGCGTATTTATACGATAACATAGGTTTTAATACTTAAATTTAAAATTAATAGAAAGATCTTGAACTGAGCTTGTGCCTTTTCATGATTTAATACAGTGTTTTTCAATCTTTTTGATTTCGCGACCCCTTTACAGGTTGAAATATTCTGGCGACCCCCTGTGTCATAAAAAGCCAAAAAAATAATTTAATTAAATGACTACATACGTTAGGTAATTATTTTTTTTCTATTTTGGTACATTTATCTATTTATTCACGCGGGCCAAACTGCGACGGCGATGTCGTTGCGGCGCCAGTAAGCGCCCCGCGCGCGCCATCCGCAATGTTCGTTTGTTCCAAATTTCATCTCTCACTCAGTTAAGCGCACCGAGGACTGCCGAGGAGTACGGACGTCGTTCTTTTGTTTTTTCGCTTACTCCGCGCGTTACAAAATTGATAAATTTCTCAAAATAAAGAAGCCTTCAACATCTGGCACGCGTGTCAATAGCGATATGGTGGTGAATCAAACCCGAAAATAAATAGACCTTATGATAACAGTTATTTGAAATACGGGTTCACAGTTATAAATAATAAACCTCAATGTGTAATTTGCGGCGATGTTTTATCACGTGACAAACCCATAAGCTTTGAAGCTTATGCGGCGTCTCATAACCAAGCATCAAAAGAAGCTGATAAACCGTTGGATTTCTTTGAACGAAAGTCGAAAGCTGTTAGTCTGCAGTAAAATACTATAATTCAGGTGAGTTATAAAATAATGTTTTCCTAATCTTCACGAAGTGTTGTTAAGACCCTAATGCATGTAAGCGATAAGCTTAAAGCGAATCTATTCTAATTATTGCTTATTTTACTGTTGATGTTTTATGATGTTTATTTTTTTGTTGTTTGTATACAACTTTTGATTATACTTAATTTCGGTGTGCAAAGGTTCCGCATCCTTAATTTTATTGACTATTCATTTTATATTGTTTGGTTTATTTTCAGGCATCCAGTATCAACGAGTCAGTATTATTAGCTAGCTACAAAGTAGCATACCGAGTTTCTAAAGCAGGGAAACCACATACAATTGCCGAAAATCTTATTTTACCAGCAGCACTTGATATGGGTGAAATTATGACCAGTAAGCAGGAGGCAAATAAATTAAAAAATATACCACTTTCTGACAATACTATTTCACACAGAATAAAGATATGGCCAAGTATATTCAAAACAAGTAGTACAAAATTAAAGAAAATGAATATTTTGCTTTGCAGTTTGACGAATCTACAGATGTTTTTAACTGTTCACAGTTAGTAGTATTTGTGCACTTTGAAGCAGATACCAGTATCAGGAAAGAAATTTATTTTGCAAAGAAGCACTTCCTGTAATATTCCTTCCTTATTCATATCACTTCCTACAATATTGATTGGAAAAATGTATAGCTATTTGTAGCGATGTCGCTAAAGCTATGACTGGCAAAAAGAGCGGACTTATTGCAAAGTTAAAATCGAAACATATCCTGGACACACTGTTTTCTACATCGACAAGCTCTAGCTGCTAAGATAGTACCTTCTGATTTAAATGACGTGCTCAAGAGGTAATAAAATTGTGAATTCTATCAAAGGTAAAGCTTTGCAAACCCGGCTATTCAGAATCATTTGTGAAGATATGGGCTCGCTTCATCAAAATCTCCTTTATGACAAAGAGGTCAGGTAGCTATCCAAGGAAAGGTATTGACAAGAGTTCTGGAACTGAGAGCTAAATTGTTAATGTTCTTACAAAATGCAAAATCTGAATATGCTTCTCGTTTTCTGACCCTATTTGGCTCTTGAAATTAGCATTTTCGGCAGATATTTTTAGCCACCGTAACAATTTGAACAAAAACCTTCAAGGAAGAGAAGAAAATATTTTAACAGCGAAAGATAAAGTAAAAGCATTTCACGCAAAACTTCGTTTGTGGTTAACCTCTCTGCAAAACAAAATGTTCGTATCTTTTCCATATGTTCAGAAGATTATTGAAGATAATGCAACGGACCAAAATTTTGCAGTATCAGCTCACATTCCTTGCATGGTACAGTATTTGCATAATTTGCAAGAGAAACTTTTGGCATACTTTCCAGACTTACACTCTAAAGCTGACAATGGGCGTAGATGGATTTTAAACCCTTTTTTGAACAAATCAATAGATCTGGCTGATGTCACTACAAAAATGAAAGACTATTTTCTAGATTAAGCCGCTGATGGCATGCTTAAAATAGAATTTTATTCACAAAGTGTCAACGTATTTTGGATAAAAAGAAAACACGAATATCCAGAGCTGGCAAGGGAAGCTCTTAAATTATTAGTGCCATTCGCCACTTCATACTTATGTGAACTGACATTTTCTTCAATGGTAGACATTAAAGCTAAAAAGAGGAATAGACTGCAATTAGAATACAATTTGATTATTAACGTTTCAAAAATAGCACCACAATTTGATAAACTTTTGAAAAATAAACAAGCTCACTAAAATTGTGTTTTTGTTGTGTAAGAACCTCGACTTTTTCTTTCAGCCGGCGACCCCCCGTGTAAGGCTTCGCGACCCCCCTAGGGGTCGCGACCCACAGATTGAAAAACACTGATTTAATATGTTTTTCGGCGATAGTTAATTTATTAAGTTTTCGGTGTAGTTCTATTTAGCAGCAGAGATCATTTGTTTATTTTTATTTTGTGTACATGAATGTGAATGCGAGTCAAATATCGATTATAATATTATATCAAATTAAAAAAATACACAGGCAAAAAAATCATTAAAAAATAAAAGTAAATCTCACAAATGAAACTAGAGTTCCGTTAATTCTCATTTTAATTCTCGACAGTCACAAAGTAACTGCTAGTTGTTAGTTATTCCCTAACGGCATATTTAAAACCATTTAAAACATCAAAGCCTTATTTATTATTGCACTGCAGTTTTAAAAATTTCATTGAATATGATTACGATGAAGATTGATGAAAGCATATTTTTTTACGTCACAATTCCCTCGCCGCTTTGGGCTTAGTCGAAAATAACGCGTCCAACATCACGGCGGCCATGTTGGTGTCGCCATTAAATGGGCCCTGTCACGTCAATCACTTTTGGCGCAATCATCGCCGACAAAAGCGTCGTCCGTAGCGGATTCGAGGGTCTCGCCGTGGGAACGCTCGTGTCCTTGCTCTTCGGATTTATCGTCGGACTAGTCTTCGGATCTACGGAGATGCCCCGGGGCGTTGACGATTTTCCTACTGAAGCAATGAAAGTTAGGTAATATTCTAGAAAATACAGTTTCATATATACTCATTTATTAAATGTGTCAATAAATATTTGTTATTTAAATGCATATGTTTGTGATATTATAATTATTATCATTTATGTAGATAATTTGTTTTCCATTTCGATTTTCAAGGTTGACAAAGTGGAAACATTGTCAATTGTATCAACACGAAAATAATTTTCCGTTTAAGAAATAAATTTATAGTATATCTAATAATCTTTAGCATCTGTAAAAAAATCAAATAAATAGGTCAAGCGACAATTCAAGATAGTATAGCCATAGCATGTAAAAATAGAACTAAATCATTAATACATTACAAAGGGGTTACATAATCACAATTTTCTTTCAATTCGTCGTAAATTAAATGTATCTGGAACTTTGTTCTAGTTTTTCTGCAATGCTCGATCATTCAACTCATTTCGCTCAGCCCTCACATTTGATAAGCCGGCACGTCTCTTTTATCTTACTGCAATATTCTACATCAGTAAATATGATTCTTGTTCACTCCGATCAGATTTCTTCTTCCACGAGTAAGTTAAAACATGAAAGGACTATTTTTTTTTCGTAAAAGAATAAAAACGGCTCAAAAATAATCCTCTCATGTTTTATCTTTTGGTTTATATACAAGGATTAAAGGATAACTAGTTCTTAATTGTCGTTATTGACTTGTAATAACTTACGAAAACCTCGGTGCCGAGACAAGGAAAAGGAAAGCAAACTGTCTAGTTAGATAATTAGTTCAAAAATTTCCTTCTTTTGCCCACCAGCAAAGCCGTATGCAGACGGTAGTAGGATATAAAGTCGTTAAAAAAATAATTAAGATAAGGAAGTCTATAAGTTTGTTGTTCACGCAGCCCTACGGTGTATATCGGTTAGTGCCGTTGGTGTATTATTTCATTATGGACTAAGTCTTAGGAGTTCATAGTCTGTGAGATACGTGAAAAAGTATCTGGCAGATACATTCCGTACGATAACAGAGAAAAAAATACATACTGCATTGCAAAGAAATACTACACAGTGCGAGGACACAGATTTCCGGCAATTCGTGCTGGTAGGATATGGAAGTGGCATTGATCAACAACGTCGCACATGCGGAACTGGATATGATGGAGAATACGCAAGCGATTCTGACAAAACCGCTAAACGAGGAAAAGAGAAAAATAAAAGGACAAGAAAGTGGAAAGAGGAGCGAGATTTTGAATCCTGTAAAGATGCATAATCAATTGGAAGAAATATTCATATTCAACTTCTTAAAAGAATATTGGGAATCGGTGTAGATCAGGGTAGCGCTATGGAGATAGCTTGGGAGCATGTGAACAGTTATCTATCGTATCACCCCATGGACAACATCATAATAGTCTTTCGCGAACTGATGAATCTACTAGTGATAGCAATGAGTAAGAAGCGTATGACATACCGCAATGTATCTAATGAACGATTTCTAAAATTAATTTGTGATGCAAAATTGTTCAGGATATCTTGATAATGTTAGAAGGCTACCTTCATCTGTTCCAGATGACTTCGAAGAAGATTTCTTCTTTATGTTCTCGGAGTAGATGAAGAATGTGTAACAACAGATGAAACTCCATTTAGAAGACGAGGAGGAAATAGAGGAATATTTCTCATTTCTCTTCATAACCAGCATTCAAGTTAACCACGTTTGTTATAAAGCTACGGAACGAAACGTGGAAAAAGTTATCCCGGCTGTGGTTATATCGAGTTCTATGAAACGGATGGTAAACTACAAAGGCCCTATGATGGGTATAACCAAGGAGAGGAAGGCATCAGCTAGACAAATGATAACTCCTCCTACGACAGACAGTGACGAAGAACTGAAAATGGTTCAAAACGAATCGGAAGAGGAAGAAGACTTCGATACTGTGCTTGAAGAAATATTGGAAGTGGACCAATTGACGAAAAATGGTGAGCGGATTTGTCAATCTATCAGGAAGACGGTTCCTTCACTACGAAATCTCCGGAAGAACGTGGTACTCATGCGGTAAAGCTAGAAGTCTTTCGGAAACTCTTCTCACTCTTTCAAAAACTGATCGAACAAAACTGATCGGAAAATGGTCAAAGCACTGAAGAAAAAAATAAAGAAATTATTCAGATAAAAGGTCTGGCTATCCAGGTTCTTAATCACCCTGATTCGCAACACAATACATACGGAGGCATAATGATGTTTGCTCACGTGAATACTCCTATATGTAGGCACTGATAACACATGTCATTTAATACCCTGCATCTGACTTTGTTCGTGGGCGAAACCTGGAGGCCTTAAAGTAATTGTCTAAGTAGACGGTTTGTCTTTCTTTCCCTTGGGTTGGCACCGTACTCTATGTGATCCTCCGGCAGCAGCTATGATGACATCATACCGTCATACGACCATTACAAATCGACCGAGGTTATTTACTCCTGCCAAACAGTTACATATATTATTATTATAGAAAACTTTTTGTTTTTGTTTTTCTAATATTATTTATTTCATAAGTTTATAACACTAGCTCCACAACTGTATAAAAATAATATGTATTTTCTTAAATTTCATCAAATATAAAACTAAAGAACTTTTACTTCTTTTTTTTGGGTAAATGTTGTCATCAAGATAAGTTTCTTAATTACTTTCTTTCAACAAAATTTCGGAGGTTGAGTTATTGTCTCTTTGTTTAAGTATTTGTCCACCGCCTCTTTGAAGGAGTATAATGAAATAAAGAAAATTCCTTTGGTGAATTAGCGAAACGTTGAATGCGCCTTTTGGTTTTTGTTTCAATGCTAATTATGAGGATTGACTGTTCCAGAATATAAGCTGAAAAAAATACATTTCATGATTTATGGAAAACAATTTTGGGCAGTGTGACAGAAACAACAATATATTTCAAAATATATAAAAATCGACTTAACCGTAAATCGAATTAGGTACCCGTTCTTCTCCCTGTGCGAACTTTAACATTTGTATCAAATTATGTTGCAACGATAGTCAATAACCTATGATTTCATAACCTATATAAATAAAAATTAATGCCAAAATGTATGTACGCGCATCACTTCCGAACGACAGCACCAAATTGGATAATTCTTTTTTTATTGTTTTCGTTAATATAAGGACAAGGTTTGTATGAAAGAAAATAACCCTTTGTATCTGTCTGTCTGTCTATTTGTCTGGGGTATATTCGAAACGGCTGAACAGATCACGATGCGACTTTCACTAGAGAGTTTACGTAGCTAAATTTAGAATACTTTTTTATGACGATATTTTTTAAGATTCCTGCGTTTAAATAAAATCTAAAAATGAAATAATTTATTAAATTTGAAATCAAAATCGGAATCGCAATTAAAATCGGAAGCATAATTGGAATCGGGATTAAATTGAGACGAAACCGAGGACGAGGAGCGGGATCGGGATCATGACAGACACTGCGTAATCATTTCCTAGAAAAGGGAGAGCGATAAAATGTGTAAAGACGAGACCAAAATTTAAAGTGTGAGCTAATTTTCATGTTTTGTGTGTTATGCCTACTAGGCTTCGACCATGTATTTGTATTATTCAACCGAACTATAACATAGATTCTAAAAATTCATTTATTTATAGAGAGCTACACTATCCTTAAGTAATATTGGCTATATTTTATTTAGATACTAACCTCCGGATTCGTTGAAATAGAAACTGTTATCGGTAACAGAATCGAAATTAAAGGCGGGACGGAGAGCAGAATTGAGAATCGGGCCAGAATCAGAGTCGAAAGCGAGACCGAAACGGAAATTGAGAACGGGACTAGTGTCGAAAACGAGTGCGGGGACGGGATCAGGGTCAAAAGTGTGACTGGGATCGGAATCGAAAACGGGACCGAGATTGAAATTGACATAGATCGATACCAAAGGAAAAAGAATCATTTCACGTAACTGCGGGCATCAACTATACGGGCAAGTCACCTACGACCAAGTGCAGAACGTCTGTCGGGCCAGCCAGTATAATATTTATCCATGTATAAAGAAAGGAGGAAAAATTTTTCGTGTTTTATAGACAAATTCAAGATAATTTTTATCATGTAATGTGTAAACAAAACGCCTTAACATTTTAGGACTTTTGCGACAGTGTCAGCTTCATATATATATACCAGCTTATATATACATATATACTAGCTATTTCGGTTTCGATCCCGATTTCGAATTTCACTGTTGTTTCTCGTCGTGCGTGCAATTTTGATTCTGTTCTTAGTCACGGTTCTGATTTGGACAAAGACGTAGCAAACGCTAGTAGTATCAAAATAAAGTGTATAATAGTATCAAAATAAATATAACTATAAGGTTTTCTTATAAATACCTACATATTTGTAAGAAAATCTTATAATTAAATCTATTTTATTTTATGAAAAACAAAGGAATTCAAAAGATTAACTGATATGTATTTTGTTCAAATATTTATCAACTATTTTTTTTTTAACTCGTTTTAAACAAATCCAAAAGAAATAAAACTTGTACCAACAACTTTTTTGTAACTCGAATGAAATAAATTTATTAGCAACAATATTTCAAACAATCCAATAACGAATCGAATCAAACCAATTAATCGACAACGAACCGCATAAGAAGCAAATACACAAGATCTAACCACATTTGGATACCGACGCATTGATTATCCTGTCTAAATCGTGTGCACCAGTCGCTTGCGAGATTCAAAAATGAGGTAAAATTGTACAACGCCGTTGAGAAAATATTTAGGAATGAAAATGCTTAGGAATGAAAATGAAAGTCCTCGGTCTAGAATAATGAAATTTTGCACCAAATTGTTCTAAATTACGTAAATTTGCATCAAGAAGGGATTTTTGGAAATCCGTTCCTTGAAGATTGAAATGAAGGATGAAAGTTTTTATGAAACTTCTTCATTTTTGAAGTAATAATTATAATAATTGGTAGACGAACTCATGCAAGCAGTATTTAGATACACAAATGCATTGTACTTATCACTTTTTAGTTTTCATCTCCTATTTTACCTCCCTTCAACAATATGTTTTTTTTTAATAGTGATACTGCATGTCTTAAACCATGAGGATAAATATATATTTTTACATTTTTTAATTGAAATTTGGTGGAGTTGCAAACAAACTTTCATCTCTTATTTTAAGAGAATGTATTTCTAGAAACGTCTTAATAGAAATCGTCTCCCCGAATTTCAAATTTCTGGCATTCGTAGTCACGGCTCTATGTTGCTGAATTAGTTTCTTAAATTCCCAAGTCTAATTTAAAACAACCCCATTTAATCACTTATAGGGGAATTTTGGAAAAGTTGAAATAGTAGGTGTCTAATAGATGTCTGTTATTATTTTTTATAGAGAAAATACTGAGAATTTGGAATCGACAAGTTAAAAAAGTCTTCCATACATATTTGCACCCCTTTTTAAGGATAGTTTTGAAAAATTAGTAACTACGTATTTGAAGAGCATTCTTTGTGAGTTTGAAACCGCTACTACCAAAAATAACAAAGTTTCATATAAATTTCCAACTCCCATTTCACACCCTTATGGGTGGTATTAAATAATGCTTTCTTAGTACACACCTACGTCACCTAAGAAACATTTGTGCAAAATTTCATGCTTCTAGACCCAGCGGTTTCAGCTATGCGTTGATCGATCAATCAGTATATCAGTCTGTTAGTTTCTTCTTTTATATAGATATAGATACATTTAGCTGGCCTGGCAGACGTTATTCTACCCTTTCTTGTGCGTGACTTGCCCATATAATTAATGTCTGCAGCTCCGTCAACATGGACATATAATGATTATTTTTCATCTTTTGTAGCAATGGATGTCAATCTCAATTGCGGTTTCACTTTCGATTCCAATCCCAGTCACACTTTTGGTTCTGATTCCGAACCCACACTCGTTTTCAATCACAGTCCCGTTCTCAATTTCAGTCCCGCTTTCAATTGTGATTCTGTTCTCGTTCTCGATTCTGCTCCTTGTCCCGCCTTGCAATTTTGATTCCGTTACTACTCATGGGGCCGAGGGCAAACAATTCCATCATCTTTTGTATTTCGATCCCGATTTGGCTCTTGATTCTGATCCCGATACTACTCTCAACTTTGACACCGATCTCGTTTTCACTTTCGGACCCGGTCTTGGCTCTCGTTGTGTTCGCCGACCCGTTTCCAATTCCGATACTGCTACCTGTATAAGTTTTAAAGTATAGTAATGATTCCAAATGTTAATGTAATGCGAATTGATAAACGACATTTTTGTCAATTCGTCTTATGCCAATTGAGAGGCCAGGGTCTATAGAAGTTAAAATTTGTGTTTGTGTGTATTTTTGGATGAGAAGTCTGAAAAAAAAACAGCACTTGGCAACTACGCCACCTATAAGAAAATAAACAACCCATCTTTCATGTTGGATCTAATTTCACATAGTGTGCAATATTTCATTGAATACGGTTGAGTGGTTTCGGAGTTTAGCGTAAACGAATATCGTGAAATATGATTTATATATATATATATAGATATATAGCCGTTACCCATCCGCTTCCCCGTTACCTCATGTAAACTAATATTCAACAATAATTGTTTTGTTTTGTGATTCAGATAAGCCCGTGATTTCACTCGCGTGTGCATACATTGAATCCCTTCATTTTTAATATCAACCGTTCTCGCTATCAATTTTGCTCCCAATCACGGTCCTGTTAACGATATCAATTCTGGATTGATTATTAGGTCCGATCTCCGTCCCGTTATTCCAAAATGCGCTCTTGATGCCAATTTTGGTCCTTCTTGACAATGCATGTTAGTAGTAACAAATTACCATTTTTACTGGTATTTATATATATTTTTACATAAAAAGGATCTTGTTATGTAATTTTATTATATTAATATTATATCGTATTTGAGAACATAGTCCACTTCTAAGCCAAATTTGATTAAAATCCAGCCGTCAGCGTATGACAAACATCCATTCAAACATACTTTTACATCAAATTTAGCCGAAGTTACTTACTACACTTTTTGTCATACCATCGAAAATGGCGTTTCATACGAAAAATGTATAAGAAAACGAATTTTTTGCATGAATTTTTAATATTTTAATTAGTTATTCTACTATTTGAGGCAGAGACAAATCTAACAAATTAAAGATCATAAAAATCTGTTCAGCCGTTCTTGAATCATAAATAGTCTAAAATATATATCTTATATC
Organism: Eumeta japonica; assembly: GCA_005406025.1. NCBI lineage: Eukaryota > Metazoa > Arthropoda > Insecta > Lepidoptera > Psychidae > Eumeta > Eumeta japonica. Next base: position 16,423 of record BGZK01000570.1, read on the forward strand.
TGACATATATACCTTATGTCTCGGAAAATATCATAATTGATATTCTGTCTTCAATAGACATTTTGCTACATTCATTCGTATGATTCTTGTAATATACCATTTATCTCACTCAAATTTCTTTCGCTTAACGTCTTCTTCGACTATGTGGAAAGCCGTTGCATTTAAGCACTCAAAAACTTTTGTGACGTTATCAACTCGAGCTTTCATGGGTTAATAATCTTATCCGCTCTTGCTTAAATTAGTGTACAAAAAGGCATCGGAACACGAACACGATCACTGATCACTATGGACTTTGATTTCTCACTAGCTTCAGAATAGTAATTACTAATTAAGCCAACCAGATTCTTTATAATCCTACAAGTATCTTAAATATTAATTATATATTCATAAATAGCCAGAGAAAACAGTATAAAAACAAAGGAAAAATAAAAACACTGGCATTTCGGTGCAAAATCCAAGCAAATTAGAGAAACAAATATAGGTATATTCTCTTCGCACGAAACGTTTTTTGCCCTGTGGTAGATAATACGTATAACCTAAAATTTGATACTTAGGGTATAATAACATTTTAGAGTATAAACCAGGGTGGAGACCATTCTTGAAAGAGAGATGAGTTGACGAGTTCGATATAAAATCAAAGAATGTATTTGATATTCATCCGGATGGAGTCGCAGACACAACTATACGTATAAAAAAACAGTATAACCTTTATGTCTGATGTGAACCTTTTGTGTCCTGTACATTGAAGATATATATATATATATATATATATATATATGAAAAATGGAGAGAGGACGATAAAAGCAAGATAATATGAGAGGAAACAAAGACATTCAATTTTTTTGTTTATCTATCTGTCTGTCAATCTATTCGCATATATCTATGCAATTATTAAACGAATTTTAATGCGGTTTTCATAGTTAGATAGAACTTCACTCACAACATAATATACCTTTATTTATTTAAATCGGGTTTTATTTATTATATGTTAGAAAAAAGTAATCCTCATTTAAAGATCTGGCCTGAGAAGTTACAAGGCAAAGAATTATTCCTAGCGTCGAAGGCCTATAGGTAGACGTCACAAAACGAACGAACAGCAACGTTCAAAAGATAAAAAAGATCCTTAGTTGGCTGTATTCTTGGTGAAGCCGTAAGTTTTACTTGGATACGTTTAAGGGGATATTCGGGCAATCTGAAGAACAATACGAATCAATGTTTCAAACTGAATTGATTAATCACAGAACGTTGAAGTATAATTGCATATATAAATAATTTAAACACTTTTAGATAGTCTCGGAGCACATAGACCATAAATGAATATGAATATATAGAACATAGACCTTTGTTCTGTTTATTTCACTCATGACCCGTCAAACGTATTGCGTATACGTCGTGACAACCCAAGTCCGCACGCTAGCGAATTGTCGATACAGTAGATCTCATACTTATCTTTCATTTATTCACTCACAGAGGGCGTGAGTTACAAAAGAAAAAAAAAGTTGACTCGTGCTTACCGAATTCGTTCACTTATGCATCAGTAAATGACATCGTACATAAGCTGCTGTTCACGAAATGACCTTTATTACAAACGAAAACATAGACGTATCAATGTCAAAAACACAAAATCTACACTGACCCTCTAATCACGGCGACTTATTTAAAAATATACAAAAATATACAAGAGGGGAAAGCGACTGGAGGGGGAGGGGGTGGACCGATGAATGAAGGAGGGGATACAGTTGAGATAAAAATTTTATGTGATAGACTAAATTCCTCAAGAACGGAAAGTTAGTTTCAATAAAATCATTATTAATAAACTTACTAAATTACTTATGAAATTGTCATTTTCTAATACTTTGAATTTTAGTATTTTTCATTTGAAGATAAATTCAAAATTCAAATTAGAGTGTTAACAATTGAAATTACACAAACAGGCTCACCTTTTGCATGGAATTTCTCATATTTATTTTACTAAAAGCTACTGAGAAATTAGGCGCCAAAATGGAAAAGTAATGCTGGTAAATACATGATAATATATTATAATTAGAAAAAAATATAACTGAGTTAAAAAAAACTATAGTAACACAAATTACTTACGGATAACTGATGATTACGAATTGAAATTATTAAATTAAATTACTATCTATTGAAACTATGCGTATGCGTGTGTACGCATGCATGAGTGTGTGTACGTATGCTTACATTGATTTTTATTTAAATATATAGCTGTCGCCTGCGGCTACTCCATTGTGAACATTAAAATCCTACATTTTTTGTATCAACTGATGGCGCCGTATCCATCATGACTCCGATCCCGCTCCTCGTTATTGATATCGTCTCAATCTAAGTTTTTCTCTTGATCTCTATTCCGGTGCCGCTGTTAATTAAATTCTAATAAATTATACTATTTTTAATAGTTTTTTTTTCCAAAAGGAACCCTAAAAAATATCGCGATAAAAAGTATCATAAGTGTAGCCCAGTAAGCTTCTCTACCCTCCCGTGAAAGTCGCATCGTGATCTGTTCAGTCCTTCCGAAGATACCCCGGATAAACAGATAGAAAGTGTTATTTTCTTTCATACAAACCTTGTCCTGACAATAACGAACACAACGAAATAAAATTATCCAATTTGGTGCAGTCGTTTGGAAGTGATGCGCGTACATACAATTTAGCGATCCATTTCTATATATGTATGTAGATTTTCGATTTGAAATTATTGATAATCAATAAATTTGGAATTGAGTGGGAGTGGAGCGGTGGTGACTCTCTGGTTAAAAGCGACAAGCCTTCGAATCAAAAAGTCGACCAGGGGCCTCATTACGTAAAAGTAAAAATGGATTGCGATTCCGGAATCGATTTGCGAGTCGAAATTGTTGGGTATAAAAAAATATAATTCTTATACGCAATTGAGTGACTTTAAACCGTTAGATTAAATTAAAACTTTGCACACTCATCGAGAACCGATAACTGTACAATAATATGGTATAATTTGAACTGATCTGATGATGGAGCCAGATGGTAGGCACAGGAACTCTATAACGGAATAAGATATCCTAGTCGTGTTTGAGCTTGTTAGAGTTGTCTTAAGATGTACTCTCCCATGAGTGATTTTCAGGGTTTGATGAAGCCGGAAGGTAAGTACTAGCACTCCATAATAGAACAACGTAATCTATTCGTATGTGTTCTTAATAGAATTTTTTAAGTGCGCTTTGGGCATAATTGGCTTTATCACCTAACATGACCATCCTCTCAACTGTTTCCATTGTATTTTGCAAGTATGTCTCTCGCATCAATCCAAATCTCCACCCACTTCTCAATCACATTGGACTATTTATGGCATAAGGACTTAAAAAAAACACTTAAACCGATTTCAAGCCATAGCCAAAGCTTCCAGTTCACACATTCATAATCGTTTATGCATTCGAATAATTTTTCTGTTAGAATTGAGCCAATTAACCATCCATCAATATTTATTGAAATATTAGAGTATTCGTTTTTGAGTCATGCCACTCTTTCCTTTTAGTCTCATTCAAGCATAGAACATCAAGTTATCTATTTTAATGAATCCACAGATCTCATTAGTTTTGTCATCCATCTCTATATATATATTCCAAACACCGAGTGGACTTCTTTAGTCTGTGTTTCATCCCATCAGTGGGCCTATATGTGACATGAGTGACGAACCTCGGCGCCTCGCCTGTGGTCGTCGATTTTAAGGCTCTTCATTCCTCAATATGGAACTTGCCCAACACATTCCCACTGAGAGATTGGCAATGCCTGGATCCTTCTGAGGTAATAATTTTTATTTCTGTGAACGATTCTGATAATTTTGAGGATGAATTTGGAAAGTTACTGGCATTTTGAAGTGAGAGAAATAGGATAAATGACACTTATCCCCAGATAGTATAAAGATTTATAAATACATACTAGAGTATGCCATTTTTTCAAAATTTAAAGAATGAAAACATAAGAAATATATTGAATTCAGTCTATTAAATTTTAATTTGTGGATCTTGATAATGACTTCTTTCAAAAACTACTTAAAATTATGAGCATTCATGTAATATTTAATATATATTACAGGTAATTCATTCTATAGAACTGCACACATCAACATCAAGAAAGAGTACTATAGGTTCTGGTGCAATGACACCACAAACACATTTACCCCAAACATTTAATATTAACGAAATAATGTACCTAGACAGAATTTTGACATCACTTCGTGGAAATCAGAACAGAATTAGCTCATTCAATTCACATGTGGCACACAAAGATAAAGTTACCTGCCAGTGGCAAAGAACTAGGAAGTAACAGAGGATCTGAAAATTGGCCTGACAAAATATACGAAAGCACATTAGTCCTGAATGTATTAGCTAATCTTAGGTCTCAATGAAAAGTCTCCTGTAAAAAAATCTTTTGTGATGCCTGTATAAAAAATATTTATTGTCTAACAAACACACATACATTTTAGAAGTATTTGAATATATTAAATCAAAACTCAGCCTCCAAAGTTTTGTAGAAAACCAATTGCAATAACTGCATTAAAATTTAAATTTTCGCTACAAAATAAATCATGCTCATATATCTGTCCAACTACATGAATATTTACAAGTACTTTTTTTGCACTATATAGTGGTCACCTTCCATATTTTATGCCTATCATTTAAGTTTTACTTATTACGATTAGCAATAAAACATAATATCAAATCAACACTTAATTTATTGCACCATTGAAAACAAAATGTTTATAAAATAAAAATTAAAAATGTTCATACTTATGAAACTAATAAAATAACAATTGCAACTCTGAGGATCTGTATATATTATAAATTGTGTCTAATACATTATGTAAATTAGCCATATAGCTATCAAAACATGTAACTATTAAAACATGTGATAACAATTTAATGTTTGGTTAAGGCTATATAATGTGAATATACGTGTATACATCAATATAGATGGATCCTTGGAGTGGCAATTCTGAAAAAAAGTAAATGGAATGCCATGATACATTATATCAAAACAAAAAAAAAGTATTTATATGAATTAAAATCAAAGTAAGGCACTGTTATGTAAATGAGGCAAATTCTAATTTGCTAAAAAGTTCAATGCGTTTCTATTCTTATGTACATGTTACAAACATGGAAATAAATTATTTAATATAATATCACAATATTGTACTGACTATTATATAGTATATTATAAATTGAACTAGTATTTTTTAATATCACTTTGTCATGATGTTAGTCCTCTTAATTTCCCAGCTTTGTCTACTTTTATCATAGATTTATCATGCTTTACTTGTGAAGTATATACATCATAACCTAATGATATGGTATTGTCATATAATACCCTATATTTTGTTGGTAGAAAATAGAAATTGAAAATTTGGGCAGGTGGCCACACCATCCACTCTGCCTTGTATAATCTCAAAAACTTCTCCTGAACTTCATGTTTGAAATTCTCCAAAGGTTCTTTCTCAAATAGAGCAACACTACCAAAAAAAGTCACAATCATAATTGGAGAAAATATTATTTGATCAAGAAATAATTTTTTCATCACAACATCAAAAGTTCTTCCTAATAAAAATTTATCTAACACTTTATACCAGTTATGACACAATATACCAACAGCTAAACCAGAAAATGCCATGTGCATCGTACGTTTCCTGTCCCATTTTTCAATTTCTTGCATATATACTTCATATCGTTGTTCTAAGATATCGCCCAATGAAGATAAAGTTACTGATATGGTAACATTGGTGTAAAGCAAGTATTTATCACTGAACGCCACTTTCACAAACTTTTTCACATTTGTCAATGGTATGGAATGCCTCAATTTCGTTGTAAACTTTCTCCATGTCACTCCTAAAGCTTGCATTGTATGCTTATTACAAAGATCTGAAACAAGGAATCAGAATGTTATGTATAATAACACTATATTTAATCATGATTATAATTATGATAATAATGACTAATATAACAAAAACAACTTTAAATATACAGACGACATGGCGAACGGCCAAAATGTGATACGTATTTAGAAAAATTAAAATAAAATATGGACAGGAATTATTGGACAATATTCAAATAGAAATTGTTGGCACATAAAGACAATCCAACTTTTCCGGCGAACGCAATAGCTTTACCGATAAAAAATGATTAGGTGTTTAGATCTCATGTAATTTAATTCTTTTTCTATTTTACCTATCTGATCACCAATAATGAGCATACAAGTCAAAACTGATAACTTACAAAAATAACATGGACATATTACATAATAAACTTACGTTGACAATGAAATTCGTTTCAAAACGCTATTAAGTACATTTAAATACTACATCGTGATAATCATTTAATTTTTCTTATAAAACTACACTAATAACTACTGGAAAAATCTATTAGCTATACATCAATAAAAATGTCAAAAAGCACGTGAGAGTCGACAGTCCAATTGACAGTTTATAATTCACAGAACAGTAATTATGTACAAAGAACAATGTTAGATATCCGTCATACCTTTACATTTCACATTTATTAAAACTAATAACAAACAAAACAAGAGACCAAAAAGTTTTAAAAACATGTAACGAGACTAAACACAATAAAAACTAACAAACACAAAAATACTAGATACTTTATCAGTTATTATAAATGCATAAAATACATACAGAGATATAGATACATACAGATCTAGAATACATCAATGTCCATTATGAGATAATACAAACTGGGCTATCCATACAAATATATAGAGAGCGAAAAGGAGCCAAAATAAATAGAACGGTGGCCCTTTGTTCTTTTCCAAGAGTTGTCATGAAGATTTAACTTATTATAGTATGAATTCCAAATCATTTTTGTTTTATTTTCATAATTTAAAAGTTACTTATTTTATTGCTTATAAAAATAGTAAAAAAATATATGAAAATTAATCTGATTCTCATCGTAGGATACTATCCCATGGATAAATTAGTTATGGGCATTTTGTTTTAATTTTTTAGTAAATATGACTATTTTATTAATAAGTGTGACCATTATATGTGTTAAAATAAAGAATACTGAAATTTTATTATGAATATATTTATCGACTTACGAATCTTTCGTCAAAAGAAAAATATCTTTACAAGTTATTATGCTAGAAACGATTTTCGAAAAATTGAATTAACAAATAATTATGGTTCGATGTTATTCAGAATGTCCCAAAATGTACTTATATGTAACTAAATTTAATTTCAATGCAGAAACCTTTGACGCAGCAATCATAGGAAATATTATAATTTCTTTGAATACTATTATTTATCCAATGATTAACATGCGATGATAATTGTGAACTTTTATTTCTCACCACATAACTATTTGTATTTAAAGCAAATTGTATATTTAATAGAAAATATTATTTCAATTATTTTCTTTTGTGTTTTTGAGACACAAAAATATTTTTGATTTTTCGGCCATTTCCGATTTTTTGAATCAGCATTTGGAATGGTTGGTAATGTAATATCGAAAACAATCCTTTATGACGCATTTTAAGTACAATTTCTTTTATTTTCGAAATAAAGCAATTTTTGATTTGAATCATTAATAAGCAAATACTTCTCTTCACTTACTAACTAAATAGATTTATTATATCAAATAGCATGTAGCTCTATATTTATATATTAGTGACTATTTTCATCTTTTGTTATTCCTATTTTTTTTATGTCATTATACACCACAAAAATCAACAAAAGAATATTGTGATTTAATATTAATTTAATATTAATTTGTACGGCCACGCGGCCGCCAACTGTCATGCGGACCCACGCTGCGTGAAATGTTTGGTCCCACATTGGACCAGAGAGTGCCCGCGTACTCGTGAGTCAGGAGAGAAACTCTCCTGCGTAGTTATCTCAGCAATACACGGCCAGCTCCAGGGGATGTCCGAAAGCCCTAAATTTATTTCTTATAATAGGCCTAAAGAGTAGGCCCGTAGCTCTACCTCGGGATCTAAATAACTTCCCCGATCTTGCGGAAACAACCCCGGCTGCCGCCTCTCGCCCGTCTCCAACCCGTGGGGTAAAGCCAAAGCCCACGCTGCCACCGAGGCCGCTCCAGGACCGTCTGGAGAGCTGTCCGCCGCAGCCACCCGTGTCGCTCCCCGCTTCCGCGACCGCGGGCACCACATCGTTTGGAGACGACATCCAAACGGTGATGTCATCCTTCGCGCCGTTAAGAGCTCAGAGATTTCGAATTCGCCGAGATTTCCGAGCGTGCAGTAACGTCGAAGAAACTCATGGTTCTCGTCAGATACCATCACCTGATGGTTAAATTAGAGTCTGTATAAATGTCTGCACCCGGGTGTAGTAGCTTTCCTCCCTCAGTTGGGCGCCTCAAACCAAAATATTAGATTATTATCATTTAACGCTTGCGGTCTAACTTCGAACGTTTTAGAGTTAAAATGTATGTCGGAGAACAGCATCGATATCGCTCTCATACAAGAAACATATCTTAAACCGAATAGGCCTAAAGCCTGCAGCATCAGGCTATGTCCAACTACGAACGACAGGACATACAGTAGTAAGGGGTACCGCTCTGTACTACAGACGCTCCCTACATTGCGGCCCTATTAATATTCCTCCACTTACAAATATGGAAGCCACGGGTTGTAGACTCGCTATGACGGGCCATAGTACACTCGTCATAGTCTCGGTCTATCTCCCGTCTCAAAACAGTTTGCTCCGGCGCGACCTAAGAGCCCTCTTTGCCTTAGGGGATGCCGTCATCCTCTTCGGTGATTTCAATTGTAAAAACATAAGATGGGGCTGCCATCTAACAATTATAACGGAATTAAACTCGACGAACTCGAGGACAGACTAGACTTCGGAATCATCGCGCCCTCTACGTCGACATGTTTTCCCCATGTCGTCACACATAGACCCTCGACGATGATATCGCACTCACTAAAGGAGTTGCACTTAATTTCAATAGTATTGAGACAATACACGGTCTCACGTCTGACCACCGACCGGTTATATTAAAATGGGACCTCCCGACGGCGGGAGGCCTATTCCCATCCGCAAAATTACTAATTGGAAAAGTGTCGACCGCGCTTGAGAAATCGACACTCAAACCTCAATAGCATTCCCAATGACATCGCGTCTACAGACGAGATTGACCTTGCCATGGTGCTCTTACCAACCACGTCAGGACGGTGGTCGAGGAGAGCGAGCAGGAGGTTTCGGCATCCTCGGATCGCCGGAAGTTTCCGCCGATATTCTCGAATTGATAAGAGCAAAAACGCAGCTTTGCGCCGCGCGAGCTCTCACTCCCGAGTACAGATCCAGGCGCGAGCTCTCCAACACGAAGTGAAAGCTCGCGTTCGGGAATTCCGAAATGAGAGTTGGAGCGACCTCATGGCGGAAATCAAACCATCCCACAAAGCGTTTGGGCAGTTACCAAAGCGCTCAAAACCGAGGATATACCCTATACCCCACTCAAAAACCTGATAATTCAGTGGCCATAGACGACGCGGAGATAGCAGAGTGCCTTGCAGACTCTATAGAGACTCAATGCTCTCACGCTTCCCCTCCGACGACATCGCTCATATCAGTCGCATCGAGGAAGAGTTCTCCAAAACTTCCTCGAACCTAAAGACGATCTGGCTCCCGTCTCACTCAGCGAAGTCCAAACGCTAGTGAAATCACTTAATACCAGAAGGCACCGGGCCTCGATGGTATTAATAAAACAATCAAATGCTTTTCTATAATATACCGTTGTTAAGCTTACTGGTCGCGATTTTTAACGCGTGCATAAAATTGCTATTTTCCTCCTGCCTGGAAGAGGCGGAGTTATAGCATCCACAAGCCAGGGAAACACGACCTCCTGCCAGCTACAGACCGATCAGCCTCCTGAGCGGTCTGGGCAAGCTATTCGAAAAATTCTCAAAACTCGCCTTAGCGATCACCTCCTAGGAAAGGCCTTATCATAGATGAACAGTTCGGCTTTCGCCCAGCCATTCTTGTCCACAGCAAGTCCTCCGCTTAGTAGAGTATGTCTCGGAGGGCTTTGAAACCGAACAGCACCGTAGCTGTGTTCTTTGATGTAGCCAGGGCCTTCGATAGGGTATGCAGGTCTGATTTATAAGTTATATTCTCTCCAAGTACCAGATCGCCTCATAATCACTATTCAAAATTATTTAGCAAACAGACATTTCACATTTAGGCATGAGCGCACTCACTCGACAAGACGTCTTATCAGGCAGGAGTTCCTCAAGGCTCCACCCTCTCTCTCTGCTGTACTCCGCGTACACAAACGATGTACCGCGACCGTCGTCGTCTGGCGTCCAACTCGCGTTATTCGCGGACGATACCGCGCTCTTTACGGAAATAGGAATAGGAGCACCCGATTCACCCTCCTCCCCTCAGAGGGCCATTGACGAGCTAGGTCAATGGTTCCGGAAGTGGAGGATAGAAGTAAACCCGACAAATCAGCAGCCATACAATTCAAGTATGGTAAGATTAGAGTCGACTCATTGTCGACAAAAACACTCCCAATCTTAAAATGTTGGATGCGATCATTCCGTGGCAACGGAACTACGAATACTCAGGAGTCACGCTCACTCGAGTCACTCGCATGTGCCGTCCGGCCGCACTCGGTGAAGCTATCAAAGTCGTCTGACTTGTCATCTGACTCGTCTCGACCGACTAAATAGCATAGCCGACCCAATTATTTCACTTTCAGGAGGAATTTTTTAGTGGGTTTCAGTTCCACACTACCCACGCGTACGGGCGCGAGGGTGTGGGATAGACATTTTTTACCTCCTCCTCGTCGCAAGAGGGAAACAAAAAAAAAAAAATGTGATTTAATTGAATTTTGTTATTGGAACAAAGCATTTTAGGCTAACTTTTTGTTAATTTTTTTTTTATAGATGTAAAGAAAATAAAAAATTTAGAGCGAGTTCAATATTAATAACGAGATCGGCTTTGGAGTCGAACACATGACTGACATCGGAACCGAAAGCAAGACGAAGAATATAATTATAAACCAAATTATTATCGCAACCAATCCTAGCATTGGAATTGAACTCAAAAACGAAGCCGATATTGAAATCATTATATTGAAAGGGAAATCAGTATGTGTAAAGGATAAAAAAATTATTGAATACCCACATAGCCAGAACTGCAGACGTAAGCTTAATCATAGGTACAGTCATTATATTAATGTTTTTAACAGTTAATTTTAGGGAGTCATTATTTTTTATCAAATACATTTCAATTTATAAAAACAAAAGTGTAGTAAATCCTACTGAAATTGAAAGCGATTTTTAGCATTTCGATTCTCGTTAACTTATTGTTTAAAATACTTTTTTTGACCTTTACGAATCGCGCTTATGATGAAAAGTTACATATTAAATGTTTCTATGTTAAAAAGATAATAATGATTCATAACAATATCTTCCTAAGATCTTTTCACCCAATAATAAACGATCGATATCTACGTGGTTGAAATTCTTGTAGTTTCAAAAATATGTTTTAGGTATAAAAAACATATGCACATGTATAATATGTATATACATTTGAATTCTGCAATTATTAGAATCATAATTATTTGTAGATATTTGGAAATAATGATACATTAAATTTTTTTCATCTTTATTATTTTTTACATCTTTTTTGTATGTACTAATGCATTTATATCCACATTATAAGGGAATCTATTTAAGTTTTGTATAATTTTTGAAAGCAGTAGAGCGATTAAAATCTGATACAGGTTACAATGTAACTAATGCATTTAAATAAATAAACGCACTCACTGCTTCACAAACACTTTTTGTATTGCTTTGTTTTATTCCAATCCGTTCAGTTAGTAATATTCTATAAATACCTTTGTATTGCCTGTGATTAAGGCGTTTAAATGAGATTGATTGGATTGAGTAACTATAGTTGACAATGTAGTTGATTATACTCTTTGGTTGAAGCACAAACTATACTATGGTTGAAGGCATTGTCGGCGTTGTCGGTATTTTTTAAGTGTAGCTTGTGTTGTTTCGATATTCTTTATAATATTTTTTTTTTTAAGTAAATAACAAAACTAGGACTAAACATGGCTGGTAAGAATTTCCTTTATTTATTTGGAGTCCAAATTTTTTGGATTCATTTTAATTTATTTTTACGTAAATCGTACTTATGTTTGATTGTCTTCGTTCATTGTTTACTACTAAATCAATTGCCTAACTTTGCTCTCAAGAAAATTCAATGTAGAAAAATAAACACTTCATTTTTATTTGCAGATAAACTTACTTTGGATCGGATGGCTATGAAAAACCGTGCTACTGCTCATTTGAGAATTTATGTAGGAGGGCTTACTGATATGGCGAGCGTTGAAGATTTATTTGAACATTTTATACCTTTTGGCAAAATTGATGGCATTGTCATAAATAGAGGATTTGGATTTGTGCAGTTTGCAGAGGAATCTAGTGCAATCAATGCTATCAAACAAGGAGATGGTAGTGTTTTTCAAGGCAAACAAATAACAGTTAAAACAACTGTTACCAATATAAGGTTTGAATTTATTTGTTTCTGTTTAGTGTTAACTAAAAACCAGAACAACTTTATAATGCATCATAAATTTTAAAGATTAATACAAATTAAATTTATGAAACAATACATAAGGCACTAAGGATAGTTAATGTTAATAATAACTAATTGCTCCTAGTCCATAAAATAAATCGGACAACAAAATAAAATATACTGATTTTATTTTCGGTCTTACACTGCAATTACAGTAATGTAAGTAATCATTTTGATTTTGGAAGTACAGTCAAATTTGTTATAATGACATCGAAGGGACTTCTCATATTTAGTCATAAAAACCGATAGTTGTAACAACCGGTGATGTTTTCGAGGTACAAAATATTTTTTATATAGTATCATTGAATATATATGTACATATAAATCCATAAGTATTAATAGAAAAAATATATTCATGTATGAAATTAAATTATATTCTATTTATTTCAGTTGAAATGTACAATATGAGAACTATATCATTTTTCTGTATGCATAAAATCTGTAATTTAGGTTTATTTGGAATACTTCTGTTGTGCATACACATTTTGTAATTCACATTGGATTTTAAATCAATGTATCGTCATAATTTCCCTGCATGTGAAATTGTTCTTTAAAAAAAATAATGTCATAATTCGCTAATAGCATTGAGACTATCATTTAAAATTGGCACTGTAAATTGTTCTTCAGAGTTTTCCTGTTCATCACTTTCCTCTTGAATTTCTAGTACAATATCATTGTCCATAGCTGGTGCACAAATTGCAATAGATTTATCTACATCAATGAACTCGTCTGCTTCAGTATTAGATAAAGCAGGCTGTAAATTTTGGGCTAATTGAGCCAAAGAAATATTCTCCTCTTCGTCATCAATTACATCATCTGAAGTTATTGTTAGGAGATCTTTGAAATCTGCATGTCAAAAGCAGTTAGCAATCGTTTTTTGTGAAACTCTTTGCCCTGCTTCTGATATCATCAAGATGATATGGAGAACCGTAAAGCTGTTCTGATTATTACTGTCAAAGTCTTATATTAACTTTAACACTTGCAGTCGTCTATAATGAGATTTTAAACATTTTATTACACCTTGGTCCATAGGTCTCATACAGATGTAACATTTTGTAGTAAGAACACGAGTTTAATACACTTCAGTTTAGTAACTGCCAGATGAGCAGAACAATTATCAACTAAAAGTAGAACTTTCTTATTGTTTGCTTTTAATTCAGCATCCTAGTTTGGTCCATCCACCCAGCGGACCATCTTTCAAAATTTTCGGATGTCATCCATGACTTCACATTGTTTTCATATGTTAGACAATGAGCGTGTGTTTATAAAGCATTTTGGTTTTTTAAATTTGCCAATAACTAAAAGGTTCCTTTTACAGAATCCTATCATATTTGTTGCAACCATGATCGCGATTCTCGTCCTGGACATTTTTCCTTCCAATCAATTCTATCCTTTAACTTTAAAATCCTGTCTGGTGTCATATTGTAAAAAAGTCCGGTTTTGTCTGCTTTAAAAATGTCTTCTGGTCTGTAGCCTTAATGTAGGCCACTTTAGTGTCATCCATTCTTTTACAGCACCTTTATCAACACTGGCAGCTTCACCACTCATTTTCTTGCCAACAATGCCAAACCCTGAAATGTTGAATCCAACTAGACGAGCAAACAAAATCTTCACCAAAATGTCGAGCAAGCGAAATCTTCACCAAAATGTCGAGCAAGCGAAATCTTTACCAAAGTGTTGAGCAAAATCTTGCTTTTTGTTGAAGATTTGGCCTATTTATTGGCACATTATTATCCTTTCATAATTAAACCACTTTAACAAAACTTCTTCAATCTTCATTGTTCTGGCTCTTTTCATTGTCATAAAGGGTTTGAATTTTTCCCTCTCTTTCCAAATGTTTTAAATTATCAAGTGTGATACTCCATATTCTTTTGCCAAGTCTTTGTTTGGAATTCCGCTCTCTGTCTTTGAAATAATATGTGATTTTTCTTCAATATTAATTTGTTTTCTTTTTGTTTGCGACATGTTAAAAGTTTCACAATTAACTCAACTATAGGTATGCTTTGGTGCGTCTTGTGTACAGATAAGTAACAAACTGATTAAAGAGATATGAAGAAGTAGGTCTGGAATCTATGGCATGCACATGTTTTATATCTAAGAATTATAAAAGACCCTGAACTCAACACTTTATATTTACATACAGATCATGAAAAATGTTTAATATGATAACTGTTTTATGAAGATGGCACTGACCATTTTTACAAAACAGATATTGAATTGAGTCATACCAAACCAATAATAGGTGGGCCTAACTGCAATGTAAAATGATTTTATATACTTGAAAATTATTTGCATCAATTGCAATAAGGTAGTTTATAGTTATGCCTGGTTTAAATTAGTTTAAAAACAAGTGTGCAATCAGTTCCACATTTGATTGCACTGGTCTTGCTCTCAAATCTGCTTCCTGTCTTGCTTCTAAATCTTATTCTGTTACTGGTCATGGTTCCGATTTGGATGAAGCTAGGTGCAAATGCTAGTATCAAAATAAAATATAGGCCATATTATTCTGATAGTGCAGATTTTTATGAACGAAACTACACTGAAGCTGGGGGTAAAGGTCAGTAGCCTATTGTACTTGTGTATAATATGGCTTTCTATTATGGGTTGAATTTTCAAAATTGATTTAGTACTCTGGTTAATAATAAATATGCAGATATAGTTGTGAATAAATTGCAATTATGGTTCCATATGTTCTAAGGAAAAATGGAAACCTTGTAAAATCACTTTGTGTTCCCATCTGTCTTGTCTGCCTGAGATCCTTTTTTTTTCAGAAACAGATAGAGATATTAAATTAAGTTAATATAATATATTAAACCTTTTTTACATACCACTTATTTCTGCCTTTTAACTACCTACCTGCAGTCCTGGAGACTCCTCATAAATTAATGCATTTAATTGAGAAGTAATGACTCAACATTAAAATAAAAAAAATGCTTATTTGTATTTTAAATCTTTATTTTAAACTTTAAAATAACACAAATGATATAGAGATCTTGACCCATCTTATAATTAGTAATATAGATGTAATTGGGACTCAAAAAAATACTATTTTAGGAAGATTAAATTAATGGCACTATGTAATGAAAACTTTTTGGTATTATTTTTAAAAAAAGTGTAAATAAGTTCAATCTTCAAATTACCATAATCGAAGAATATGGCCATTTTGTCACATATATTGATACTCTTGAACTCCCTTATCAAATCCTATAGGATATTTTCCATTAATCTAGAATTATGAAATTTACTATAAATACTGTATTATGGCACAAGTAAAGTGAAAAATTCAATAATTATTAATTTGTAGTTTTATATATCTATGTGATACTAGCTGCGCCCCGCGGTTGCAGTGTTAATGGAAAATTGTGATAATGATAATAGAAAGTATTTTATTTCTTTGTCAATTTTTCAATGTTTTTATATTGTTCTGCTATTCGGGATGGAGACAAATCCAACAAATTAAAAATTATGAAAATCGGTCCAGCTGTTCTCCAGGTATAAGTGTTCGAACAATTATATTGTGTAATGTATGTAAATTGGAACTAAGTATTTTTTATGATGATCTCACTAATAGCTATTAGGTATCATAAACGCTATAGTTTGTAAGGATAGATAGGTACGGATATATATGATGATTGATGGTAATGCAAAAGTTATATGTAGCTACTGCAATATACTCCTATAAACTATGATTAAACAATTGATTTTGGTCTGCATAAACATGCAGATTTTACTATTTAGAAACGCGTGAACAACCCACGTAGAGATGGCCGTGAGAAAAACATAGCGTGCTCAAATGTATGCCTGCTTCCCTAATTGTTTGACCCTGCCGCCGGACCGCACTATAATATCACACACTCGCTTGTTTATCGTCATAACTATTCAAACATTTATCCAAATGATGTAGTTTAAAAGACAAAGTTTATCTACTTTAAACACCAGATGTGATAAAAGTATTTATTTTGATATAAGGATCAATTTGTTACTACCAAATATGCTTTAGAAATAAATTATCAATTTTTATTATATTTATGATTCACTATTTTAGCGATAATGGCTTACACATAAAAGATAGCTATATACTGTCGCAGGCTTTTTTGTAGGATTACTTAAGATAAAAATTTCCATCGTAGATTATATTATTATATATGTGGTTTTTGTGGCGCACGCTTGAATTGCTCGCAGATGACAGATTTTTTTCCTACTTACTTGACACGTATTTTTATATTTTGGATAATTCACACTATATCTTTATAAATTATAGCCTATGTGTTATTCTGATGTATAAGCTATATTATTGTAAAGTTTCGTGAAAATCCATTCAGTAGTTTTTGCGTGAAAGAATAACAAACTTACATCCATACATTCTTACAAACTTTCGCTTTTATAATATTAGTAGGATATGTATATTTCATTATTATCACAACCTGGTGTTTCCAGTTAGAGTATAGATTGTGGTATGGGAAAATGTGGTTTTAACTCCTAGTGTTATGATGGAAAATGTTAAAAATAAAAGATTTCCAAATATTCAAATGCTTAAAATTTTTTGAATGACCATCTCACAACAGAGTAGATTCTGAATGAATTTTAAAAATTATTTATGTGTTAAGAGAATCATTTTATACATTTATTTATAATCTGTTCAATTAGAATCTACACAAATAGTCTTTAATTGATATTTTTTACTTCTACTTTTCCTTATATTTACTTTGATAGGAGAACCAGAACAATCTCAACACCAACCCCAGCAGCAGCATCAAATCCAGTCACAGCAGCAACATCAACAGCAACCACAACAACAACATCAACACCAACCACAGCAACACCAACCACAACAGCAACAACAACCACAACAGCAACACCAATCACAACAACAACCACAGGAGCTACAGCAACCACAACAACAACATCAACCACAACAGCAACAACCACCACAAAAACAACAAGAATCTTTAGTAGAATCAAAAGCTACTGAAAACTCATCTACAATGAATGAAGAAATGACGGAAGAACCATATGACAATCAGGGAAACTATATTGGTGATCAACAACGTACGAAGGCAATATTGTCTATTTCTTTAGAGTACGGTCTGTATGTGCTTTTGTGCTTTATTGATTTTTTCCATCTAAATGCATCTTTCCGATCCATCCATTAAACATACTAAATAAAATTTGAAAATAATAAAGGAGAATGCCCGATTTACAATTGGACAAAGGCTCACACAATTTTCATAATGTCAATAATCAATAAAAACACTATTAATACTTTCTTTTGCCATTATCCTTTTAGTGGTGTGGTTTATGTGTTGCTATTTATTTCCTCGCTAAAAGTCAGTTTTATTGTGTTTTTATTATGAGTATAAAAGTATAATGTAAATGACATTGTAACTCTTCCCTCTCCCACCTCACTTCCTGATTTGCCATGCTCTCCTCTCCATCAATATCATATTTTTACACAAGAGGACACCAGTGCAGTGGTGACTTCACTGAGGTTGTGAATATACATTGGCAGAGGTGAGCATCTGCTTTTTGAGGGCCCCTTGATCTGCTATGAATAAAAAATGACTTGAATTCTAACTCAATGAAGAAGAAAGTATGAACTGATTAAATTTCAAAGTACTGAAATTTTGTCTAAGTCATCGTGACACTACTGTTATCGACCGATTTTAACTCCAGTCTGTTTTTATTGCTTTGGTGATGGGCATTCTTCTTTAGGCATATCATGAATTGTTTTTCAGCACCAGGTTTTTATTACTTTATTGCAAGATCTTCCGATAATTGTAATTTCGATTGAGAGGCATAGAGCTTATGGCTTACTTGCTAGTCCAATCCAGATCAAGGGCTGTTTATTGTCTATTGTTCAAAACTCTTAGAATAGATTCGGGATCTTATTAAGAAAAGAAATATTATTCTATTTAATTTCTGTTCCATTCAGAACTTTCTCATTCTGCTTTCTGCTAGTAAACAATATAATTACTTATATTTGTTTAGTATGAACAATCATATGTATTGTTCATACTAAAATGAAGTTTTCTAAACAATTGAATTTTTTCATATTAGAAGTACTAACATTAGGAGTTTTAAGTACAAATTTGCCTATCTGAAATACATAAATATATTATTTAATAATAATAAACATTAATTCATTCAATTAAAAGTATTTACTTACTGTCTAAATTTTTCTGTCATTCTGAAAGATAGTTGCATTAGGACAAAAACTTCTCTCGACAACTCAGTACCGAACGTCATTTACATAAACTACTCGATGATTATATTTTTTTGTTAACATAGACTTCTGTAATTGAAAATGACATACCTATAGAAGTATTTCTTTCAATAAAATACTATTCTGTTCCATATAATTATTATTAATTTGTAATTTATAAAGGGATTTGACTTATAATTCACTATACATAAAATGCATACATTATCAACCACATTTTTATAAGTGATGGAAAGAGTGAGTGTTACATCATTATTAATTAAATCAATGAAAAGGCTAGCGAAAGGCCCACCCATCGTGACACAGTTATCATTTCTTTTGCTTTCTGCATTCTTTATAATTTTTCCTTTTTCATCGCTCCTTTCCTTTTATATCGCTCTTTTTGTCAGCTATATCCAGGTTGCTATTATGTCAAATGAAAACAACAGTGACGTAACTGTAAAATGCTATGATCACCAAGTTTTTTGAATGTACTTTCTACTGCTCGAGTAAAACATTTTTTTTTTCCTTACAGAAGAAAATGCTAATGCTCTTTAAATCTGTATTAAAACCATTTATTGGATAATATTGGTCAGTTTACTCGAATTAAGAATTTTTATTTGAGAATCATAAATTCATCAGTGTGTTAAATTGGCAATTTCTAACTCAAACTGCATTGTCAATTTTTTTTTATTATATTGGGAATACTTTTATGAAATTTATATCCTATTCATACAATCTATTTACCATCCTACTCCAGGGTATGGGTCTTCTCTAAAAATTCCTTTAAGAAGTAATGTGTTGCTAATTCCATCTTTGCAGATTTGTTTTTTTTTCTGAGCTTTTAGTCCTCGATATTTAGTAGACAAGGTGAAGGTAAGGCACAAACAGAATTTCAGCATGGTTAACATACATCAAAGTGTGTTTTTCAAAATATAATTGCTTATTCTATTGTATAAATATGTGTGATTTGAGTTAAATTTAAAATGTGGTAATTCTTGCAGTAATTATTTAATTTGGTTAACAATTTGCTTACTCAAAATATACTGAAGGACAGATTGCTGCAAAAAAAGTTACACTTTCATATATTTGAAGTTACACTGAAGCCTTGGTTCACTGTTTAAAATTTATTGGGGTGTAATTTGATAATGGTCATTCAGAGTGAATGAAAACATTCAAATCGCTATAAACACCCAATTGATGAGACAAGACATTTAATTGGGGATATACATTCAAAAAAATTGTGGCAAAATGTATGTAAATTTTAACATAACCAGTCCATTCAATGTCTTTTTTAAATGCTTAATTTTAACACTGGACTTCCTCAATTCCTTCACAAAATGGCTATGTTCAAATCATGCCATGAGCAAGCCCAAATAGAGAATTAAGGCTTCATAGTAAATTTAAATTATGATATTCTAAAGAATTTTTTAATTCTTCCTTGGTTGTGTCCCATAGTGCAGTTTAGTGACAGTGTTTTAAATAATCACTTTGTTCAAACTATTAGGACATTAATGAATTTTCTTCTCTGAAAATAGAATTATTCAAGTTTTGCATATGTTATCTGATATGTCACAATAATTTTTCATTTAACAAAATTACAACTTAAAGCATGTTTTACATTTAGAAATACTGTGACAACATTATAATCTTATGGTTATTTTTTCTTATTTATTGCCTTTTATTAACAGAGTCAGATAGATCATTCAGAGATGATTATCGCGAACAAGATTCGTATGACAGCTATAATCAGCGTGAGAGGGGCGATCGAGGAGGGTCACGCAGTAGACCCACACAACGCGGTCGTGGGAAGCCGCAACGTGGTCGCGGAGGCGGAGGTGGATTTAGGGAAAGGTCACCTATTAGACGAGGTATGATTTCTATAAGTACATATTAATAGTTGTCCGTTGACAATTTCATTCAGGAAATGTTGAAATACAAAGATTTAATATACAGTTAGACACCTTTCCCCAAATCCAGTGAAACTTACATGTCTTTTTAAACTGCTTAAGAAAAAAGTTATTTTAACACCATGTTTCTTGCTGCTACTGAATTCTAGTTACTATTTTTTTTATTACCATTAAACTTTCAAGAATTTAGTTGCAACATTAATACTTTTCTCTAAACATTTGAGCCCTAATTTATGTAAATTTTGAGATTTAGCAACTATTTTTCTGACCATAAACTTGATTTTAAACTTTTGGCACTTGTACAGTCTAGTTGGTATTTTTTTTCACCCTAAGAACTATATATTATGATGCAATAGGCCACCGAACATAAAGATTGCAAACACACTTTGTGGCAAAAATAATTAGGTATCATTAGCAAACATTTATGTTTGATAGTGAAAGTTGGACAAATGAAATAAGGAAGTAAAATCAATCAGAACTTTCCTAGTGGTCGATTGATATTTATCTTTTGTATGTATGTTATAATTTTATTCCATTGTATCATTTAAAACTGTTATTATGTACTGTTTGCCTCGTTATTTTTATTGTCTTCTTTCTAATAATGTTTTGCAGGTGATTGGCCAGATAGATCCCCTTACGATCGCTATACACAACCTATGCCTGACTATCCACGTGCTTTACCGGTGCCCGAAAGAAATGATTGCGAAATCATTGTTGTATCAAAGGCGCTTACGTTAGTATTTGAATTTTTTTAAGACCTTTATTTTATCTCATAATAATTAACAACATTTTTTTCATTGGACATGAACCTATCGGAGTGAAACGTTAGCAATTAATTATAGGCTTACTTTAATTTAAAATGATGAGCCATTAATTAGTATTTTGCATAGAATTATTTTTTTATTTAATTAATAAGTGACTTTATCAGGTATAATTTGATCTGCATCAATAAAGTAAAAATTTGCAATGCAATCATATCCAGCATTCTTTCTCATTTCTTCTACATTTACTGTTATGTAGTAGGAGTAAAATATGATTTAGATATAGATGCATTGTAAAAATTTGCGTTATTTACATGAGTTATACGGTTGTTAACTTTTTAGAACTATTGCAAATGTTGAGATGTATTTTTTTAAGACATTTATATGTTTTTAAAAATGTTTACTTCTGCATTAAATTCCATCTTTGAAGTGCATATTGAGGAGCAATGAGTCAATCTTATGTAAAAATAATATTTTTGTTTATGTTGATTTTTTGAAAATATGTATTATAATAATAATTTCACAAAAAAAAATTATTAAAATTATATTTCACAAACTCACATTTAGCCTGAGAAATGTTACCTACTATGGTAAATGAAGTTATTATCAATATTAACAAAAACTGTAAAGTTATCTCTAACTCATTAAAAAGTTCTTCATAATAACAAATTTAAAAAATAAATAAACACTGGCCCTTTTTTTTTTTCAAAATAATAAATTCTCCTTATATGTCTGTAAGTAAAATTCAATAGTTTTTTATTCATTCCTCAGAGAAATATGCTGAATATTTAGAGAGTCGTCTGAAAAGGTTGGGCATCGTGGTAGACCTACTGTTTCCAATGGAAGATGTACCGATTGGAAAAGTGCTTGGAAATATAGCGTCACGTGGTTGCCTATATGCAATTTTAGTAATGCCTTTAAATCAAGAAAATAGATCTCTGACTTTAACAATATTGCATGGATTACCACAAGGTTTGTCTATTTCAAATACTTACTACTTACTTTGTTGTTGCCATTAATAACAATTTAAGAATGAATTGCACCAAAATGAAAATTGTAAATAATAACCATTTGACAGACTTCACACATATACGTGTAATAAGTTGCCATTCAGTTTTATAATCAGCTTTTTAATCTTTTGACGCAATTTGCTTCAGATAAAAGAGTTAATCTGGTAGGGGTGTCGTCAACTAATAACATGAGCTCCAAATAGCGGAGGGGAGCTTTGGATGTCACGATATAATGCCAAAATAAACAAGAAAAAAGTATGAGAATAACTGTGCTTTTACTTATTGTTTATCTTTAAAAATTACTGAGAAAATTAAGATTTGAGTCATTGATCTATAAAAAAGAGAAGATGCACAGTCCCGGGCTCAAAAACGGCCCCAGTAAATGAGTGCTAAAAAAAATAGTTTAGCACTCATTGCATTTAGTGTAATTTCATTGTACCTTCTGTTACGACGTCGAAATGGTGTGTTAAAAAATGCAGAAATAACATGTAAAAAGATAGTGTTTCTTTATTTTTGATAAGCAAAATTGTTTATTCATAATAGTGCTCAATTTTGTATTATAATGAGTATTCCATGAGCATTTTGTATTTATACATTTGAAGTAGCATCAAAAAAGCGAGATATAAACTGACATAAATAGATCTATGCACCACTGGTCTCGTATTTCTTGTGTAGTCACATTATTCGGTTGCTTAACAATAGAAACTCTGTTCTTATGCTAATGGAGTCACCTCTTATTTTTTTTTATTTATTATGTTTTATGTTTATACAAATCTTAAAATTGCCTCTAAAGGAAAATCAATAGAAAAATTTAAATTAAAGGTCACGATTCCTGTCGCCGGCCGGCGGCTTTCATTCACCGGTTGCCCACTTACCCTCATTCATAGCATTTTGCTAAAGCGCATGTAGGTAGTTGCTAAAATGAATAATAAACGTGTCTGTTGTTTTTATTCCAATTTGAAAATACCGGAAAAGCTGTTTTCTAGCGTGCCGAAAGATCCAAAATCCAGAAAGAAATTGCGTTCGTCGCAAGTTCGTCCATTTTTAGGGTTAGCGTTAGAGCCAAAATGCCAAAAACTGAACCCTTATAGTTTCATGTCCGTCCATATGTCACAGGCATTTTAATCAAAAACTACAAGATGTATATTGATCAAATTTATAGTATAAGTGTCTTGTATAAACCGCTACTTAGTTTAATAGTTAAATAACAAAAATAAATATTTCTGAGAGGGGCACTCCATACATGTAACATAAGCTGAAAAAAATTTTTTTCAGAAAACATCAACATGTGGCACATATATCGACAGTTCTTTTAAAAACTTTAAGATTTCTAAGCAACTTTTGATTAAGTAAATATTTTCGTTAATAATCGCTCCGAAAGTAGCATTCCCTTTTTTTTTAAACCGTAAGTCCAAAAAATGTAAAAAAAAATTACAAAGGTAATGCTTAATAAATACTTTCAACAAAAATTATTTTGAAGATGATCGGATATACCGTTTTTGAGTTATTGCTGAAAAACTGCGCTTCTCAACAAAAGGACGTAAGGTCCATGAAGATACACCCTTTTGCTGGTACTTTTTAATTTACACTATTTTAAGAGTAATAGTTGACATACCTAATTGTTTCTCTAGTTATAGGCGACTAAAGTGCTTATACTATTACGTGAAGGAAACAATATAGTTTTTTCATCTGTAGTGCATTTCTTTTTGGTGATGGTTTCGGAACCCTATAATGAGCATGGTCCAACATGCTCTTGGCCAGTTTTCTTTTGTATTCTATATCTATCTCTCTGACAGACATAACCCCGAGAAATATTCACAAATATTTCTGAACATACGTTAATTCAACATTTTAATAAAAACATATATTTTCACATCTCCAAGACTTGAAGACATTATAAAATCACAATGCTTACTGAAATAAAAACCGATTTTATAACTAATTTTCAATCATCAAAGGGCAAAAAATAGGTACACTTGTTCAAACTACAAAAAAATAATGTATGTGTTGTATATTATTTGACTGGAAATGAAATATGGGAAAATTTATTATTTAATGAACAGATCTGGTTTCATGTTTAATTTTAAGGTACCTACTAGCTACCTACCTTGGGAAATGGATATTCATAGGTAACTAACAAAACAAAATTAAGTTTTTATTATTATTATAAATTAATATAACACTAAATTTAAAATTCGAAATATGTATCACGTATGTAACCTTTAAGTGTTATAATGTTTATAAGACATCCCTTTTCATTTTATGCCATGAATTTAGGCACAGCACAAAATTCTAATTTTATCTATAAAATATTGAACCTCCATCAAGCTATTTACTCTTAGCAGATTATCCGACGAGCCTCTCTGAAGTCCTTTTTCCATGGTATATAACTTATAATTGCGAAAATTTATAAAATGAAAATATAAGTAGGAATCATTATTATTTGTTAGAACAATAACAAACTAACAAACACTTGCTATTTAGACAACCGAATCAAAGCAAAGCACGCGCACGTGATTTTATTTTCATGAGTTTCGCTATGGCGCGGGAAGCGCTTGTAATCTCGGATTTAAAAAAAATGATCTGAACTTCTCACAGTGATAAAATCGGAAATAATACATATATTCATGTGAAATGAAAACTAATATAACGTACTTAGTCCATGCTTTTAAGTTGGTTATATTTTAGTCTAACATTTTAATCCTTTTTTGTTTTTCATTGACATAATCGATTTTTACACGATTATATTCCCTTTGCTATTTTGTCAAATTTGATAACCACTTCTAATAACATTTTGAAAATAATTGGTTTTTTTTTTTTAAAAAATAATGGTATTTTGGTGATGGGTGGGAGTAACTTAGAACTTCAACACATACCATCAGGTTAGGTAAAAAAAGTGGCCTCATGCAATTAATGGACAATCTCTTGCCTTTATGTTGAGTTAAAAAAAAAATATATATAATACTTTAATTTAATAATATAATAATTATCTTAAAAATGTTGATTCTGAAAATTATTTTTACATATCCTATGATATAGAATGCAATAAGAGAATTTATAATAATAATTTAATTTTATATTTGTTGATTTTTTTTTTACGAATGAGACAATAGTTTTTTTTACAATAAGAATTATCTGACAATGGAAAAGGTAGTCCTTAATAAAACTAGATACTTATATGTTATCTTATAATAGATCAAAAGAACATGAAACTCACAAATGGATTGTTGGACATGAAGACATAATGTTGTCTCTGCAGCCAACATATAGCAAACTGATCACTTGATTTCTAAACATATTGTCTTAATATGTAACAAATATTCAACAAGGTTATAATATTTAAACTACATAAACATGTTGGACTAAATTAAATTTTATCTAAACTCAATTTGGCTGTCAAACCTTTAACTAGCTTTGGACCAGTACATGGGAAACTTGTATCAGTTTTATATTATTAGAAGAACATAAGATATTTTAGACACTACAATACCAAAATGTGATAAATAATGGTCACATAGCTCAGTAATAGGGAATGTGGTCAACTATATTCTGCAGTGAGTCAATAAGCATATATTGGAAGTGCGCCACTCCATACACCATTGGTAGTGCCTAAAGAACCACGACTACTTTATAGGATTAATGACTATATATGGCAAATAAAAGTTTGAAAAGTGTAAAAAGAAGTAGCTTTGCAAAGGCGGTGTAAAAATAAAAATAAAGGAAAATGTAATAAAATAATATTGTGCCAATATATTAAATTAAGATGTGATTAGGAGAGTTGACTTATGTTTACATTGAAAATTTCCAATGGAATCGATACATGTTGAAAATTTTATTGCGATTCAATATTTACTAATAATATGGAATATGTTATATGAAATGTAGTTTTCGCTCCTAAATTTATAAACATTATATCGTGTCAGGCCATAAAAGTCATTTAAAGTATCTTATATTTACAATGTTATTATTGATAGTATTTTTTTCGGTTCAGCCAAATGTCCCTCATTAAATTTGTAGAGCACCGTAATATGCCCGTGGAGGAGGCGCTGGCTCTGCTGTCGCGCAACTTCGCCGAGGTGCAGCGCGGTGGGTCGACGGGCCGGGAGGCCGTGTACGCGCTGCTGGGCCAGCTCGCCGACGGCCGCACCCTCACCGCGCTGCAGTACGACAAGGTCATCGATTACTTGAAGGTATATCCCGATTATTTAGGGTTTGTATTTTTGTCAAAATTCACCAGAGATATGTTTAGGGAGACAATGTGTTCTTAATCTTTTAATGTAAAGCCAAATAACATTGAAAAGTAAAGATATTATCAAACCATAAAGAAAGTTCAGATTCACACACTCTCTAAAAACTTTGAAATGGCAACTTGTATAAAATTAAAACAATACTAATAAGTAGTATTATTAATTTGAACCATAATAATTGTTATTGTAGTTCAAGGTATTCTTTAAATTGCTATACTTTTTTAATCATAATTATATGGACAGGGCATTAAATAGAAGTTTTTTTGAGCTTTTCAACAGATTTCAAAAAATAGGAGTAGATTCCCAATTTGGTTGTATTTTTGTAAGTTTGTTATTGCAGAACTCCGTCGTTTATTAACTGATTTGGATTTTTTTTTACAATTATATACTTCCTATTGGTCCAATTTTTTCAAAATCAATTTCTGATGATGAAATCCATGAGAATTTTAATCAAATATGATAGGCATTATAATCATTTTGTTTTTGGTTATAAGTCAAGCATTTGTATTTCAAAAGTATCATTTAGTGACGTGAAGCTGATGAAGAAGACCACAAATGACCACGGAAACTCCTCAGTGATAAGTATTTCATGAGTGGTGAAAAGGCATCTCGATTAAGATAGTCAAGAGATCTCAATTAAGAGATAACCAAACTCAACAAAGCATTGACCATTTTAAATTATGGAACTTTATATGACTTTGACATTTGACATATTATGACATATGATACTGACTCCAAAAACAACTAATTATTTAATTGTTTTAAGGTTTTTGAAGGAGGCTTATATTTTTGGAAAGGTTGTTTTATAGTTATGTAATAATAATGCAGTTTATATTATTTTAAAAGTTAATCGTAAGTTACAAGTAAAGCTATAAACACATCTTGGAAGTCAATTTTAACTTTTTTCTAGTTAACAACTTTTTTCTAGACAACAAATTATTGTCCTTTATTTGAAAATTTATAAGTTTATGCAATCTGGATGATACAATATGTTAATTTTTTGTACCATCAAGGTGATATGATGATGGAGCCAGGAGGTGGATAATGAAACTCGACAATAACTACCTTGACAATATAAACCTCTCGAGTTTTGGCTTGTTTGGTTTCTTTTGACGAGTATGTAATTACTGACTGAATTCACACTAAAAAGTACAAAATAAACACTTATTGAATTCAGCTTACACTTCCTCAACTTTTTCTACAAATTTCTTGACACATTCGAAGTCACAACTGACTATCCAGTTGTGATATCTGATCATACTATGCATAATACTTTAAAAAATGTTTATTGTTAACAGGAGCGTCGAGAACAACAAGTAAAAATTGAATTGGGCGAACCCTTAGCGACTAGCACTAACAACAAAACACAAGTTGATCTACAGCAGAGGATATTGAGCATACTTAACGATAAGAAAATAGAGTCAACTCCTACACCTGTTCCTGCACCTGTCCCAGCTCCTGTTGCTGTACCTGTGCCCGCTACTGTACCCATCTCTACTCCTACACCTGTGGCAGACACAAAAAATAAACTGCTAAACGACCCCACAGTTAGGAAGGCATTAGATTCTATATTACAAAAATTTATTTAAGATAAAGTAATCGGTAAGGAATAATCATGGTCAAATTTTTTTTGTGCCATTACGCTTGATCACTTTTTGATAGAAGCTCCCCTAAATCAAGCAGGTACAATAAGATCATACAGGGGCATTGTTTTATTTTTATTGGATAACAAAATATCTTGACTAATCAGATATTGGACATCAATTATCATTAATATTGGCATTAAGTAATTTTTCTATGCTTCTAATGAGCATATTGATTTATTGTGGTAGAGCCAAACTGTGGTCAACTTGTTTACAGAACAAAAATGGGCCGATTCTCACAGAGTATGGACATGGATTAGCAGCTTCCGCTGTTGTGTTTTATCCAGTGAGTGAGAGTTCCGGTGGCCCACTCTTCCCTTTCTAATCCGACCACCCTCCATTAGAAATCCCATATTTCCTCCAAGAGAGTAGCAACGCACAACGCACGTGACTTTTCTGGGGTTGCGAGTATCTATGGGCAGCACTGACCATCTACTCTCTGGCCTGCCTGCTCATTCGCTACTCGACTATGCTATAAAAAAAAAATGTCAAAATAAAGATGATGTATTATTTATTATATACAGATCCTGCGCGAAATTGAAAAATTAAATTATTGTGAAAAAAAATAGCTAAACATATAATTTTGTACAAGTAGCTTAAATACGTTTGTATGCATTTTTATATATTAAATTACATAATTTCGTCTGAAATCTACGCAACTATAACAATAAAAAAAATAATGGACTCCCTTCATGTGCTCTATTCCCTTTCATTTTAGATTTAATTTATATCTTAATTGTGAACAATATTAACACTGTTATTGATTTGTGTATGCTTTGTTGAAACAACGAATGATTATGATTCTATCAACAGAATTGTAAAACATTGTGAAAAATGTGAGTTTTTATTGAACACTCCTAAGATACTCGCATAAGCAAAATGCTGGATTCCCGATTATATGAAAGCATGCACTAAAACCAGACAATCCACGTTAAGCATATAAAGAAGAATGGTATCTATATAAGAAATGCTGTGATAATACTGTTGCTATGATGCTACATTTTAACCTTTGGCCCTCTACTGCTGAAAGTTGACCTTCCCTCTATATTTTTACGCGTACGGTCCGGTACCACATCTTACCAATGATGGCTCGCGACTTTCATCAGATCGTCAATACACTCATTGGGAAGGTATCCCACAGTTTGATGGCCAGTTCATGATTGCTACATAAAAACCATTTGTCCACAAAGATTATCAGCTCTATGCGCGATGTATCCTATTCATTGCCACACTTTAACTTATTGATTCTGTGAGCTATGTCGGTTACTCTGGTTGTGAGGATTTTTTATTTCGTAATAATTATACAAAAAAAACATATTTTTATGTTTAGCTGAGTAGTTGCACTATTCTTACGTGTTTATTGGTTTTCATGTAAATATTCTATATACCTATAAACTTACAAGTGGTGAAAATTCTACCCCAAACTGGTTCAAGAACTACTACAAGTGATTTATTAGGAAATTCTTTTGAGTTTCACTCTTGTAACTCATTAAATCAGATATTTCACATAACACACTTATTCCAATACTGAAATTAATGATGTTTTCAAAATAATATTTGGTATCTTTGTTATAAAAATAGGCATTCAAACCCTATTTTTATAACAAAGCTGAAAATGAAGCTCAAAATTCATTTTATTATGTATCAACCAAAAATAAGTTCAGATATCTATTAGATATTAGTCTCAATCTGAATGTGAAATTGTTGATTGACATTTATAAACAATTTTGTTGTAAAAAAAAAGTAAAGCAACCAATCTGAATTAAAAAAAATTTTTCAACATTACAAAAAGCAAATCGTCTTTTCGGGAAATTTGATAATGAATAGATTTATTGGATTAAATATAAGGTGGAGAAAGAAGTTTTTTCATATTTCATAAGTGAAAATTTGCAGTAGAATCTGTTTGGTTGTGCTGCATGCTTCTGGCTAATTTTGATACCATTAAATATATGACATTAAAAAAAAAGTAAAAACAGTGTCCCTCCAATTTTTTATTGTTTTTCTGTCCACCAAAATGAATGAATCTAACATAGAAATTCGGTACATTTTGAAGTTTTATTGCAAAAAAAAAAAAGAAAAATGTGACAAGTCGCAAAAAAAATTCTTGACATTTATGGACCTAATGCAGTGTCGGTAAGTGTTTCGTTAGTAACAAAACTGATTCAAATGTTTTAATTTTGATGTTAAATATTAACTTTGCTCTGGTTGACCTGTTATAGGTTGATGCCATTTTCAAAAAAGTAGAGCAAGATTGACATATTAGTTCTTACGACGTAGCTGAGGAGCTGGAGATTGACCACAAAACTTAAGACTAATTTGAATGATAGCTCAATTTTAAAAAAGAGTTCACTGAAAGAAATCTAATGAATCGTATACTCATTTTGCGATTCTCCACTAAAACGTAATGAAATCGAACCGTTTTTGAAAAGATTGGTCACTAGTGATGAAAAATTGATTACCTACAATTAGAACGTGCGAAAAATATCATGGTCAATAGGCAAATTAACTCCACAGATTACAGCGAAACCTGGATTAACTCGAAATAAATGTATGCTATGTTTATATTGGAATTTGAAGGGTATTACTCATTATGAGCTTTTACCGTCAGGCTAAACCATCAATTCGGATCTTTACCGCTTAACGCTGATGAGACTCGAGCAAGAAGTAAAGAAAAAAAGGCCGGAATTAACAGAAAGGATGTAGTTTTTCATCGTGATAACGCAGGTCCACAAACATTTTTAGCTACTCTGCAAATATTCGAGACTGTTCAGTTGGAAAGTGTTAATGCATCCGTCATAGCCTTGACTTTACACCCTCAGATTTTCACCTATTTTAGACTCTTCGGAATTATTCAGGTAGTGTTAGGTTAAATTTCTACAATGTCACTACCTACAAAATGGTAACAAGCTGTTGAATAAAATGGCATATACCTATATATATATATATATATATTTATTAAATGTAAATAAAATATTATCTTGAATTTGTATACAATATACGAAAAAACTTACCCCGAAATTTTATTTCGACAGGTCTTTTAAAAACATTTCTAAGCAATTTTTTTGATTAAGTGATTATTTTCCGAAATAATTGCTCTGAAAATACCATAAATGTCACCCTTTTCATTTTATAATGTATGTCCAAAATATTACAAAGATAATGCTTTCAACAAAAAATAGTTTATGGAGTGGCAAATAATTTGTCTCACGCAGGGCAAGAGGGCGCGTAAGGAAATTAAGATATTCAACACCACTCCCTTTTTCTTTTTTTTTGCGGATATATTATTAAGTGGACTGTATAAGCGGCCAAGTATATCAGTGAATTCAATTAGATGAATCGGAACATACAGGAGATTGTCCAGAAAATAAAATCGCACGTACTCTAGGCCGCGGAGCAGAGCAGCGCAGCGCTTAGGATTCTTAGTCCTCACCGGCAACTAAGAATATTTATATACGTATATATTTAAGTACATGGAGCGGACGAGTGTGTCCGGCGCGTTTGACCGTTAATGCACAAATCGTGCTATCGAAGTGACAAAAGTAGTATAGGAAGGAATGGACACTGGAAATGTAAACTGTATGTAAAAAACAAACATTGACTTGACGCCCGCACTTTGAACATTACCGGATGTAACGTTTTTGAGGTATTGCCGAAAAACTCCGCTTCTCAACAAAAGGTTGTAAATGCTATGAAGATACGCTCTTTTGCTAGTGCACTTTAGTTTACACTAGTTTAAAGAGTAATAGTCGACATACCTATCTTCTCGTTTCTCTAGTTATAAGCGACTAAAGTGCTTATACCCATTGTGCCAGAAACATGGAAAAGCTGTTTTCACAATTTCTTTAAGAAAACTAGGAGATATATGTTATTTTAAACACCTCCCAAAAAGATACGTAAATGCAATTCTCTAATGTGTTAACAATTGTCTGGAACTGATGCTACAATGTAAGGCATGCAGCAAATAGGTTAGTTCAAGTTAAAAAAAGTTGGTTAATTTGTCCGTTGACAGAGTTCAACTCCGGTATCTTCTTGTGCGGACATATGCGAAAACTAAAGAATAAACAAGGGCGATGAGATAAAAATTACTTAAATGTTCTATTAAGAACTGAACATATAACAACCACTGACCTATCTATACATATATAATGAAAATAGGTTGTCTTTGTTCGCCAATCACGTAAAAACGTATAGACGTGAGACTGGGACCATACGATGCGGAATGATTTGTAGATGGTTCTAGGCTACTCATTTTTCGAATTCCGTAAATCCTTCGCCATTTTATTTATAATAAAAATTACCCAGCGAAGCGGGCGGGACAGCTAGTATTTTATATGAATGACAATGAGTGCTATCCATTTTTTAAATTTCATCAATACTGGAGGTCATTATCGAATTATTAAGTATACAGACAGAAAGATAAACAGGCAGTAACTTATATACTAAAAAATAAAAAAAATAATTATGATCATTTCCTATATCCATTGTGAAAACATAACAAAGACACTTTTACTAGTATGGATAAAATATCCATAACTAGTCGATAGATCCTTTTTTCGAATATTTTGAAATTTAGAATGGTACCATTCTTTTGATTGGGATTCAAATAATACTTCAAAATACTATTGTATTTTAATTCATGTTTTGAAATTATTGTTATGAAGACATGCTACACCTAGTAAAATAAATAATTTTTTAGAACAGGATTCATTTTTTCTGATGGTTCGGAGTAAGGTACAAGAAATAAGATATAGACAGTTATGTAGTATTGTTTCTATTGGAAAATTCATACATTAGTAGGTGGTCTAAAACAAATATTTGTTTGTAGTAAAAGTGATTGATGATTTCCAGTGCTCTAGCATTACATTCATCCATAAAATAGCAAAAAAGTATACAAATTTTCATAAACAATTACTGTTTTAAAGTCCATTAGTTTAATTTGATGTACACATTTTATTAGAATTAATGATGAATTTGGTGATTCCATGAAAGCATCTCCCAAAATATGTTGAATGGGTCAACTTAATATGAAATCTCATAAAATAACAATTATGACATAGAAACTGCCCTATAATCTTTAGCATGCCAATAATTTGTAGGCTAACATGATTTACCTTAGAATTTAAAATTATTCAGGCTTATATATCTCAACACTTGCACATTATTTTTTTTTTAAAGTGAAATTTTCTTTTCATAGTGTTAGCTAGAAAATGCAAAACTATTATAAGACATAATGAAAGATGATTATACTATAAGAATGTGTTTAGTCAGAAAAACATTAACAATATGACAATTTAATATAGCGTTTGAACATGATTTGACTGAACTATTAGGCTACATACTGCCCGCAGTCAATAGTCAAAAATAAGTCTATTCAGTAAAAATCTCACATGTTAATATAAATAAAAATATGCTCTTTGCAGTATATACATAAGGACAGCTGGAAACATTCAAATCTATTGCAGGGCAATTAAAATACAACAAAGGCAATATATTACTATGGCATTAGGTTTGAAACCCTTCACTCTGGTAGCTAATACAAAAACATCCATGAGATCAAAGGCCCTGATAACATCCGATGTTGACCGTCTTCAATACAAACCACAATTCTATATTTAAAATCTCGAGTAACTATGAATATCCACAGCTTAAACTATATAAACACAATTTCACAATCCCCCTTAACACTACAGCATCTAAATGTGGGCCACACACGTCTGCCACCATAAAGCTATTTACTTGGAAGATTTGGTGTCAGATTGGCAGCGGACGGGGGCATTTTATATACATTAATAATTAGCTTTCATCAAACCAGACGATTACGTCGACCTTTCAGGAGGATCATCTTGCTTGGATGGATCGAAGCCTTCTTTGATGTGACCACCTGTTCCTTTAGGGTCAAGGTCAGTAGCCCAACTGAAGTGCATGACAGCCAGATGCGAGTTGCCTAGCTTATTGTGAACCTTTCCTAGCAGGTAATATACAAGAGATTCGCGTGGAGCTATGTCCTTGAGATGTAGAAGGTCTTTTAGGGCATCCTGAGGCCGCCCAGCTCGCAATAGCACAGAAGCACGATGGAAACGACAAAGTGGATTAGCAGGATCGGCAGCAACAGCACGCTCTAACGTGGCCAACGCGCGGTCCATTCGCCCCGACGCTGCTTGTGCAAGTCCCAACTGGCATCGCAGGATGCCTGATTGTGGATGAATCACAAGTGCTCGTCGTATATGTACTTCTGATGCCTTCCAGCGCTCTTGCCGTGCATAAACAGTCGCGATACCAAACCATGCTACATAATTGCGAGGATCGATACCAACTGCAGTACGAAAACTAGCAAGTGCTTTATCAGTCTCTTCAGCTACAGCATATTCGTGCCCAAGTAGTGCGTGCGCATACGATGCATCCCCATCCAACTGTACAGCGCGCTTAAAAAATTTAAGTGCCGTTTCACGCTCTTTATGCAAAGAGAAGCAGTTACCAGCAGCAAGCCACACAATGGGATCTGTGCGGTCTAGCTCGACAAGGTCCTGAGCGAGTGCTGATAGTGGCGCTTCCCGTTGCAAATGCCATAAGCATGTACTATATATGTCCATGCCTTCAGTGCGATTGGGGTGTTGCCGTCTGATCTCTGCAAATATGCTGGCGGCTACATCATACTGAGCGAGTTCATAATATGCACGCGCAATCATTGTTTGAACCCATGGTGTTGACAGCTGTTTAGCTGGAATCTCTTGAAATAACTTTATTGCCAATTTGCAGTCTAAAAATGCCAATGCTCTGTAGGCCTCTCCAAGTTCTTTTAATAAATTTAATAAAGCTATTCCATTTGCATTCTTTGGTGTGTTTTGTACATTTGGTGTAACACCTTCTAGTGATTTACTCTTGTCAGCCATGTCAATTGAATTGTTTTTGTTAATACTATTTTTAGTAGTGCGTTGTTTACTTTTTCTCGAAGGACTTTTTGGTGGTACAAATTTTCTACTAGGTGACTTATTATTTTCTTTTACAGAGTAATTACTATTATTACTAAATAGACGCGAGGACCGTCGTGGGGCTGGGCCCAATGTACATCGAGGAGCCGGACTAAATACTGCATCTTTTAATTGACCCATTTGGGCTCGCAATGAATTTACAATTTTAGGTATTGCTTTTTGTTCATTCGAATCTGTCAATGTTGACGAGTATAGTACTGGCGACTCTTCTATTGGTAACATACCAAACGTTGGTGAAAATGCCATGGGATTGATTCCACTAAAAACACTGTGCATACGTTTCACTGGAGCATGTGTTTCAGGAGTGATGCTAGTAGACATTGTCATAGGTGTCCTAGGAGTCACATTATTGGGAGTGACAATAGCATTAGCACTAGTGTTATTGGCGACGTTACTGTGACCAAACGATATGTTCTCTGAATTGTTGACTAGATTCACAAGTGATGATAAACCAAAGGAAAATTCTGAATTGTTCATTTGAAACACGTGCTGTGGATCCACCTTTTCACCCATATTACATAGTTGAGCAAATGATTTCCACAAAAAAGGATTGATAGCCAATGCTTTTCTATACGCGTCAGCGGCTTTACTTCTTCTTTCTGTTATGGTATATATTTTTGCAAGTAATTGTAATGCATATGGAGCTTGCTCCCCAAATTCAGAGGATATAACTTCCAAATTTGTACCGAGTGCATTTTCTGCATCTTTATAACTGAAAAATTAGAAAAATAACACATTACCAGAATGAAATTCAATTTAATTTGGTTTTGAAATATTTACATTCTAGAAAACATACCATTTCAAATCTATTGAACATTTAGCCAAAAGGAATCTAGTTTGAGGCAATGTTGGTGTACAATTTAATAATAAATAATGTGCTTCTCGAACTCTTCCTGCTCTATAATAACATGTCCCCAGTAAGAAAGCAGTCTCTTCAGAAGCAACTGAAAGAAATGAATGAGTAAATTTATGTTAATAGCCTTGAAAATAAATCATGCGTCACACACTATTCTTTCCTTCTCTATTAAGCACACTGATTTTGACTTTATTGATAAAACTGCTTTTACCCGCGACGTGTTGGTCGACATCAGACATCATAGAGAATACAATGAATCAAGATTATAGGTATATGTATGAAAAAAGATAAAAACTAACCGGCTGACTGATTTACTGATTGATTGAATAACGGTTGTAGCTAAAGTTACATTGTAGGATTATTATGGTAATATTTATATACAAACAACATTTTCAACCATTTTTGTGGATGGAGCTAGTCAGAGCTAGAGATAACCAGATCACGAGGTGAGCTCACACAAGAAAAGGCAACATAAAACTGTCCATGTGAAAAACAGTCCTGCCGCAAGTCGATTCCTGCAAATTTCAAAGTTTGGCCTTATGACTTATTTACAGTCATGGTGAAGCATACTTTTAAAAGAAACTGAAGGCACTTGAATTCAAATGGCAGATCATTAGGAATTAAAGGTGTATGCGGCATAAATGCTGTTTCTCCCTTGGCTGGCCCCATCAATATAATGGCTTCTACTAAATTTCGATATAAAGCCTTAACTTGCAGTCAAGTACCATTGCATAATTTCAGTGGTTTTATATTCCGAAATAACATCACAGGTGTACTGACATGCAGCGAGAGCTTAGGATATGAAAGACCTGCTGGATTAATAATATTTAAAAATTTAAGAGGATAGTGGACTGTTTGATCTGTATTTACTACTGTATCTATGGTATAGTATACAATTTCCTTGAAATTACTCCAACAAAAGATCATTGATTAGAGCTGCTTGGTCATTTTATTGTGTTAAAATATCTCGTTCACGTAACCATTCCAAAGACTTGTAGATATATGGTTCATAAATATTATTTTATTCAACATTTGCCACCGAAAGCTATTTTTTGAGCAGTTGGTTACATTACCACTTTCAGTAAAACTTAGATAACCATATGACAAAATTATTTAAGTTTTGATAAAATGTGGCATATTTTAATGAATATGTTTCTTGATAGTATCACTATAGAAGTATTTTGATGTGAAACATCTATTGGCGTGCCTCTACAGCGACAGTGACGCAAACGGCATGATGCTTTTATCCGTCACTACTACTTTGTGTGTGTGCAAGGCACATGTACCTATATACATCAGTGCTTAACTGTATTTTGTATTTTTATTGTGCATACTAGCTAACCTGTGCCCACTTCATTGGACGGTAAACATTTTTACTTGTGATGAAATTATGAGTGTAGTTCGGTTAATACTGAGTGCTATGATTTAGTTCCTGACTGCCAAAAGAAGGGTTATATTTTTACTGCATATGAATGTACGAGGGGCGGCTGATAAGTCCGCGGCCTAAGGCATTAAATGAAAGAAAAGTACGAGTATTTTATTTTTATTTTTCAATATAGTCTCCCTCAAGCGAAACACATTTTTCACATCTGGTGTATAACGCCTTCAAACCGCCCAAAAAATATTCCTTTTCTTTGCAGTCAAAATGGCTTTCTACAGCCATCTTCATTTGATTGTCATCAACAAATGTACGACCACGTAACTCCTTTTTTAAATTGGAAAAAAAAGGAAATAGTCGCTGGGAGCTAGATCTGGGCTGTAGGGTGGATGGTCAATTTCCAAGAAGCCCGTGTCCTTCAGGGCCTGCCTCGAAACCCGCGCCGTGTGGACAGATGCATTGTCTTGTAAAAACAGCACTCCGCGCGATAACTTCCCACGTCGCTTCTGTACGACTGCCTCTCGTGCCTGAACCAATAAATTCGCGTAATATTGGCCATTCATAGTAGTCCCCTTTGGCAAGTAATCATTTAGTAAAACACCTTCACTATCCCAAAAATTGTCGCCATAAGCTTCGATGCCGACTTTTGAACCTTGAATTTCTTCGGCGGCCTTTTCCTTTTTCGTCCATTGCATGGACTCCTGTTTAGATTCCGGATCGTATTGACGAACCCAGGTTACAATTCGGTCACAAATTTTGTCTATATTATCCCCGACTAACTCCAAAAATCCTTACTTGTCTGAAGTCGCTGCTGCTTGTCAAACGGCGTTAGCATTTTGGTATCCAACGCGCACTGATTTTTCTCATATTCATATGCTCGTGTATAATCTCTCCAACTGTTTTAACTAATCTGCAACTCTTCAGCTAACTGCCATAATTTTATTCTTCGGTCGGCCAGTACAAATTTTTCGATTTTTCGAACATTTTCCTCCGTCACTACCGTCACAAGACGCCCTGGGCGAGGATCATCTTCACAGCTCTCTCGTTCTTGTTGAAATGAGCGAGCCCATTTTTTGACCATCGTATACGAAGGCGCAGATTCCTGAAGAACTGATACCATGTCTTCAAAAATTTCTTTGGACGTTTTTCCTCTCTTTACGAAGTACTTTATTACGGCGCGATGTTCAATATTACTGAGATTTGACGATTCGGCTGACATAATGAAGTTTGTGCTTCGACAGATAATTTGTTAATGACTTTAATAACGAAAGGAAGCTATATTTATACTAACAAGAAGTGTCGCAATTAGTGGTAATAGTTGTGAAATAATGAGTCATCGTTAAGTACCTTGGGCCGCGGACTTATCAGCCGCCCCTCGTAGTATATGCATATGCAGTAAAAATATGTATGGGCATGCCAATTTGGCTATATTACCGGGTTTCAAATGAGTGAATGAAATGATTATGATTGAATAAATTATGTTTATTTTAATTGTTCAAAACTTCTCTGTGTACTATATTATATGTAATGCTATTATTTGATATCAAAATATATTGTTTTCCAGGAGTTCCAACCCGAGATAAACCAACATATAACTGCCCATGAGAAAAACACTGCTTTCACAGGTGCCCATCAGAGACTGTTTGACCCTGGGACTTATTAATAGTGAGGGCAAAAAAGATCTTGACAGAATACTGTAGCCTTTTGAACAGTATGGGTAAATCCGTCGGAATCATGGGTATCCACGGAATATAAGCCAGTTATCCAAGTGCTCGCCCTCTGAGAATGGTCGCCACGATTATATTCTCTCACAACTCTTTTATAAGCAGCTTTGTGCCATTATACATGTTGGAGAGTTCAAGTTTCTTAATAGCATGATAGGAATGCCAAGTTTTAACGTAAAGTCGTGAGGAGGTAAGCCAGAAGGGCACAAAGAATTTCAAAAAACTTGAAGATAGTGCACTGTATCCTCAATATTACACACTGTGTAAATGGTTTTATAGTGTTTGACTTGACCAGGAATTTTCTCTAAAATCAGTTTACTTATCTTATTCACTGTATCGTTTTTGGGTAACACTATTGCCCTAGGACAAAGCCAATGATAATCTCTTTCCAATAAATTTTCAAAACCGAGATATATTGTGTCTATCAGATGTTCTATCCTATGTAATATGTGACCTATTCTATCGTGAAGTTTAATGTCATCACTAGTACTGTTGGTGTTAGGATAGCAAATTTTTCCATCTCCAAGACTCAGTAGTTGATGCGGAAAGTCGTTATAGTTGTTGCTTAAATGGAATCTCATGTATGATCATAAATTGGGAGTTTCAATGGAAGTTCATAAGTAAGATGATTTTAAACATGCCCTGATGACATCAGCACGTATTCCTTTTGTTATTGCAGGCAGTGTATGCCGAAAGTCGCCCGCAGAAACAAAAGTAACACCATTCATAATAGCATCTGAGTTTCTAAGGTCTTTGAGCGTTCGGTTTGCGACTTCGACATGAGCTCCATGACTCATGGTAAATCCATTCCATATAATTAAAGATGTCTCTTGTAAAAATTTCCTGAGCGGTCGATTTTTACATATGGAGTGAGCATACTGACTTGTTCCAATGATACTGTCAGTGATAGCTTAAAGGTGGAGTGTGCTGTTTTCCCATCATTTAATAGAGTTGCGGTAATCCTTGAAGAGGCAACGGCTAGCCCATTTCTCCCAAATTATCTTACTTTTGACAATACCAAATATGTGAGAAACGTTTTCCCAGTGCCTCCCGGGGCGTTCAGAAAAAAATATTTTCCTCCTGTTATTTAGCACACTGTCAATAACTACATCAAAAGCTTGTCTTTGGTCTCTAACTAATTACATTAAATTTTCATTAATAAAAACTGACAACTTACTGTTGTACAAATGTGTCAGTATTACATCCGATGCATTATTATGTGGCCGAATTGGTGAAGGTAAACTAGAATCACTCAAGATTTTTTCCTTTAGTTCTAGAGATTATTTTCTATTTGTAATAGATCTCATTGTAGATGTCATCATTATAGGGTAAAGTGAAGTCCCGATTTTGCTGTCGTATTCTATATCTTATGTCGTCACATAAATCGTCTTTGAAGTTTTTCTATAATTTGAATAGTTCAGATAGGTAACAAAATAATAATATCACTGCAAACAACTCCCTCGGCTTCAAAAGACATTGAGAAATTGAGACTTCTGTCAAAGTGTTTTCCCACTGGATATTGTTTTCTAAAAAACTTCTCTAACGGCAAAAATCTTGGTATATTTCTTTGACAACTTCATTCGGTTTTTAAGTCCCGGAATCAGATGGGACCATGTACATGGTGAAGCAAAACTCTAAGATAGAAACACTCTGACTGAGAAAGATGGACACCATATACTATTCCCAAAGCAGAATCTTTTTGTATTCCATGATGCTCAGCAACATCTCCACATTTTCTTCAAGGAATAGCTATAGTGGGGAACTTCGTGATAACGTAATGTTATTGCAAAGTTGTCAGATTTGCACAAATTATGTATTTGTCTTCGTCTACTAGCAAGATGGCAACTTTGTTTGTTGTAGGGAAGTTGTATCTTCCTCAATGTTAATTTTATGGTGTGTGATTGGCGTCAATTATTGATTTTAAGTTGTTCAGTAAAGAGTTGCTTTTTAAATTGCATTTGAAACTGCATATGTATTCATTATGGCTATTTAATATGGTCTGTAACTCATTGATCAAATCGGTTTTTAAAGTGGGGCACATATTCAATTGCAAAGAAAGTGGGTCCGCATCAGAAATTAAATATATCTGTAAAAATTTCGGGCTTTGACCTATTGTAGGAAAAAGACTACCAATTAAATGATAAATCTGACCCTCTATCTTAAAAGTAGGCATAAAATTTCCTTCGCGAATTTCTTTGGCACCGAACGACGTCTTTTGAAATAGTGTGTACTATGTTGATATATATTGTTTAAAAAATATGTAGAACACGGATGATCACTTGTCAAGAGACTTTTTACAGGTTGTGATGGCTCTTCAATATCAGGGAGAATCACTTTACCTTACAGCACAACACATACCATTTGGTTCATCCCTCCATTTTTTTGTAAAACACTATGGACAGGTTTTATTCACTACTCCAATTGTTACTGCGCTCTGCTTAGCATAATCGATGTTGAGATCATAATTGAAAGCTCATCTATCACTGTGAGGTGCACTTCGATAGCGTTTCTAGATGTTTGTTGTTTCTGTGCCGCAGCAGTAAGCCTCTGCTAACATTCACTGTTAGACTTGCTATCACATACTTCCAACATATTCTGCCGAAGGTTAGCCAGTCGCTGAGACATTTCCGTGCTAGTCTCCCTAGCACGCGCTTGCGATCTGTATTCTCTTTCACTCACAAGGCGCTGTACAGGCACCCAGGAAGTCTCTCCCATTTGGCGTACTTTAGCCACTCTCGTCTGGGATGTCCGTCTAGATAGTTGTGATATTTTTTAGACATACTGACGTTATTTACTCAGAATAATTTGATTATTTGGAACAATCAAATAGTAGTTCTAATTAAAAATTTTGATGGAAATAATTACGTAGGAAGTCATTTTTATAAGAACGTTTAATGGGAAAAAATTAAACCGAAAATAGTTCGGAAAAGAAATAAAATAAATAAATAGAACTTTTTATGGAAACGATAATACAGAAAGTAGTACTGAAAAAAACTTTTTAAGGAAACATTAAAACAGAAAGAAGTTCTGAAGAGAACTTATGAAAACTATAAACAAAAAAAGTAAGTCTGATATGAACTTCTTATTAAAACCATGTTGAAAGTGTGTGTATTACGTTTCGAAAATTTAAATTTCTTCAACGTCTGCTGCGTAAGGAGCCGACCACTCGCCCGGCTACCCACCGCGTAGACGTAATAGGCCATGCCCCTTCCCCCACATTGACCGACGCTACGCCATCGTGTGCCATCGCGTTGGTTGAACATTAATAAAATTGTCGCACGTTATGATATCTTAAATTATCTCTTAAACTATGCAACCAAAAAATATACTGTAAAAAACGAATTATATATAAATAAAATTTCCTTAGTGATAAAGCAATTTATTTCTAAGATTGACATGTTATATATGAAAAAAACCATCTAATAGAAATATCTCTCAATAGCTTACAATACGGTCGCAATTCATTACCTATGTTATATTATTTCTTTAACCATTCATCCAAAGTCTTTTTTTTTAAACATTTGAGCCGATAAATTTACTTATTTTGATAAGAATTCATAATTTTCAATAATATGACCAATAAACATCACTTAATAATTCAAATTATTTTTTTTATAAAAAAAATTATTTGTGACTTAAATATAAAAGTTAGACATATGCTGTCACTGACTTTTTTCAAGCTCTAAAACTTTTCTCTAGAACTCAATCATATATCTCTCATTATTAAGACAGCTTTCATAAGAAACAATTTCATTCAACTGTTTTTTCTCTGACTTACTTTACAAATCTGACTATCACGAAAAAGTCTTTTCATTTTTTGAGTTAATATATGACCTATGACACTCACAAATAATGTGGCTTTCTCTTAGTAAAAGAATTTTCAGATTCAAATTAATAAATCCATAGATTACCTCCTACAACCTCACAAACTTTACCTGTATAATATTAGTATAGATTATATTATTCTAATAATAATAATGATAAAATTGTATTTAATAACATAATTCTATGTTTTTATTTGTTTTACTTAACTAAATGTTAAGTTTAGTTAGTTTTTTTTATTTATTGATTACAAAATTTTTTTCTTTGATGGTCAATTTTGATGTTTCTATCTGCTATGCATACCACAACGGCCTTCTATGTTTTCTAATTAGAACGGAGTATAAAAATAAATAACTTAATGAGAAAGCACCGAAGATCGAACTTATAAATATTACATATCTACAAGTAATTTAATAAAACTTGAAAGTAAAGTACAAGAATATCTTAAATATGACTATTCAATTATAGATACAAAAAAATATATATCAGAATTAGACATTGCAGAGAAAAGAAAATGCATTGCTACATTTTAAAAAACTCCTATTTTTTAAATAAAATTTTTATACACATACACTTTTTTTAATTTTCTCAATAAGGAATATTATGAGAACAACACTTTGATCAAAAAATCTGTGGCTTATGAAGTGGTCGAATAATTCTGACAGAAGCTCTTAAAGTACTACAAAAATATGATAGAATCATGTCTATAGTAATCATAATAAAAATGTGACATCGTAAGAGGTCAGACTTTTTTGACATTGGCTTTCAGAGTATAGACGAATTACATCTATCTAGTGATGGGATTAAATATGTTACAATTTTATAGTGACTTAAGAATTTATTTTAAGTTCATATAATGTAAAAAATTAATTTCAAATCTCTTTTACTATAGTTGTATTTGTTAAAAATCAATAACAGTAATTTATTAAAAATAATTTTTGGTAGTGCTGGAATCACTATGGCTATAAAGCGAAAAATGGGCCGGCTCGATCGATGAAATACCACAGTCCCACAGAAAACAGACATGAAGTAATATTTTCTATTGTTGCTTTTTATCTAACGAGTAAAAGTAGTGATAGCCCTTCCCCTTCAACACCTCGCTCTCCTCTCTATCACCCTCGCTCACCCTTCAATTATCCCACTCCTCTTTCTATTACCCTACTTCCACATTCTGTACCATCCCACATACCGTCC
Source organism: Eumeta japonica (assembly GCA_005406025.1). Taxonomy (NCBI): domain Eukaryota; kingdom Metazoa; phylum Arthropoda; class Insecta; order Lepidoptera; family Psychidae; genus Eumeta; species Eumeta japonica. The sequence continues at coordinate 60,765 of BGZK01000570.1, forward strand.
CACTTCTCCCTCCATCAGATCTCTCTTTCCACTATCAGACCACTCTTCCCTTCATCAGATATCCTACTCCTACCCAAGAGGCCGGCAATGCACTGGTGACTCTGGGATTGCATGTAGTCATGGGCGGCAGTTACCATCTACTCTCTGTCTGCTCACCTGCTCATTTGTCCATCGACTATGATATAAAAAAAATCAATTTTTATGTACAATTAATTTACAAAATTCACTTAATCGAGTTTCGAATCGAAAATTACTAAATCAATTCCCAGTAACCTTAAAACTATTAAAGCAATGAAATTATAACAAAAAAAGATAAAGCAATTGTCAGATCACTATTGTTACATATACACTACCTTGGCTTTGTGAGTATATATAAAAAATCGATGAATTGCATTGAAAAATAATGGGTTTTTTTGTCACAATATTGTAATGTTTCTGGGATTAAATCTTTGGTTAATTTATGTATTAGTAAAACCATTTGATTCATTAGAATCATATATGTTTTACTTTTATTCTTTAATTACATGAATATAAAGAATTTAAAAAAAAAACTAAATCGGTTAATTTGTGTGATATATCCGACATTGGCCTCTTTGTCACAATTTTGTTTCTCAGATATATGTGACCACTACTGTCAAATGGAATGAAACACCATAACTAAACAATTTTTCAAGTCATCATTAAAACATTTTAAAACTATTAACAAAACATAATAATAAAATACAATAACCTGAAGAGACGAGATTTTTTTAATGCTAGAATTTATGAATATAGCAAAATAAATACTTATGAGTGGCAAGAAATAACAGGTTGCAATTGCAATCTCATTCTTTATATGGGGGATTAGTAATTTACAATGTTTATGAGTTATTATCATTGTTAAGAATTATTTATTGACCTTAGGTGCTTTAAGTAATTAAATAATATATATCTAGTGTGAAATAAGATAAAGTATACACTTGCATGATGGACCCCTTGCAATAAAGTATTAATTAATCATCATAGTTCTATATAATAATATTCAATATATTGTTATATCATACACCAATTTACTGAAAAACTAACTTAATACATATAAGCCATCAAAAAAAATATCGATCAAAACTTATTTTTTATTTGTAACCAAGGAAGTAATGGTAACAACAAAAAATACAAAAAAATCTCACCTTCTGCGTTTAATCTTTCCGCCAAAAATATAGCATTATCGTATTCGTAGTTGTTAAGACAATCCAAAATAATGAGCTGAAAGCAAAAAGGTGTTTAGAACATTTATTACGAAAAATTTTATCGTCAATTATATTCTTGTAGCACCTTACCTGAATTGGCTCTTGGACAATCATTGTTATAATTCTTTAAAATTTAGAGTATCATGAAAACTGTCCTCAAATAATACATTTCACAACACAGAATAAAATTATTTCACAGCCTAATAAACTAATTAAACAATTCCTCAACATCGGACATTTTCGTTTTCAGTTTATAATATTTGACTTGTCTATGATTTTGATACTGATAACGGAAGCAATAATGTTACCATTAACAAAATTGCGTATGAAAAATCAAAAATTTATTGAAGAATTTCACACATCGAAATATTTATTATTATCATATATTCAATAATCAAGCAGATTAAGTACTCATTCAAGGAAACAAACAAAAAGGATAACTGGAACAGAAACTAATTGCACGACTGATAGATCTATATTTCTAAAAAAATGCAGGTATCAAGATTATTATTCTGACGATAAATAAAAAAATATTCATATTTACTCATAATATTCAATATATTTACAAAAGCGTGCTTTAAACTCTACTTGAAATAATTAACTGTTAAAGTTAAAAACTATACATGTCAAAATACGTTGTTTTAATTTCACAATTGGCAGTTGACTAAGTTAATCTAAGCGTTAATGAAATTTGTGACATTACATTAATGTCACAATTGCCAATATCTGTAATATTACCGATATTTTAACAGTTATATATAACTTTAACAGTTATAAGTTAACTATAAATGTGCATGTAACGGATAATATTTTCTTTGTGTGAACTATATATATATATATTTGAATATTAAGAAGTCCTACGGATTTCGAGTAGTTAAAACAGAGTAGTAAAACGTGCACTGGCTGCTGATAAATGTGTCTTTAATAATCAGTCTTCACACATAATCTATGTCTATATAGTCAGCGTTGATACAGAAGCGATTACATCATCTACTTACATAGTCCCGTTCACCACAGCCACAGGTATACTGGTGCCGTCGTTGATCTGTTTGGACGTCGATCTTTTATATTTTCAGCAGTTATATAGCGTTTTATGGGTATGGGGATGAAACCGCGGACAAATGGTGTTTTATTTTTAGAAATCTATCTGGGCATATGTACAACATATCAACAAATTTCACCGTAATCAAATTAATGGCTTAGACATGCATATGGAACAAAACATACAAACATTCGTTTTATTTAATTAAATTCCTTCATCTTTTGTAACAAAAAAATAGTTGTGTGTAAAGTCGGTTTACGGACGATAATTTTACGTGACAATGTCATAAAAAAACATTGATTAAAAATTGCGTAGTATCATGATTTGAATTGGATTATTATCACTGAATTATCATTATTTTGTATCTCTCTTCTAGTCCATCGACTGATAGAGTGGAAAAGGGATAGATGCGTCACAAGCCGAACACTTAGACTGATCGTGCCGCGCTCTGGCTTGTACGTTCGCCTCAGGCGGAATGCGACAACGAGTCGTGCTTTTTCGTACGTGTAGCCGGCGTTCATCGATTTATAAGACGTTATCACGTCAAAAAAATGAATTACATGTATCCATCATTCAAATAATATGTTATGGTCATAAGTTCATGCAAAATCCCTTAAAATACGCTCAATTTTCACCGAATTAAAAAAAATTCCATACAATTTTTCTTATTTATCTTTTCATGAGGACCTGCCTCGGATTTCAACTTATATTTAAAAAGAAAAAATAGCTGGGTGGGTTCAGCCATTTTCGATTTTTTCGCTAAGCAATCATTGATCTACAAAAAAGAGAAGATGCACAATCCCACACTCAAAAAACGGTTGCAGTAAATGCTTGCTAAAACAGGCAGTTTAGCAATTATTGCAATCAGTGAAGTTTCGTTGCACCTTCCGTTACGACGTAAAAATGCAAAAATAACATGTAAAAAGCTATGACAAAGGATGGAATTTCTTATTTTCGATAAGCAAAATTTAGTTTATTTATAATAGGCGCTCAATCATGTAATATAATGAGTATTCGACAAGTTTGTATTTCTTCATTTAAAGTAGCATCAAAAGTCGAGATACAATCCGACTTAAAAAAAATAGATCTAAGGAACATTGGTCTTGTGTTTCTTGCGTTGCCATAGTATTCGGTCGCTCACAATAAGCACTGTTCTTTAGTTTAAAGAGTTGGATTTTCTTATTTATTATTTGTTTTATATTTATACAAATCTTAAAATTACCTCTAATGAGAAATCATACAATAGATTAAACTTATTTCAAAAAAAAATATACGTTTATGATATTTGAATTTGTTTTTTAGCAAATTATATATAAGTAGTATTGTGAATTATGAAATTAAAAGTTCATAATAATATTAATCTTAGGTGATTACATTAAGCTTTATTTTGAAGAAAAATATACTATGATTGAAAATGGGTGAACCTATTCATTAACTTAGCCAAAAGCGATAATAAAACAGTGGCACTCCGGGAATGCCGACAGAAGTGAAAACTTGAACAATTACATGTGTATTTTTTGAATCATCAGGGATTGTTTTCAATTCATTCAATTATTTTCAGCTAATTCACAACAATGTATTATTGTGAATTAGAAATATATACTTAAAATACAGAGGTGTCAATAACGATTACGAACAGTGTTGCAAGTTCAATGGTTTTTTCCCATCTCAAAAATGCCCAATGGGCTTACAAAAGTTTTCACTTCGATTATATGCCTACACTTATATAGAGAGGTGTCAGTAACGGTTACAGTGTCGCGAGTTCAATGGTTTTTTCCCCATCTCAAAAATGCTCAATGGGCCTAAAGAAGTTTTCACTTCAAAAATTTAAAATGAGATTAAACCATTCCATTGATGTCTTGTTTTAGAACAGCACTTGTAAATAGTAAAAAAATAAGACTTTTTGTCTTCTAATAAGAAAATGATAGTCACTTTTTCTCTTTGCACTTAAAAATTAAACTTATGTCATGACATTTCGATTAAAATGTCAGATAATAAATAATGTTCCTCTTCTTCTTCTTCTTTGGCATTGCCAAATGGTATCAAAAAATATAAGACACAGGCATCATATGACGTTTTGAGCCATTTTTCGAAGTTGAAATAGTAAGCGACTTCTTCTCTTTTTTATACATCTATGTTAGCAACACATTTATTAACTTATTTTTATTTATATATATTATATTTATAAACTAGCTTTTGCTCGTAACTCCACCCGCGTGTACCTGTAATTAATTCTTTACTTATCTATATCGGGTAATATCTTGCTGTCACTGACACCAATTCAGATCCTGTTTTCAAAATTAGCTCTGATTTCACAGTTAGCTCCCATCCAGTCTTATTCCTTATTCCAATTCTGTATCCCTGTCTTTTCCAATCTCGCGTAGCCCTCGATTTATATAACAATTGCGCTTTTCATATTGACTCCATTTTCTTGTAAGCTATTTGAAAGCATTTGTGGGAGGTATAAAATATCGTGTGTACAATCCAGAAAATATTGTATATGTGTGTTTAATTTCATCTGAATTCGTCCAGCTGTATTGTTCATTATCCAGTTTATGAGTGATTCAGTTATAAACAAACAAACATAGTCACAAAGTATCACATTGCAATATTTTAATATAGATATAGCTTCGAGAAAGATTTAGTGCACCAAAAACAATATTGTTCTTTTATTTTATTAGGATTTTTTCATTATTAACCCATTATTACTTATCATATAGTTGCAATCGAATTGTTGATACTAACTTTTACTTTCGATTTCGCTCTACCTCAACCTCTCCCATCCTACTTTCCTTTCCCTGCCTCCCTCTCAATTCTCATTATTCTAACACTTCTATTTCACTAAGCAACGCAAGTAATAATCATGGCGGATAAAATAAATTAAAATTCATAATTTTTAAATCTTACTCAGATAAACAAACAGTAACCTACATCTTTTTTTGTTAAATATAGAATCCTTTAAATGCATTAAATGTACTAAATATGTTATTAATTTTTAAATTTAATCAAAACATTTTCGAGTTATAAGTAGGCATACAGGCAAGCAAGCAGATAAATAAACAGAGGATAGTTCATATATTATCAAATAACTTTTTTTTCTTTTTTTGTTTCCCTGCGACGAGGAGGAGGTAAAATGTCTATCCTGCACACCCTCGCGCCCGTACGCGTGGGTAGTGGGACTGAAACCCACTAAAAAATCCTCCTGAAATGAAGTAATTGGGTCGGCTATGCTATTTAGTCGGTCGAGACGAGTCAGATGACAAGTCAGACGACTTTGATAGCTTCACCGAGTGCGGCCGGACGGCACATGCGAGTGCCGACGGCGCGTGACATGCGCTATGGACGACGCCTGGTGGAAGTCGTCTCGGCATAGTGTCGCAGGAAACCGTCATGGGTCGGTTCCTTCCCTCCTGCCCGGCCGGAGGCGGTAGCGGCGGCCGGGTGGAGTAAGGGAGTTTAGGTCGATGACCTGACTAACGGATAGACCTACTCTAAGTCAGTCGCGTGTCGTTGACGTCATTAAGGCTTTCAACTGCCGCTGTAAGAGCGTCAGGTGGATCGGTAAGTATTTCGTGGCCTACGGATAAGGTGTGGGATGCGGCGGTTGATAGTCAACCGCCACGCGTAGGAGCGCATTGGGATGTGATCCCGCGATGTCGAAGAATCGCTTCGATGCGTCCTTCATATATTTGGAAATAGTGGGGAGTTCTAAGTCCCTATGGAGAATTGAATTACGAACACACCAATGTGCATCCGTTGCGGCTCTACAGAATTTATTCTGTATTACCTGTAGTCTATGTAGTGCTTTTGGAGGCGTGAGCGAAGACGGGAGACGCGTATGTCATCACCGTCCTAATGCACATTTTGTATATGGTACGTTTATTACGTCTAGATAGTTTACTTTTTCTACCGAGCACGGCCCCGAGCCTTGCTTTGTAGAAAAGTGCAGTATTCTAACACGCTCGATATGATCTCGGAAGTGTAGATTTTATCGAGCGTGACTCCTAAGTATTTGTAGTTCCGTTGCCACGGAATGATCGCATCCAACATTTTAAGATTGGGAGTGTTTTGTCGACAATGAGTCGACTCCTAATCTTACCATACTTGGAATTGTATGGCTGCTGATTTGTCGGGTTTACTTCTATCCTCCACTTCCGGAACCATTGACCTAGCTCGTCAATGGCCCTCTGAGGGGAGGAGGGTGAATCGGGTGCTCCTATTCCTATTTCCGTAAAAGAGCGCGGTATCGTCCGCGAATAACGCGAGTTGGACGCCAGACGACGACGGTCGCGGTACATCGTTTGTGTACGCGGAGTACAGCAGAGGAGAGAGGGTGGAGCCTTGAGGAACTCCTGCTCTGATAAGACGTCTTGTCGAGTGAGTGCGCTCATGCCTAAATGTGAAATGTCTGTTTGCTAAATAATTTTGAATAGTGATTATGAGGCGATCTGGTACTTGGAGAGAATATAACTTATAAATCAGACCTGCGTGCCATACCCTATCGAAGGCCTTGGCTACATCAAAGAACACAGGTGCTACGTTCGGTTTCAAAGCCTCCGAGACATACTCTACTAAGCGGAGGACTTGCTGTGGACAAGAATGGCCAAGGAAAGCCGAACTGTTCATCTATGATAAGGCCTTTCCCTAGGAGGTGATCGCTAAGGCGAGTTTTGAGAATTTTTCGAATAGTTTGCCCAGACCGCTCAGGAGGCTGATCGGTCTGTAGCTGGCAGGGAGGTCGCGTGGTTTCTGGCTTGTGGATGCCTATAACCTCCGCCTCCTTCCAGGCAGGAGGAAAATAGCAATTTTATGCACGCGTAAAAATCGCGACCAGTAAGCTTAACAACGGTATAGAAAAGCATTTGATTGTTTTATTACTAATACCATCGAGGCCCGGTGCCTTCTGGTATTAAGTGATTTCACTAGCGTTTGGACTTCGCTGAGTGAGAGGGAGCCAGATCGTCTTTAGGTTCGAGGGAAGTTTTGGAGAACCTCTTCCTCGATGCGACTGATATGAGCGATGTCGTGCGGAGGGGAAGTGAGAGCATTGAGTCTCTATAGAGTCTGCAAGGCACTCTGCTATCTCCGCGTCGTCTATGGCCACTGAATTATCAGGTTTTTGAGTGGGGGTAGGGTATATCCCTCGGTTTTGAGCGCTTTGGTAACTGCCCAAAACGCTTTGTGGGATGGTTTGATTTCCATGAGGTCGCTCCAACTCTCATTTCGGAATTCCCGAACGCGAGCTTTCACTTCGCGCTGGAGAGCCTGCGCTCTGGATCTGTACTCGGGAGTGGGATATGCTCGCGCGGCGCAAAGCTGCGTTTTTGCTCTTATCAATTGAGAATATCGGGCGGAAACTTCCGGCGATCCGAGGATGCCGGAACCTCCCGCTCGCCTCCTCGACCACCGTCCTGACGTGGTTGGTAAGAGCACCTATGGCAAGGTCAATCTCGTCTGTAGACGCGATGTCATTGGGAATGCTATTGAGGTTTGGAGTGTCGATTTTCTCAAGCGCGGTCGACACTCTTTCCAATTAGTAATTTTGCGGATGGGAATAGGCCTCCCGCCGTCGGGAGGTCCCATTTTAATATAACCGGTCGGTGGTCAGACGTGAGACCGTGTATTGTCTCAATACTATTGAAATTAAGTGCAACTCCTTTAGTGAGTGCGATATCTATCGTCGAGGGTCTATGTGTGACGACATGGGAAACATGTCGACGTAGAGGGCGCGATGATTCCGAAGTCTAGTCTGTCCTCGAGTTCGTCGAGTTTAATTCCGTTATAATTGTTAGATGGGCAGCCCCATCTTATGTTTTTACAATTGAAATCACCGAAGAGGATGACGGCATCCCCTAAGGCAAAGAGGGCTCTTAGGTCGCGCCGGAGCAACTGTTTTGGAGACGGGAGATAGACCGAGACTATGACGAGTGTACTATGGCCCGTCATAGCGAGTCTACAACCCGTGGCTTCCATATTTGTAAGTGGAGGAATATTAATAGGCAATGTAGGGAGCGTCTGTAGTACAGAGCGGTACCCCTTACTACTGTATGTCCTGTCCGTTCGTAGTTGGACATAGCCTGCGATGCTGCAGGCTTTAGGCCTATTCGGTTTAAGATATGTTTCTTGTACGAGAGCGATATCGATGCTGTTCTCCGCATACATTTTTAACTCTAAAACGTTCGAAGTTAGACCGCAAGCGTTAAATGATAATAATCTAATATTTTGGTTTGAGGCGCCCAACTGAGGGAGGAAAGCTACTACACCGGGTGCAGACATTTATATAGACTCTAATTTAACCATCAGGTGATGGTATCTGACGAGAACCATGAGTTTCTCTTCGACGTTACTGCACGCTCGGAAATCTCGGGCGAATTCCGAAATCTCTGAGCTCGGCGCGAAGGATGGACATCACCGTTTGGATGTCGTCCCAAACGATGGGTGCCCGCGGTCGCGAAGCGGGGAGCGACACGGGTGGCTCTGGCGGACAGCTCTCCAGACGGTCCCGGAGCGGCCCTCGGTGGCAGCGTGGGCTTTGGTTTACCCCACGGGTTGGAGACGGGCGAGAGGCGGCAGCCGGGGTTGGTTTGTTTCCGCAAGATCGGGGAAGTTATTTAGATCCCGAGGTGGAGCTACGGGCCTACTTTTAGGCCTATTGGGATTAGGCCTATTATAAGAAATAAATTTAGGGCTTTCGGACATCCCCTATAGTTGGCCGTATGCTGCTGGAGACAATTCACGCAGGAGGGTTTCTCCTGACTCACGAGTACGCGGGCACTCTCTGGTCCAATGTGGGACCAAACATTTCACGCAGCGCGGTCCGCATGACAGTTGGCGGCCGCGTGGCCACAACTGGCAGCGGTGGCACTGCCCTGGACCTCCTTTCTTGTGGGGCCCTACTCGGATACCCGAGAGGCCACACCATGTTCAGATTATTGAATATATTCTTGGCTTCCTCGGTCCTGGGAAGGACGGCGAGAACTAGATAATGGTGAGCCGTCTCTGGCAAAGTCTGTGCACCGAGTGCACAGGGAAGCCCTGGCCGCAGAGGTCGGCGGATTTCGTCTACCGGGAAGTCGGTAGGAATGCCGCGGATAACGGCCTTTAGTTTACGCTCCTCCCCGAGGGCGTACGTGAAATTGGACTTTGAAGTCCACGAGATATTTATTGAGACTGCGGAAAGTCTCAACGTCTGGGCAGTGAATTTTAATGCCGTCGTCGGCGGTGCGGACGGTTTTACTGTAGTTTATCCGCAGACGGGTGCAGTCTGCGGATATTTGAGGAAGTTAGCGCCTTTGCGCAAAAAATGGTGGAGGCAGTTTAGGCCTAGGAGGTGCGGTGGGCTTGGCACCCGTCCTAGGAGCGGTTTTGGCGGTCACCGCCTGCGTGAAGCGGAGACTGGATTTCGGGTTACTCAACCGAGGCGGTACTCGTAGTTTGAGTCTGTTGGATCGCAGCGGGGAGGGCTTTGCATCGTTTGCATATGTGGGCGCCGATGATGGGTCTATGTCCATCTCCGGCTGGTCGCGAGCCACTTTCGCTTTTTGAGCGCTTTTCAGCGCTCGTTTATTTTACCTCTACGAGGGTAAATGAGGCGTTACTGTTTTCAGACTCGCTGTCCGAACCGACGACTGTACTGTCGGAGCACGTCGCTCCTTCGTCGGACGATGAGCTCGCCTGGCGTTTATTTTATTTTTATTCGTCTTCATTGGTGATGTTGCGCGGCTCGAGGCGCGGCTCGAGACGGGGTCACTCGCGATTAGTTTTTACTACGTCCTGAGGCGCTTCGTATCCTATTTCGGACAGCGCTTTGGTTAGGACCTGTTGTATGAATTCTAACGTGATGGAGTTTTGGGCCAGACCTCCCCGCCCCAGGGAGCAGGAGAATCTTGGTCCATGGTAGGTTAATTTTAAATTCAATATATTTTATTTATGTTGTTGTATAGCGTTAATACAGGTGTATTAATGCTAACGGTATATATTGAGTGATACCGTGCGCGTTTGCGTACAGTTGCCGGTTGTTGCGCAGGTGTCTAATTAACCGTCTATTGTTCGTCGGGGCGAACAATAGACGACGCGGGTCGGCCCCGAATTCTCGGAGCCTCGACGGGCAGGCATGCGAACACACAATGGGATGCTCAGCTATGTTTGCGCGGTATGTCGTCTAGTGTCTTTTAATATTGAGGTTTTAAATTCGAAATAAGGGGGCGCGGGTTTTGACCTAGCGGTTCTAACAGCTCCGGTATCCGAGCAGGTCTGCTAGACCCAGCAACCGGGTACGGAGGATGGAGTGAGGGATGATGGAGGGTGGGCGGGCGACACCTGGTATCGGCGAGGAGCACCTCCAAGGCCGGTGGTCCCAGGTCCGTCCGGGTTTGCCGTTCCCTGAAGGGGAAAGGCCAGCGCCCGGGCTCGCTGCAAATCACCTCGTTGACACCGTTAGGTAGCCAGCGATTTGACCTTATGGTTTTTCGAAAATGTCGCTATTTGAAAGAAAGCTTTCAAAATTCCGCGTGTTAAAACCCTGAAATAATAAATTATTATTAGTTGTGGAGTGTGGCGGCCGGCGGCGCCGCGGACTCTCGATCGGCAGGGCCGGGAGGGTCGCGGGGCGGCAATCTGCACAAAAAGCGAATAGCTTAGTTAGAGCGCTGGGAGCGGGCGCGCGGTAGCGTCCGTTCGGGGCGGGCGATCGAACTGAACTTATCAAATAACGTACTCCAATAGTACACTGAAATTCGTGAAAATCGGTTTAACTGTTATACTTAACTATGAAAAACCAGACTAATGAACAGATAAACAAATAAACCAAAAATAAGCTATATTTGTTCATTGATGTGAAACTATCGCCTTCCCAAATTTTATCAAAATCGTTATAGCGATTGGTATAGCGTATGAAAAACATACAAACCGACATTTTTGCATATATAATATTAGTATGTATAAGATATTATATAATATGATAAAGAACTATATACAGTTGCAAATATTCCCAGTAGTAGAACTCATGTCATGTCATTTAAATACCGATTTACATGCATGTATATATTAAGGTATGGATTTTAATATTGGCTTATCATTTATTTCATTTTTCAAATTGTTTTATGTTCGTTACTTCAAACTTCTTTGTAACCGTCTTTTTGACGTGACAACGTCTTAAATTAGGTTGCGGCTGGGAGTCACTTATGAAAAAGGTGTAACGCTCGGTAACGTAACGATGAGTCACCGAACGAGAGAGAGGCCCGCCGAATGCCTTGCGTCTCTCTCCCACTCAACTATGATCGGTCTGCCGCGCGCGCAGCACTAGAGAATTAGTGCATAGCTTGCAAATGTATTGCAAGTTATTGTATGTATATTTGTATATAAATGTATGTATGTGTAAAGGTAAAAATAAAATTTGTTGATATGAAATTCAGTGAGATTCTTTGTATAAATTAATGTTTTAAATATAATTTTGTATAAATAAATGTTTTAAATTGTTACTATTATTTCATCCTTCTTCCTACTATACGAATGAATATTCACATTAAAATGATTTTACCATTCAAAGTCGTTGTCACGTAAAACTTTCGCCCGTATACCGACTTTACAGGCAACCAAATTTTTTTATTGAAATTATAATATGAGAAAGTGTTTATTTTAAAGTTCATTTTAGGCATTTACACATTGTGTGTTTGTGAGAAGCTAATGCAGCTGAACAACATAATTCTTTTCACTTTATTAATTACTACTACTATTTTTCCTGTTATCGAGATCTACTCGATTTCATTTGTATTAGTACGAATAATATAATATATTATTCATAAATATTTATTTTTAATGTTTGTTCTCAGTTTCAATTACTTCAAATATTTTAATTTGAGTTTATTTACCTACATTATTTTAAAATGCATTATTGAAATTTAATTGTTGCATTGTATAAAACAAAAGTTCCGTTTATTAAATCTTTCTGAGTTCTATGAACCAAAAAGTGTCATACTTTTACTTGATTTGTTTTGACGATATTTTATTTAGAATAATCTGCCATTGCCTACATTAAAAGGGTTAATGATATATACATTGTCATAGATAGTTTTCATCGAATAAAACGCTTTTATTTTGACTCCACGTGGCGCATATGTATAATTTTCGAAAAAAGGCGAAAAGAAAACTTATTTATAATTTTTTCTTTTCAAAATTCTTGTATTTTTTAATAATAGACTAAGTCACATCAATAAATATTTTTTAGTTAATTTAACATTTTTATACTATTTTTTCATAGCATAAGCGCTATGTGGTATTAAAACAAAAGGTGTTGTTTTTGATGAGATGAATTTTCGTACATTCAGCATATAAATAATATAAGAGCATTTTATATGATTAAATGATTTATAATCCATTAAAATCTGCTACGATTAAGGTTGAGAAAAGGTCAACTTTATCAAAGTATATGAAAATAAAATAGTTAATAAAATATTAACTATTTTATTGTTTTTTATTGGAGTTTACTCCTTGAGAATTGATTTTCATATTAGATCTTTCATATAAGAATTTTATGAGGAGCAATTACTACAAACGCTAACTCAAAAACCCGATGTTTACTTAAGTGAAACGTATACTTCGCGTACGTTTCACTTTGAAATCATGTATGATTTCAAGCCGCACCCGGTGCGGTGTAATGTAATATAATACAATCTACTTGTATGCAAAATTTCGTAAATCAAGTATCTACCGACGTTCATGTATAGTATTTTAGTTACTTACCACAAGCCTCTTGATACTAATTAAAAATGATGGGAATAATGATGTAATTAATATTCAAAATGATATTTACAGTCAAGTAAAGCAGCCTTCCTAACAATGTATTCATGTGCAATAAGTATTTCATGATTGATTTATAATATTTTACCGAATTTCACATATTATAAATAAAGTAAATACCTACACTTAAGCACTGAATATTATTTGCATTCGGTGTTTTCGTTTTGTTTAAGGCAAAGTTATTTTAGTTCAAGATAAAAATATTATATCCAACGTAGGGGGCCATCCATAACTTACATCACATGTGAGGGGGGGTGGCGGTGGCGGTCAATGAAATATGACAATGAGCGACAAGAAGCAGGTCAAAAGCTTTGTGACGTCAAATCCGGAATACGAAAAGGAAAAAGGGTTTATGTCTTTTGTTTTGTCCAATATTTAAAAATTTGAACAAAAAATTGTAAAACTGCTGTTTTCATTTACGTGTGATCACCTGGATAGGAACGGGTTTGGGGCTAGGGGGGGGGGGTCAAAAATCTTATTATTTATGTGACGTATTTTATAGATAGCCCCTAATTTTTATTAAAGAAATATACAAGACACCTACGAAGTATAATATTCCTTATTATACACCTATAAAGAAAATTGGGTAAAAGTAATAACCAGTTATTAATAAATTGAAAAAAAACATTAGTTCAATATTTTTTTTAGATAAATCTCAATTTATGCTCTATTGAAATATGGTTTGTGCAGTCATAGCCTAACATAAAAAATACTAAACACAAAATCATTCTCCATTTTAAGTACACTTTATAATCGCGTGTTTTTATGAAAAAGTTATATTGTTATAGATACCATGTATACTTTTGGAATTAATGGAATATTCTCTAAATGACACCCTAAAATGATAGTGTCTAGCCATTGCTAGCATTTTAAATGATAATTGATGGTTAACAATTTTGTCGTTGTCTATGATTACCACGAAGCAATTCTTCAATTCTGTGAACTGAGAAACAAATTTATGATTGTATTTGCGAGTGAAGTGAGCGTCGAAGGAAGTAGAAAAATAATTAAATATAAATAACATAGACTTTCTACATATGTTATTATTTATTGTGTTTTTCTGTTGTTGAGTTCATTTAATTGCAGTTTAAATCTTACGTTCAATGGGGGTTAAATCTAAAGCTTATAAAACAATATGTGTGCAGTGTTGATGGCTGATGACACCTGCTAATTGAAATAGTATATTTGAAGTAAATAAAAATTGTACAGGTATATGTCTTGATCAATTTATTATTAACAGATTTTTGCATTAACGTTTTAACTCAAAGCATCATTTACGCATCTTTGTGTGAGATCACCCTTCACTCCTTGAAATACTGGAACGCGAAAATGTCAAAATACGTGACCTCGAACGAACTTGTTTTATCATAAATTGTTTTCCTGCGTGAATAACGATGCAGTTAAAAGCAACTAAACATTTAAGTATATTGGATAAAGAATTTAAAATACGGGATACAAACATTTTACGCAATTAGTATGGTCTATTTAATATGTAGGTAAAATTGAATGGTGATTGAGCAAATTAGTTATCTTTGAGCTGATATGTTCATCTCTGCCCTCATTTGATATCGCTTAATATAATTAAATTGTTTTATGGCATTAATATGAAAGTTTTTGAGAAATGTATTTAAGCTTTGTGTTCCACAAACATGTCTTATTTAATTTAGATCTGTTTGTGTAATGTTATAGGCACAAATGGTAACAGTAGATAATTATTGTTGGTCTAAGGCAAGAGGTACCAAACTGTTTAGTAATTCAAATGATTATGTCAGAAGTGCTGTAATTGTATAACTGTATGATGTTTCATAATGCCCTTTAATTTAAAAAGTAAGTTTGGATAATACATTTTTTGTACCTACTTAAATATATTTGTAACTTTGCATTTAAAAATTTTGAACCAAGGTTATTTACTATTTCCTATTCTGTGTTTGTCTCTTAATTAGGTTGTCAAGAATCACTTTTCAATAATATTGTCAAGGTTAAAATGAATTTTCACAACTGTACTAGACATTCAGAGGAGTGTCCTGATTATCATGAAGTATTTAATTTTTTGTTTGAGAGAACTGGGGATAAGCTAGTAAAAACTGAATACTGATCTTAAATTTAAAATTTCAATCTTAAATAGAGGTTTTGACATCACTATTCATTACTGTAATAATAAATTTCAGGAAAAGATCAGAAAAATCAAAAATTTTCTTTGACACGTTTGTTAAGCAGAACCAATTTTGATTTGGCATTAGTGCTTTTTTTTTTATTTTGTGACTAGCAACTAAATAGCATTATTGTGTGTTTTACAAATTTTGTTCTGTGTATATTTGAATTTCCTTGTATAGAACTTTCATGGTGGAAATACCAGTCCAACGTTTCTATTGAAATCAGCATATAATTGTCCTTATAAGTTTAGAGTTTCATTTTTTCTTTTAAGCACTTGAAAGCTATAAAAAAATATTTAAAATTGAAATTTGTCAGTTGTCTCTCGAATTTCTTAGATGCTGAAAAATTTCGTTTGTAACAAATTTAGAAATTCTTAGTTCATTGTATTTCATTACATAGTAATCATTATCAATTAGTTATTGTGTTTGAAATCTTGTATCCGTTTCTTCAATTGAGTTAAAATCGCAACAAACACTTCAAAAGTGATGTAAGATTAATTTGTTTATGAAACACATTCACACAATTTTGGCATTCATATTACAAGACCACTACCACTTTGTGGTGGCTTGCACTGTCTAGTGACTTTATAGTAACCAAAACTGATTCTTACTGAAATTGACTCATACATTCCAGCAAGGAGCTCATGTGGAAGGTACTGATCAAAATATATGCAATAAAATTCCTTCAGTCTAATAAGATTTGTAATAGCACTCTGCTCATCATATTGATCATGAGCTTTCGGTGAAACTGTATTCTTTTGGTTCTGAATTGTTGAATTTAGTTGTTTGACAACAAAGTTTTGTATTGTATAAGTGCCATCTTATGAAAAGTGAAGGAAAAATTTGATGATAATGAAAATATCATTCAAAGTACATATATCATAAAATGATATTTGACAAATTATCTTTACATCCATTCCAATGATAATACATTAATAGTTATTTAGTATATTGTTTCTAAAATTGTTAATTGTGTATTTTTAATTTCATTACTAAAAATGTACATATCAAATTCCATGAGTTTTATGACATACATAGATTCCTAAGTGATTCTAAATGGGGAAAGCGGGTCGCTAGGTGGGATTGTTTACGTTTAAAGAATTCTAATCTAAAAAATTTTTTCCTCAGGGAATTTTTTTTTTTTTTTAATTTATTTAGCTTGGGGGTGCAGTTTGCTATATTATGTTGAAGCCCAAATTGGCAAACGCAAGTAGGTTGATAAAAATTCAAAAAAGTATATTTTTTTTATTCAGTTTCTCTAAACAGTTGGTTCCAACTAATTTTTAGCTTTCCATGCCCAAAGGGTGCCGATGGAACTGCTAATGAGTTTATACCATCTGTTTGTCTCTCCATCCATCGGTATACCAGTTCATTTGTCTGTCTTACTTTTTAAGGACTGGTTCATATGAACAGTAATAGATAGCCAAGTGAAATTCTGAACTGAATGAAAATATAAAACATGCTTTTGTACATACAGTACACAAATATATTGTGTTGTGGTATGGAACCCTTGAGGCACAATTTTGACTTGCACTTGGCCAGATTTATTTAAAAAATATTTAATGTACAGCCACTACTCCATTACACTTTTCAGATTGAATTACAACCGATAGTTTAAAATCGCTAAAAGCACATGTTTTCATTGAAATTATTTGAAGTGACATACAAGACAAAGCATCAATTAGTATATGATTATTCTTATTAGTAATTACTCTAGAGATTAATTACTTTGTACTCATAATTGAAAATATGTATTACAAGTAATGTAGGGGGAATCTTTAGAACCTTTAATTTTACAACTAGAACATTGTTACAAATGTTCAAACAAGAATGGATTTAAAGATTAATATAATTTGTTGAATATCGGATTTTAAATAACAATGACTAACAACAAATAATAAGCATTACTGGATACTCATACTTGGTATTTGTTCAATTGTTTCACCATTCATAAATACATAAATTCCTTCATAATATATTATGTTCTAGATTATTTTGAGTGATTTGATATTTTAGCAAATATCAAACTATTTTTACATGTTTTAGAATGAGCTCAACCGAGGAAATTAATGTAACACAACCTCAGACATTGCACGCTGTCCATGATATCTTGAGGCCACTCTCTGAACCAGTGTTCTTGCAGACCAAGGGTGCTCAGGCCATCGCAGGAATATTTGTAGCCCTTGCGTTATTTATTACTTGCCAGCAGGTATTTAGTTTTCACACTTAATTGTTTTAACTCTATAGATACATTCTAATTAGTTTCCATTTAGCAGTAATACCTAGGTAATTTTCCATTTAGCAGTAATACCTAGGTAAAAATACTTACCTTAGGAACTGCTTTGATATAGGTAACTAATTGATGATCTTGATGTGTATAGTACATTTTTAAAATTTATTAATTAATTAATATGTAGTTAATGTAGAATTGAGATTACTTTTCCATTAAAGGTTTAACAATTTAGGATAATAAATGTTTCTATATTTGACACATTTTCAATTTAGTATAAATAGTGATAAAGGTATTACATAAATGATAAATATAGAAGATGATTTCTGACATATCCTGTATACTTAATCTTTTTTGTTAAATTTTCATATGTTATATAAATTTTTATTATTTATAAAATTGGCTATAAGTGTAAAAGAAATATTATTTTAGTTTTAATGACATTTTTCTAGAGGTTAAATCGACATAACTTAATTTAACTTCTGCAAGATGACCTAGCATCATATTAAAATTCACTAAATTAATTAGAATGTTAGATTAAAAACTTTTACATAACTCCACTCAAAGGTAATTTATTCAAATTGTATACATTTGCATACATTAATAAATTTATTTCAGTCTTTCTTTAAGATTCTTTTAGATTATATTAGCCAAGTTTTTTATTAAAATATATTTGTTTGTCCATTGCTATGTTTTTATAGTTCCCAGATTAACCTCAGCATGACATCAGTCATTTTGAGGTTTTTAGCATAAAAAAAAACAATTATTGCTGACGTATGAAACAAAAATAAAATTATAATTTGACTGCAAAACCATGAAGATATTGTAGGCAGACGAATGCCAAATATAATTTACACTTAGATTGTAACAGGATTGCATGCGTTATTGAATATTGACATTTTCATAGCATATGTTTTACATTAAATGTTGTGCTTTTAGATCTACCAGCATCTCCGTTGGTATACCAACCCATCAGAACAACGGTGGATTGTTAGAATCCTGTTCATTGTGCCCATCTATGGCTGCTACAGCTGGATGTCATTGCTCTTCTTTAACAGCGACTCGTATTATGTCTACTTCTTTACAGTCAGGGACTGTTATGAAGGTAAATATTTTTCAACATAAACATTTACAAATCAAGTCTTATCGCATTATCATTATGTTGCTTTAGATACATATTTATTTTTTGAAAATAAAAATACTTGTGGAAGGAATAATATATTGTTATGATACCAGGTGTAGTAAATTGTTATACTGAAATTAGATTGTACTGCATTATGTTGTGTATTTTATTGTATGATATTGCACCCAACAAATGATCATTTACATGTTTTGTGTTAATAGCAGCAATGTATAGATAAAATTTGACAAAAAAAAAAAATCTAACAGTGATAAAGGTTGAAATGAATGCAAAAGGAAATGAGTTTTAACGAATGGCAGTAGAAAGCAACCATCTTAGGAACACTATATCATTATAGGCATTCTATAATGCTTTTTTATGTTTTTATATTTAAATTTAATTTTGTGTCATTATAATGTAGATTGTATTTAAACTTAATTTCTAATTATGATCTGTTACCGATTCAAAGAAATTAGGTTTTTAATTTTGAACAGCTAATATTTTTTTAGTCTAATTATTGAATTACAGACTAAATTGGCAATAAATTCACTATAAGGTGCATAGTTTTTTTTTTTAATATCTATAAAATATGCTATCAATAAAAAGAAACAATTAGTGGGAAACTAGTTAATTTAGATGTAGTTGAAATATATACTATAGTATACTAAGTAAAAATTCTTCAAGTATAATGGATGTATATTTTTCTGCATTTTGCACCCATTTTTCTCATAATTTCATGAGAATGAAATAAAAAATAAATAAACCAGAATTTTCCTCAAAAATAAGCATAAAGTTATTCTTATTATTTAATTCTTCATACATATCTGCATTTTTAATTTTTTAATTATGAACCTAATAATAATTGCATTATCAACATTATTAGACATAAGTTTCTTGTGTTCTCAGAGTCTATCCTTTGCTAAAATAATTTAAAAAATCAGTGACAGCTAAACCTTTCACTTTGTTCCTATTAGTCTTTTATCCTAATACTTAAAATATATATTATCATATAAAATTTATATTATTAGGCATTATTGGTAAAATGAGAATGTTTATTTAAATATAAATAACTATCTAAAGTATTTCAAATTTCCATATATAGGCTGCATCCAATTTTAAAACCTTAGGTTATGTAACTTACAAACAGCAATACATGTGACATGATTCAGAAGAAAAGTAGTGAGAAATGTCATGAGCACTTAAAAAAATATGTCCATTATAATCCTGATTATATTAGGATGAAGTTGGAACAGCCTCCGATATAATATATATCATCAAAATCTATTCTTATGGCAGCGTTCGTGATCTACAACTTTCTGTCGTTATGCTATGAATACCTCGGCGGTGAGGGGAACATCATGTCGGAACTACGGGGCAGGCCCGTCCGAGCCTCGTGCATGAATGGGACCTGCTGCCTCGCCGGTGCCACCTACACCATAGGCTTTTTGAGATTCTGCAAACAAGCCACGCTGCAATTCTGCCTTGTGAAGCCAGTTTGTGCTTTCATCATCATATTTTTGCAGGTAAGTGAAGGTTGCTATAATTCTCAATTTTTTTTTATGATCTAACAAACTAAGTTGTTTTTTAATTGTAGGTAAATTCAACTTCAAATTGCTTAGCATTAGGATGTACTAGTGAACAATGATTATAATATAGTATAAATAATTACAGTTCTTCCATTTTGTTGTTAAGATCATAAATTTTATGTAAAAAGATTAATTTTGAGCTTGCATTTTATTGCATCATATTTAATTTTAAGTGTTCCCAAAATAGATTGACAAAATTTTGAAGAAAGAAGCATTTCCTTTAAAATTCCAATTAAATATTTTTTACATGAAGACATTTACTGGTTAATTCTAAGTCAAAATTCATTTAATAGTGAGTTTAAAACGTGGTCATGGAAGAGACCAATCCATAAACTGGAATTATGTAAAAACTATTCATGGTTATTAAGTTATTCCATCAAATCATTTTAAATGATTTTGTTTGTTACTTTTGAATCTGTATGTTTTGTTAGTCATTAATAATGAAACATTTTATGACATTACAAAACAATGTAATGTCATAAAATGTTGATTCATTATGTTTCAATTGAAATAACCCATTTTGATTGTCAATTCTTCTTGTCATTGTTTGTCATTACAATAATTGGCTGTGTTAAAACAATCCTGTCTGTATGTTTATGAATGTTGAAACTGTTCCAACAATTAACATCAATTAGCTCTGTAAGACAACACTAAGAATCATAGATGAAATAGACGTATACATCTTTATAAGTAACAATAGTAATATTATTTTATGCAGCAATGTTTTAATTACAAACATGCTATAGTGAACAAACTGTCCCTATGATGATAATATATGCATTGGAAATAAATGGTTACTAGGCAGCATTTGGAATGATCATTCAGGTGTAAATCCAGGGTGTCTTTCAAGGATGGCATTTCCAGTTGGGGACGGAGGGGTATTTTTCTATTAGGTTGGGAAAAAGTTTTCTCATACTTTATAAGTAAAAAGTTGCACTACAATCTCTTGGTTGTGCCATTTTCATACCATTAAATAGATGACATTATAAAAAAAAAAGAAAAATAAAAAGTAAAAATAGTGTCCGACATTTTTCTATTGTTTTTCTGTCCACCAAAATGAATAAAGCTAACATAGAAATACGATACATTTTGAAGTTTTATTACAAAAAAAGGAAAAATGCCACACAATGCGTGAGAAAAGTTTGTGATGTTTATGGACATATGCAGTGTCAGTAAGAGTAGCATAACTGGTTCAAGTGTTTTTAGTCCAGTAAATTATGACATACCTGAAAAGCTGGGGATTGACCACAAAACAGTTTTGATGCATTTGAAAAAAACTGGACATACAGAAAAGCCCGATACTTTGGTCCCGCATGAGCTCACTGAAAGAAATCTAGTGAATTGTGTACTCATTTGCGAATCTCTTAAAACATAATAAAACCGAACCATTTTTGAAAATATTGATCACTGGTCTTAAAAAATGGATTACCTATAACAAGAATGTTCAAAAAAGATCATGGTCAAAATGTAAGCAAGCTCCACATGCTATAGCAAAACCTTGATTAACTTGCCATAAGTTGAAGCTATGTGTTTGTGGATTTGGAAGAGCATTATTCATTATGAGCTTTTACCGCCGTGCAAAATTATCAATTCGGATTTCTACTGCCAATAGTTGATTGGCAGACACAAGAAAGTAGAAAAAAATGGCTAGAATCGATCAACAGAAAGGGGGTGGTTTTCTAATTCAAAATAATATCAGACTACACACATTTTTAGCCACTCAGCAAATATTGAGAGTTTGATTGGGAAGTGTTAATGCATATAGTATATAGCCCTGACCTTGCACCCCCAGATATTCATTTGTTTCGATCTCTTCAGAATTCTTCAAATTAAACTAAAAATAGCATTTCAATTACCTACAAAAAGCTAATATATATTACACTTGAAATGTGTCATGAATGATTCTTTTCGACATTGACATTACCATCCATTCCAAATGCTGATTCACCTTGAGAAGAATCAAGGTTATTTCTTTATTACTTATCTATACAAAATATTGAATAATTAATAATTTAGTACAATACTTAGAGATAACATAAAGCAACATGATAACCGAACAGTTTAATAGTATGCATTTTTTCAATAAGTTATTCAGACATGGTATAATAGTCTTTGCCATATAACTTCTGTTTAACGAAGTGTTTAAATCCATAAAATGGCAAGTTTTGAGTTTCTGTTGGGATCTTATAAAAGTGCACACATTGCCCGTTAAATGATTTATTGACTTTGCTTAGATATGGGTTTTTGGAGCAGCAAAATTATTCTTATGTTTAGTATTAATATTGTTTTGCTCATTTTTTGGAATGATTCTTTATTTCTCATTACATATACCAGGTTTTTGTATTTGTATTATGATGCTAAAGTTAAAATATTAATTTTCCTAACTTTTATTCTGAGAGATGCCATTGGTCTCAAATCATATACACCACAATTAGCTCACTTCTGCAGCACGAAAATTATGTTAGTATTGGCTATGTGACTCCATAACAAAATTCCATAGGTCATAAGACGAAAGTCAAATAAACTAGTCTCACAGTGCTTTCATCTGTAAGTCGCCGAATTCTGTTCACTGCATATGGTGCAGAACTAAGCCTTTTAGCCAATCTCGTATAATGAGATTTCCAACATAATTTGGTATATAAAATGGGAGCAAGGAATAAGGTTACGTCCACAATATCTGGTATCTCGTTCTTGACCATTAAATTTGCGTCAACCAGTTTAGCATTTGTTAAGGAAAAATTAACATGTTTTGTTTTTTTCTCATCGAGAAGAAGATTGTTAATACTAAACCCCTCAACTATTTCAGAGATAATACTGTTTACTTCGTCAAAAGATGACTGTTGGCTATTAATCTTATAAAGGAAAGAAGTATCATCAGCAAGCAGTACAATTCCATGTCCATCTTTAACAATATGTGGTAGATCATTAATATAAACCAGGTATAGAAATGGTCCAAGAACTGAACCTTGTGGTACACCAATATTGACTGTAGATCTCGAAGACCTCTCACCATTAACATCAGTCGATTCTTTGAATTGTACCTCTTAAATAAGGCTCTAGAAATTTAAGTGATCGACCCATGACACCATAATGATGTAGTTTCCTGATCAATGTGTCAGGATGAATGCAATCAAAATGTTTGGATAAATCACAGAAGACATCAATTGCATCTCTTGAATCCAAATCAAAAGTTTGTTGAATAAGCTCAAAACCTTACGCAACCTCTTTAGTGTTAGGTTAACATCAAGAAAGGACTGTCAAAACTACTTGTCACAGTTTTTCGATCAAAAGAACCAAAATTTCTGCAGCAATGGGATTATGTTACTACCTACAAAATAGTAACGAGTTGTCGAATAAAATGGTATATATACATATATAATTAAATGTAAATAAGATGAAAAATGATCTTGAATTATGTATAAAATATAAAAACACTTTTTCCCCGACCTTTTATATTTGTAAGCCTTAAAGTTACTATTCACATGTCTAATGTGTACATGGCTAGAAAAGTTGCCAATACGCTCATTGATAAAGTTATATGATGATTGAACACCTGATCCCAAAATGGTTTCTAATGTTTAAAATTAAAAGAAACGACATGACTAATATCAAATGTTATTCGTCATAGCAGAACTTAGGGTTATCTATATTGGTATTGTTTATTATGATTCATTGTGGATCTGATAAAATTTAATCATTTGTTACTTTATCAACATTACATGTTTTCCTGCTATTTCAAATTATTATTTCTATTGATATTTGTGTCTGATCAAGGAAATTTGAATTTAAATATTCTATACTCATAAAAATTATATAGTATCAATAATATGTTCATTCATACTTTTTGTTTATATGTACATTCACTTTATTCTCGCATGAAATATCAAAAAATTGGTAACGAGATGATAATGTTCATTTTTGTTTAGAATTTGTCATGGATACTTTGAAAAGTCGAACCATTGCCTCTGATGTGCTTGTGATAATAAAATTTCTTTTTCTCGAATAGACAATCATTAAATTTTAAGATAAAACTGGTAAAAATTTGGGAAAACAAGATTATTCTTCAGATTCTGATGAATTAGTGATGCGCTTCGCTCACTGCGTCTTATCAGTGTTTTCGACATGTGGGCCCAGTCTTGGACTTCCCTATTAACTACAAGAACTGTAATTTCTATATTCACAAGTATTAAAATATTTATAATTCAGAATTCTAAGAACTTTTTGTGTCTTAATAACTTTAACAAGTATATGATTATGTTGTTTTTATTAGGAGTACAAATAAGTTTTTGTCATTAAAGTAATGTTTATTGTGAATTTGTATATTGTAATTGGATATAATTTAATTTTAATCGAAGTATTGTCCATCACTGGAACAACTTTTTTCCATCTTTCAGGCAGCGTTTGGATACCAAATCTGAAACTCCTTATCTTTTGAGACTATCCACGAATCAAACCAATTTTTGGTATCTTCATATGATGTGAACCGTTGCTCTGACAAAGAATGTGCCATTGACCAGAACAGATGATAGTCGGAAGGCGCAATGTCTGGTGAATACGGCGGGTGGGGTAGTACTTCTCAATTAAGTGTTTTCAAATAGTTTTTCAGTGGAACCGCTACATGCGGACCAGCATTATCATTTAGAAGATTAATTTTGTCATGTCTGGAGTAGTATTGAGGGTGTTTTTATTTCAGAGCTCGGCTCAATCTTATCAATTGTGTTCAGTATATAGTTCCAGTGATTGTTTCGCTTGGATTAGGCAACTTGTAATACACCACACCCAGCTGATCTCATCAAATACATAGCATGAGTTTTTTTCCATAAATATTTAGTTTTGCTGTAAACTTTGATGCGTGGCCAGGTAGTCTCCGTGATTTTCTTCTTTTTGGATTATCATAATGTATCCACTTTTCATCACCAGTGATGATTCGATGTAAAAAACCTTTTATTTCTGCCTAGCTAGCAGCATTTTACTCATGCGTAATCGGCGTTCAACTTCTTTCGGCTTTAATTCATATGGAACGTTTCTTTATTTTATGTTTATATATTAATTCGCAATTCCTAATGATTTTAAATGATGCAAGACTTCTTGCTGAGTGACTTCTAAAGTGCAAGTTCCTTTTGTGTTTGAGACGAATCTTCCTCCAATTCCCCTAATAAACTTTTAGCTTTCCACTGCGATTTTTGTCTTCTACGTCAAAATCACCATTTTTAAATTTTAGAAACCACTCCCGACATGTTCTCTCACTCAAGGCAGCCTCATTATATGCTTCTACGAGCAATCGATGTACCTCAGCTGCAGATTTTTTAAATTAAGTTCCTGAAATGCCACTTATTTAGCTCAAATTTAAACATTTTTGGATAAAAAAATAAATGATGCTAACATGAAGTTAATAATATGATAGGGTTATTTTCTTGAATGAACAACCTAATTTTCAAGCGGTTATCATCTGCGAATTCTAATGTAAGCCTTGTGCCATGCCATCTCTCTCAAAATGGAGGAAACTTATTTGTACTCCTAATACATAGATAAGATTATTGATATTTAATATTTCTAGTAATATGTTTTCATATTTATGTTGTTTGAATGCCTTTTTAAAACAAGTCTCAATAAAATGATTGTCATATTCAATAAAATTTTGTAGCAACTTTCTTCTAAAATATGCTATTGGAATTTCTTTGGGAATAACTAAGATGATTTGTATAAATCATGAATGGTTGGTTAGAAATGAGTGTTGATTTCAAGTTTAAGTTTATATAAAATATACGAAAATATACTTCAGTGAATTCCATAAAGGTTTTTATATAAAATATATTAAAATATCACTAAAGGAATATGAAAAAAGACACCCCTTAAAACCCAAAATCCAAAGAAATCTGGAAACACCACGATTTCCTAGTTTAAAAAGCTAAAGATTTTTATAGTCCTTTATTTAAAACTTGCAATCTTCAAACAAGTTCAGCTAATGATAACAAATTGGTCATTTCCTAAAACTTTTTTGTTGAAGACTCTTGCTTGCCTTCAACATGTAGTAATATGCAGCAAACAAATACTGTTTTATGTTTTCTAAAAGGTACTTCGTATTTTTTTCATATTACTGCAAATTCTTCAGTCTTCACTATCATATTTGTCATAATATAGTTTTAAAACCATATTACATGGATCTGATGCATAACAATGATATCAAGAACAACAATGGAATTCTAGAATAATATTAAACCTTGGTTTAGTATAACTCTGGAATTCTAGTTTAGAGTAATACTAAATCAAGATTTAGCAACAATTGTATTGTTATTATAGTTATGGATAAGTTATGTATAGATGAATATTTATAGGTGATTGATTAGGTGGTGTTGAGATAATGCAAAAATCTTAATCTGTTATTGGGATCGCTAAATGTGATTTTAAATATTTTTTAATTATATAAGAATGTCGTCAGTCAGTTTAGAATGCCATAATTATTGTATAATAAACTATGGATATACAAGAAAAAACGTTTTGTTATTTTATTTTAGATGTATTCTTCAAAACATATTTTCAATAAGATTTAACAGTAAATAATTTTCACTCTTAAAGTTCATATGATCACTGAACGACTGAATGTTACCATAATATTTTCAGGCGGCTGGGCTGTACCACGACGGCGACTGGAGCCCCGGTGGCGGTTACATCTATATTACCATAGTATACAACATCTCTGTGAGTCTCGCGCTCTATGGACTGTTCCTGTTCTTGGGAGCGACAAGAGAGATGCTCGCGCCATTCGATCCGGTCCTCAAGTTCTTCACTGTTAAATCTGTTATCTTTTTGTCGTTCTGGCAAGGTGGGTTGTATGACATATACATGAATTTTGGTAATAATCTTTCATAGTAAATTTTTATTGAAATGACCAATTTTGCTGCTACTATTGAGTCTAATCTTATCTTAATCTAACTTTAAAGTAGATTGAAAGTTATCTACTGTATAAACATTTGTGTGTATTTTATTCTCTTCAGTGCATACTAAAATCATTAATCTGATTATAATGTCACTTTTTTTTTTGATACAATTTATGTGCACCTAAAAAATTTTCCAATAAAAAAAAATTGCCATTTATTTCTGGCTTTGTCTGCATATTTGCATTATAGAACCGAACAACTAATCCGATTCTAAAAATTTGTTACTAATAGCAAACTACTTCCTGAATGAAATAGGCTATCAACATCTACATGTAGACCCCATCTTGTAATTCATACAAGGGTGGTGGTAATTCAAGTCAGGGAGGGGTCATATAGTCAAGCCCCAGTCAGGACAGGCTCTTATTCAATTACAACAATAAAACAAAGTCACAGCCCAGGAGGGGGGTCATGGTCCCAGTGACTCCTCGAATTCGCCCCTGTATTGATATTTTTACACCGATTCTAAAAACTCTTAGACTTATTGACAACTAAACTATTTTGAAATAATATAGCTTATATTCAAATTTAATATTAGCATTTGGTCTCGCCTTTGACGAAATCAAAGCCATTGTTAATAGTATCATGATTCTAAGAGGGGTGAAGAGTGGAATGGAGAGCCATTTCAGGATCAGAATCTAGAGTGGAATCAGGGCCGAAATTGAGAATGGAATTGGGGTTAAATCAAGTGAGGATTGTGATTAAATTCAAGAGGGTTATTGTGTTTGATATTAGAAGTAGTACTAGGATTAAAATTCAGAGTAGAACCGTTATTGGGAGTAAGATTGAGTAATATAAAAGATGAAGAAATATTTTAGTTTTTGACAAAAAATACAGTCATAGCTCTTTCTCTGTGGATATGTCGCCAATTCAGTAATTATATATTTAAAATTGTGATTTGTATGGTATTGTACAAAATATCTTTCACACACACACACACACACACACACACGCACACACGCACACACACATATTGTCTTGGGAACAAATAATTGTATTTAGTACCCTGATTAAATTTAGTAATAAAATATTGATACAGGTGTGGCGCTGGCCATCCTCGAGAAAGCCGACGTGATATCACCCATAACCGATGCGAACGGAGTGCCGACGACAGCGGGTACAGTGTCGGCTGGCTACCAAAACTTTCTGATCTGCATTGAGATGCTGGCGGCGGCGGTGGCGCTGCGGTACGCATTCCCGGCCGGCGTGTACGCTCACGCTCACCGCGACCCGCATCGCTCTGTCACTATGCAGTCAATATCCTCCAGCCTCAAGGTACCATTCCTATGATATTGTATGACCAACAATGTCATAAACATTGAGATTTTGGAAATTTCAATTCTGTGCCAGAATTGTTTGTCGGTTTTGATGGGATCATTTGCAGCGTAAAACACCGCATGCTATTATTTATTATGTCATGTAAGGTATTTCTTAAACGTTCAATCTAAGTGTAGTATGTAATTATTTGTACCATAATTTTAAATCGTAATAATTTGTTTCTGCCCGCCCAAAATTCTATTATGGAACTAGATTTGTCTTTGGCTTTGTCATTGTGGATGTGCTTCGTTGGTGGTTCTGTTCTTGCTTCCCTAATAATTTTGTTTTTAATTCTACCCTTGGTTTTATTTCCTGTTGTGCAGTCAATTCTCTTTGCAGTCCCATTCACGATAGCCTAGAATATTCTTTAATTGTAAACAAGGTTATGAACATGTCAAATTTCATGTAAACAAAGAAATAATCAACAATTTCGAAAATAATTTAACATATTGGTTTTCTCAGTTTTCTTTGGTTTTCAGGTTTAAGAATAGGAAGTAGTAACTCGGCCAGGTTTAGACTGTGTGGCAGATGGTCCGTGATTTCGAAGCTACAGTCACATGCAGTCCGAATAGTTTGAACTAAAACATTATCATGCAGAAGCAGCTTATCTTTGCCTAATTTGATTTCCTTTTTCTATGGCCTCTCTTGATTGTGCTCATGCTCATCTGTACACCAGCAGTAACATACTCAACGTACTATGTCAATAATATTGACACCTTCATAATTTATCAGCTATGTTATATCGTTATAATTCCGAAGATGGTGGTCATGATCTTCCTTACTCTTGCTTGCTCTCAGAGTCAAAGTCATAATGGTGAACCCAGGTTTTTATCTCTTGTAGCAATTCTTTGATAGCTACCTCAGGATTTTCTCCAGATAGCTTCAAGAATTGCGAACAGCATTCCACGCGCGTCTGCTTCTGATGCGGCGTCAGCATTCGCGGTACCCATTTCGTGATCACGTTTGACATATGAAGTTTTGTTACAATTGATTTTTTGTATGGTACTAGCAAAAAAGCCAACTATGAAAATTTAACCTTCACTCAACCGTCTTGCAATATAATTCTCTCTATTTTTCCCACAATTTCCTATGAAGAGGCTACTACAGGCCTGCTTGTATGAGGGTCTACCTCTTACATTCATTCTACTTTTTTTTAAATAGTAGATAATGCAGGGGCAGATTCCGCATGAATAGCATTCATTTCCACTTTAATGCATTTTATATTTTTGCCTTGTCTGGCTAATAATTTAACAACAGCACACTGCTCTAATTTTTTCAAAAATATGACTCATATTGATACGATTCATGATCAACATTCCAGATAACAAATATTTTTACCTTTTTTTTATCCATTGCTTATAAGTATTTAAAATATATAGCTAGTATTTAAAAGTGTTTAGAAAAAGGTTGGGATATGTCTATACTGAAGATTTATTGAATGCTCCTGTTTATAAATGAAATTCGTAATGTCAAAATATTTGAAAACTACAAAATTTGAGATATTTGCAAAGTAAAAGTGAACTAGAGCATCTAAGATAGAAAAACAGCAGGTGTTCGAACAGCTCAAATCATATTTTTTAAATTATTGTTATATTTTAAAAGAAAATGTTCATTTCATTTAATTTAGATAATAATTTTTTTATAGTAACACATCAGAGGTAATAATCAAATAATATAAAAGTGAATAAAAAAATGGAAATCTAAAAGACGTAGTAATTATTATACCTCCTTTATTACAGGAAACCATGAACCCTAAGGACATAATGACAGACGCATTCCATAATTTCCATCCCCAGTACCAGCAGTACACTCAATACAGCTCAGGTGAGTCCCCTTTGTTTTATGCATGTGAGATTGACAGCTTGCTTATTTATATCGGTATTTATGTACCAACACTTTGCGCTCGCTTACGCTATTTACGCGCTTATTTTCATAGTTTTCAGACAGATAATGATATGCACAATAAGTGGATAACGAGCGCATAGTGTAGTTCACGAATATGGACGTAATTTTCTTATTATTTTTTTTTTTGCTTCTATGATTAAAGCTGTAAAGTTAGTTTAGATGTTCAGACAGTAAAGTGGGTAGATTGTTTCAAATTTTGATATAAGAATAGAATATTAATGTTTTGTTTAAAATTTGTTTTTGATATGGAAAGTTAGTTCTGTTTCTAGGTGTTTATAATTTTGTACAGGATTTACCTTTGACAACTAGAATTGAATAGACAAATAGAATTAAATAGAAGGTGCATTAAAAGTTTTTAAGTAATTTATTATTACATTCTCTACAAATAAAAACCATATGCAGCCAAGATATTTGATGCAAATTCAAATCCTTAAATCAATTAGTTCTTATTTCTGCTTTGATTTTCTTTCAGATATCACTTCTCATCTGCCTTATGAGAAACTATAAACTGCCACCAGATGGCGCGCATGTGTACTATACAAGGAATGCTTCCGAGCATGAAAACCTATTAACATTGAAACATGATTGTGACAAATATATTGACAGTGGAACTTTGATGTCTTATGGCTTAGCTAATTAAATTTGACTTGAAATTATGAATGCATATAAGATCAATGTAAAATAATTCAATGCATATTACAATGCTGTCATATATTGATGTCTCTTTGTATTCTGCATATCAGAAATAAAG
The DNA here is from genome assembly GCA_005406025.1 of Eumeta japonica. Classification (NCBI taxonomy): domain Eukaryota; kingdom Metazoa; phylum Arthropoda; class Insecta; order Lepidoptera; family Psychidae; genus Eumeta; species Eumeta japonica. The sequence continues at coordinate 91,827 of BGZK01000570.1, forward strand.
TTTTACATGCTCGGTTTTTATATGACTCAGTCTTTTTTTTTTTGATGAAGGTATTTGACTAGTCCGAAACCATCATTTTCATAAAATCATTGTCATGGTAAACAATCCTTTGAGCATGATAAAGGAAAAAAAAAACTAGTATAATCGGACTATTCATTGCCATATAGTGTTTAATTGATGTATTTACTGTCTACGGAATAGATGTTTTATAGAAGTTTCTGTATATTGTGCGACTACAAAATGCTTGTCCTCAAATGTTCAAAGTATATTAATTGGGTCATGTTCATGTATTCTCTATTGGATAATTTGAAATGAAGCTTGTATGTTGTTTTTTATTATTTCAAGTTTTTACAATCCTCAAGTCAAGTATGAATTGCAATAATATGAAAGGTGTATTAAAGTTATTACTGTATTCATTTCAAAAAAAATTAAAAGCTTAGCCATCAAATGATAAGTGGTGTATGACTGCAATAAAATAGTTATACAATATTTTATATTAATGGTATTTCTGAAAAACAGAGGAATTGGTCATGATAAATAATTAATTTGTGTTAGTATCGATTGCGCATAATGCAATTATACCATTTTGTAGTCGCCTTGTAAATGTTTTTTTCTTTTTTCTTCTTTTTTTTTTGATTTTCCCGATGCTGTGATTTTTTTTAATATCTTTATTAATTGCTTATCGTGGCTTATGATGGATATAATCCCTCGATATTGTTGAAGATGATACATTGATAATATAGAGCCTTGGAAAATGAAAGCCCAAGTTGTTGCCCTAAATTAACACTGCCTATTTTCTATTTTTTTGATATTATAATTTTTTTTTGCAATAGACCAAAGAGAAGCATTTTCGCGCATGTATAAATAATAGATATGAGCATAGCTTACACGCTTTTAATTCTCAAATGTTGAGTCTGTGCTTCTCATAATTCTCTTTTAATCCAAAAATAATTTTATCAAAAATAAAGAGAAAAGTAACTTTGTTGTTGATTTTTTTTATTTCAAGGGTATTTAAAACTGTTCAATTTGGTTAGTAGTATTTTTTTATTTAATATAGATATTTTTATATAAAAAGTTTACTTAAAATTAGTTTAAGTTATGCATATGTCAAATGATTTCTAACAATCTGATCATTACTTACATTGTACCTACTTATGAATAAATGATTTTAGTTTCATAAAGATATTTTATTTCAAAAAATCCTCTGTCATAAAATTATTTTTGTGTATTTGCTAAGTAAGAAAACATTTTTAACTTTCTACGTTGCATGTAGAACTTTTATACAAAGAATTAATTATTTAAAAAGAGGTTAATTAGGATTGAATACATAGGTATATAGAGTATATTTGTATTTTGAACTATGTATTTGAGCCAAAAATATTTTAGAATAAATATTTTGTGATTAATGAACTTTTATAATACATTGGTTATTACATTGGAATGTTCGAAATAAATATAAAAAATATTTGCTTATTTCAAACCAGGTTCATATATTATATTGCTTTTCTGTTTTTGTTTGCTTTGCATGAGTATGTTCATATTGACCGAGTGGTTGAGTGAATGTCATTGTAGTAATGTGTTTGCCGTAATGTATCTTGTAATTGATTAAGGGGTGATTTTGATCATGTAGTCTAAAAATGCATATATCGATTCGCGGTTGTCGACACTACAAAGTCTAATAAACTACTGCAAAAGACAAAAATTATAATTTGTCACAGATAAGCTGTGCTACAATGTAATTAAGGCATTTTTCTTGAATGTTTATTGATATATTCTTTTCAGTTTCAATATCTCCAATTTGACTAAAAGAAGATATCATATTCCCCTTATTTAGAATTCAATGTTTTTGGATTAAGTATTTCATTAATAATAGTAACATGCATTACAACGTAATTATAAGCACTTGCTACATACAAGCAAATGAATATAATCAAATTATAACTTTCTTTTGATATCAAGATTTTCAGACATGAAAAAAGTGGTTATACGAAATTCAATCTTCTGATACGTGTAAATAGGTTGAATATCCCGTAGTATTTAAAAGATAATTCTATTTTGTATAGCGCAGCGACTTTTAATTCTTTATCTATATTTGTATAGAGAGCAGTTTATTTGGCATTTACGTAGTAGTAGACCATGTGACTGTAAAGGTGAATATATTAAGATCATGGAGAAAGCAGTACCTATGAAGATATAAAAAGATCAATGTTATTTTCTTTAAAAACCATTCTATATATTTTTTTCGGAACCTTATTTTGATAATGTCTATGATGTTAAACAACTCAACCATACTATACACAATAATTCATTGCATAATTCTCATTAATTGTGAAGAATTAAATGTATCAACAGCTCGACACTCCAATATTTTATCTGATAATTATAGGAAAACTATTGAACACAAGACAACTTTTGAGAAAAACGCATTTAAAGTTTACGACTGTATATTCATATTTTGAGTCATTTTATTTATAATATGAATAAATTTTTAAACGTATTCATAATTAACGTTGTAACTGATTAATGTCATTTATCATAAAAATTACACTTGGCTCATTGTGTCAAAATGATAATTTCAAAATGATACGAGTTCTGAAAATGAATTGCCAAAATGACCAACATATTAAAATAAAATAAATCTGATAAAGTGATATTTGTAATCATACGGATCAAATTTTATGTAATTATTTTATTTTAAAGATTCAAATAAATTTATTAAAATCAAAAAAGACATTTTACAAAAAATAAAAATCAGAAGGGCATAAATGAAAAATAAGCAATTAAAAACAGCACGACTTGAAACAAAAATCAACTAAAAATCAAAAAAGTAGAAAGGATACAATGTTATCAAAAAAGTACATAACAAAAATTGAGACAAAAGCTAGTAAAATATAAAATATCTCGATATTTCTTTTAAAACTTAAAAATTTTTATCAGCATCAACCAAAATGTTTAATCTTTTAATAACATATTATTGCCCTTTCTTGAGGATATCCGAGCTTGATGGGATATTTAATAGTCATTGGCATTCGCTGAATTTATAAATTTTAATAGCCATTTAATGAAGTCAAAATAATGAAAATAATTTATAAATCGAGTTTAGAAATTTGGTTGAACCAATTACTTTAATACAATGTTTTAGACATTTTTTACCTATATAGATTTATGCTATTCATTCCGCCAGTAGCTTATTCTTTTTTTATTTATTTGTATTAAAATTCATGTAATTATTTGATTTATTTTCCACTTTTATCATTTAATATTTTAAAAATGATTCTAGATTCATCACGCTTTTAAAATACAGAAATTGTACATACAAAATGGTAAAAAGCATCATTATTGCTCAACATGACTTTGTATAATCATGATGGTATAAAAATTCTTTCTATAATCTATTTTGGGTTTGTATTTCCATTTTCTGATGAATGTTTATTACAATTTTAAATTAAAATATTTGATATATTTGTTTTTTTATTGTATGACAATATTGACATACGTAGATGTATTTATTATCTACGCAAACAGCAATGGATCGTATTGAAAAATTATGGTTTAAACGGAATTTGTCCAGATCTCTATATATTGACACATGAGTAATGCTACACCACAGTACTTTTTGATTGTTGATTTACAAATAAGTAATTGTTGTACATTAATATAATGTTAACATGTTATATTATATAGTTCCGTATTTACACGCTTTATCACGTAATAATAATTTCAGAAAATATTTTCCATAGATTCATATAAATATTTGTGATAATGTTTACCAGAAATTTATTAAAATTCTAAATTATTAAGGTTACAATCTCTTATCATTGTTTATTATTTCATAGAATGAAAAATTTGAAGTTTTAAATTAAATCGTAATTAGCGGAAATCGCACCTCAGCACAACGACTCGTGAAACAATGGTTAATCAAGATTTAACTAAAATGTCTATGTGGCACATGAGTATCTATAAATTATTGGAAAAATTGTTATGTAACCAAAAGTAATTTTGTGTATAAAATGTAATTCAACTTTGCTTATTATTTTAATTAACAGCTTTAACTAATAATTTAAAAAATAATAGTGATAATGTTACATATTTGAGCTTCAGGTTAAAACAGTTAAAAATTTGTTAAGAGTCAGATACATAGTTATGTATCAACCAAAAGTTTATGTTTATCGGTTGTTGATCTTTTTGATAACTAAAATTATTTTTCCGACTTTGCTTGGGGATTAAATAATAATAGGATATCAAAGTTAAATAAAAATATGGAAAAAATCGCAAAAAGCTTGACTAGTGTATCTAACTGATATTTGAATAGTCAATAGCTGAAATAGTGTAAGAAAATCATTAAAATTAAACACTTCGATGACAAATGACTGTAGATATTTATATATATACACATATAAAGGAAATAGGACCATTTACTATGAAGTCGGAAAATAGTGGGTTCTATGAAAACTATGGATTTGATAAATTCGAGTTCCAGGTAGACAATTTGCTTACAGCTTGAACCTATGCTTCGCCGTCCAATTTTGACTCAAAAAAGACCAAAAAATTAATACAACAATTTAAAAAAGACAGGTTTATTACGTATATAGATTCACTATGCTATCTCATTCCGCCAGTTACTACTTTTTGCTTATTCTTGTATTTTATGTAAAAAAGTAATTTGTATTTTTGTAAAATTCATAACTACGTAATTAACTAACACAACTAAAAAATGGTACGGTTACGGCGTCGCCCTTGTGTTGTAAACCCAAACAGGGAGACACAGCAATTTTCGTTTAATCACATTACAAGGTATGCATTGCGTAATTATTTTAAATCAGATACAGATTCTAAAATAAAGCCTATTCAATACTTACCTAGTGTCGCAGTTTTAAAATAAATTAACTCTTACTAACTTGTGTCAAATCAGGAAAGTGTACTGGCTTTTTTCATACATTGTCCTTATGTAATAACGAAGGAAAAATCAATTAAGCCACTTGTGTGGTCATCCTGTCTTATTATTGCTCAACATTTTTCAGTTGACTTTTGATATAATCTATGGGCACATGTGCTCATATTTTTTTAGCTTAGTCCTTTATTCGTTAGTTTAACCTTTTCTATAGGATAACTACGTTATTGAGTACTTAGTTAAAAGTGCTATTACAGTCTCATCAACATTTCTGAATGAAAACGAGATGAAAAAACGTTTATCAGTACAATTTGACAATGAGAATCGTAAAATAACATTACTAGATTATATTTGTATTGCAAAATTTTATTCTATGTATATAAAAGAAATGTACACATTGCATTGTACATATTGTTTAGCTTGTAGATGTATTTATGTATCTACAATATAATATATTTATCTATCGTCGTCAAATATGGTAGCAGCAATGATAAGATAACGAGGAAATATTAAAATAGCCATTATAATAATACATAGGTACAGGCTTAAAATCCCAGGCCCTCAATTTGAAACAAACAGATTGTGGGTGGGCACCGCCTCAGATATGTGATAAAAAAAATTGACACAACAACATTACAATAAATTAAACCAAAGACAATATAACCTTTCTCCTAGTAATGCTACCTCTTTACCACAACCACCTTGGCCTGACAATCACCGTTGACAACCATCAATGACTTTGTGCTCATTTATTTACATTTTTCTTTTACATAACTTCTATTGTCATTTCATTATTTTAATCTTGTAATGTGTTGTAAGGTGTGATCGTATTTCATTAAGCTCATATTATTAAATATTTTTTTATAATTATTTGTTAGTACATGTTATGCGTTCCATTATACAGTTGGTAGCGCTTACGCACACGCTGCGCGTCGCACTGATCACGTGTGTGTGTGTGAAAGAGAAAGTGCGTTCAATGAATTTCAGAATGTTAATATTTTTTTACTATAGCGTTTTAATGGATAATTAGATGAATCGCTTCTTGGGTTAAGATAAGAATGTTTTAAAAGTAACGCAGAAATGCAGAGTATATTTTGAAAATATGTGTATACTATTTATATAGAATTGAACAATATTGAAGTCTTAATGTATTTTTGAGTAGATATTGTTAATTGAATTTATTTAAAGAAATATATATTTGGTTAATTTCTCCAAGCGAAGCTGTACCTCAGAACTAGTCTTAGATGAGACGTATCATTTAAAAAAGATTACCAAATAATTATGTTGTTAAATGAACAGTGTATTGAACATTATCGGCGAAACCTGTAAGTCAATTATTTTTATACGTAGAAAAAAATTTGCAAATTAATATTTCGATTGTCATGTTCTGTAATTTGTTCAATATAACAAGTTTCATATTTTTTTGTGTCCTTATTATTATTGTTAATTAACAGGTAATAAATAAGAATTTACAAAATATATAAATGTAGATAATGTTACCTTACCGTTTTAGCTCGAAGTTTTTAAATAAATATCTTGAAGGATCAATACCCAACGCGTTTTATTTAACAAATTACCTATTTACAAAAAAAAATTATTATTACTAATTTCAAAGAGGTTGTCTCATATGCTGTGTCCCGTTAACGCCTAAAAAAACATAGAACACTGTTAAATGAACATTATTAATAATTCATTCACATCAAACTCATTCATTTAAAGATTATAGCAAAATTTTGACAAAAACATTTTATCATGTACAGTAATCGGATATAGTAAGGATACATTCACGCTTATTAAACAAGAATAATATTTTCCTTTTATACATCGACTGAATTAAAAAAACAATCATTGACTAGTTTTATTGACAGAGATTCTGAGAAACATGGCTTTGGGAATATTTTCAGAAATGACTTTAGCACATTCTAATAACTAATAGCTAGTCGTTTTTGTGTATGAACATATATTCACCGAGACAAATGCCCAGAGACGGGCAATCGGCAACACTCGATACTCGAGTGGCGTACCACTGAACTGACCCAGTAACCTAATCATAGATCATTGTCCATACCATTATTATGAATGCGATAGTAATTCTGTCTGTTGATCTGTTACGTTTTCGCGGTTAAATCGTTGTACCGACTTTGATAAGATTTCGTATGGAAATAGTTTGAACCATGGAGGACATACGCTACTATTTATTTTTCTATTTATTTATGACCCGACAATTCTTGTCGATTTTAATTTAATTACGTATACTGATAGAATATACCGTCGCATAAAATATAAAGTACAATCTATATTTATGTATGTTTGTCTTTTTATAACTCCATAATAGCATAACCGATTTTGAAAAAAAATTCCATACTAATAAAGCTCATCGCCGCAAAAAATATAGGTTATAATTTAGCTGTTTTTTCTTCTTCTCTATATCTTCTTATAACTAAACAATTATTCAATTTATTTAATATCATTTAACGTATTGGTAGAACACGCCGTCGCATAGAATATAACTATTATCAAATTTATCTCGTTATCTGTTTAACAGTATATTTTCTTATAACTTGACAACGACAAAATCGATTTTAAAGTAATCGTCACTATTATGAAAATGAGAAATCGTTTTTTTTTTCATTTGTTCATTTGTTTGTACCGCTTTCGCATAGCAACGAATCAACGTGATTATTTCCATAAATGAAGTTTAAAGGCTGAACAGCGGCATCGGCTACATTTTTCCCGGAAAAAATAATGATTCTTGTAGGATAGAATGCCTTTCTATCGACACAATGGCTAAACGTATTGATACAAAATGTGATATACAGAAAGATTATGATTTGAATTCAAACATATATTACTTTTATTATATACTTAGGATAAACAAAATCTCCTGTGGAATTTTATATGACTTTAACCGAAAAGTTTGAATAGATATGCATACCTAATAGATATTTAATAATTTACGTGCATATATACTTTTATATACTGCAATATACTTTCTTTCAAACAGTTATAAATATATACAACAAATATACTAAAATAATAATAGTAATGAAATGCATAAAACAAGTTTCGCGATTGGCAACAGACAACAATACGTACTCTGTAATAAATTAATGCAAAGACTGAATTTTAAAATTTGTTATGGAAAAGATGTTCTACGAATCTACGAAACCCTTTACCTTAATATGCCTTACATTTATTTATTCGAATATTTAAAGTTCACTAATATGCCTTAAAGGAGGTTTCTCGTTTGCAATAGTTAGAATAAATCCGAGTGTTAAGTTATCCACTAAAACTAATAATAATGACATGAACTACAAAGCCACGTTGCGTTTTTTTGTATATTAGTAAATGTAAACAGTGAAATTATAGTTCGTATCAAAGTTTTCATACATGAGTTAAAAAAAAATAAGCAAAATCGTATCTTCGACAATATACGAATATAGTTGATTATGCCGTAGTATTTAAAGGATTTCACTCAATTCCGCATCCTGTAGCGCCATTTTGTTGACTTCATTAGGTTGTGTACACACGAGGGCTTAGCATCTCTATATATTCATATTCATCTATGGCTTAGCACGCAACGTATCAAGCAACGCAACGCGTAAAGTGATACGGACGCGAATTTGTGTCGTTTTGAAAATGCGTAACATAACCCGAATCTTTTCGCAACTCTCAGTGTTCTTGCGAACGTTGAACAATGAAGGTGTACAATGTGGCTGTAGCAGCTAGAACGTTCAATATAATTTGAAAATATCTCTACCTATGAGAATCCTCCTGGATGGTGAAAAACTAATTTGTACAAGAATGGACCGCCCTTTACAAGAACTTTATTACAATGTTTAGTGTAAATTTGGAATACTTGATAAATTTAATAGGACCTCAAATAGAAAAAAATGACACAAATGTGCGTAAAGCAATCTCTGTTCAAGAGCGACTGGCTATAATTATATCCCTCTGTCTTTATAAATCGATGAAAAAAGAAGTGTTTCTTCGTTCCATGCATATTGTTGTTTTCCAGCCATTTTACTTGTCGCGCACTAGATTAACATAGACAGCGCTCAACGGCACTTGGTGGGCTTTTTTTTTGTAGTTCTCCCCGAACGAAAGGGGTGGGGAAGGAGGAGAAAAACCCATTATGGGTCGTCCATGCGCCCGGGCACACGGGTGTGTCCGACTCTCACTGACTAAAATCCTCCTGAACAATTTGTGTCTGCAGTGGTGCAAGCAAAACGCTGTGACGCCTACATCTCAAACACGGCCATTTCGGCATGGTGATGCCGTCGGCGCGTGACTGCCCTATGGGTGCCTCTTAGGCGGGCACCTCGGCATAGTAGGTCACGTGAAGTTTACAGCACGGAGTGCAACTTCAAAGAGAGACTCCGGGAGGCGCGGCAGCGCACCGGATTGATGACCTTAAAAGGTCGTAATGGTTGGGTCAATCCTACTCCTAGTCAATAGCCATCTTATTTACATCTATGAGTTTTTCCATCTTGACGGTGAGATCGTCAGGCGGGTCTAACAGAACATTCCGTGATCTTCTGTATAAGTGATGTGGAGGAGGTGGCTCGTATGATACGGCCGAAACTAATAAGGGATTTGGATGGCTACTCGCTACATCGAAGAAACGCTCTGATGCGTACTTCATATATTTAGAAATAGTTGGGAGCTCTAGGTCCCGGTGGAGTACAGAGTTTTTTACGTTCCATGATGCGTCAGCTGCTCATCTACAAAATTTATTCTGCACTATTTGCAGATTATAAAGTCTATCAGGTCGTGCATGAGCAAAAACTGGACTCGCGTATGTCACGACAGGCGTGATACACATCGTATATATCGTACGTTTATTACGTAACGACATTTTGCTTTTTCTACCTATCATTTCGTATAAACGGGATAGGTAAAATAGGGCTAGTTTCCTAACACGAGCGATATGATCTCTAAAATGTAGATGCTTATCGATCGTGATGCCTAAGTACTTATAGTTATGTTGCCACGGAATCGGTTTACTTAAAATTTTTAAGTGAGGGATGTCAAAAGGTACAGGCCATTGAGTTAGCTCGTCAATGGCTCTCTGTAGAATGTTTCCTTTACTATTCGATCTGAGATAAAGTGCAATATCATCTGCAAACAACGCGAGTTGGACGCATCTTGACGGTCGCAATATATCGTTTATATACGCGGAGTAAGTACAGCAGTGGAGAGAGCGTGGAGCCTTGAGGTACTCCAGCTCTGATAGGTCTCATTGACGAGTACGTATTGTCAAGTCAAGAGAAGTGGCGATTACTAATGTAGTGGTGGATTATTAATATAAGACGATCTGGGAGCTCTAATTTATAGAGCTTATGTATGAGCGACCTGCGTGCCAGACCCTATCAAAGGCCTTTGCTACGTCAAAGAAGACCGTCACTGTCTTTCTTTCGACTTTAAACCCTTCCGAAATGTATTCTACAAGACGGAGGGCTTGTTGAGGGCAAGAGTGATGAGGTCTAAAGCCAAATTGTTCGTTTATTATAAGGCCTTTTCATATGAGTTGATCGCTTAAACGCGTTTTGAGCGTTTTTTCGAATAAGTTACTTAATACGCTCAAAAGACTTATAGGTCTGTAACTGGCGGGGAGGTCGCGTGGTTTCCCCGGCTTTGGAATACCTATTACTACAGCTTCTTTCCAAAGTGTAGGAAAGTAACAATTTTGAATGCACGCGTTTAAAATCGCGACCAATAGAGCTACAAGTGGTGCAGAAAAGCATTTAATTGCTTTACTGCTGATGGTGTCCCTACCTGGTGCTTTCCTAATTTTCAGCCCTTTTATATGCTTACTGAGTTATTGGATCCAAATCATCTTTGGATGGGAGGGAGACTCTGTGACGAACCTTCTCGTCCACCCTCCTAACATGTTCCAAGTCGTATGGGGGATTGTCTGAGCATTGATGTTCAATGCTGTCAGCTAAACACTCACTTGGTAGGCCTTGGTATTCGTAACAAAAACCCATAGCCGGCGGGTCGGCGCGCGTTTTCATGAAGGCATCGTGTCGGCCGCTACCAATTATAGTGTATTATCTATGACCGCTGACGGAACACGAACCCGTCCACACGGTTACGCTGCGCGTTGGGCGCCCTCGTGCGTACGTATCCCAATACAATTGTATTTTGTGTAGTGATGGTGTAGGTAGTTATTATCTATGGTGTAGTGTATCGTTGGCTGCGAGAGGGTGAGGTGTTGCCCAAAACGCTGTGGCATTTGCGCGTGCATATGTCACAGACTTTCTATATTTTGCGAATTATTAGTCAAGGGTCTTAAGTGCTCTCGCTCTAAACAGCAATTTCTAATACATTTGAACCCGTAAACCTTAGATCTAAATCGAGCGCTTTCTGCTGCATGCGTTACTTTTGAGGCCTTCATTCAATTGCTTACGTAGAAATATTTTATTCAAATGCATAATTAGATTGTTGATGTAATATGTATTTCAATTTATCTATATAAATAAAAATGCAATTAATGCAATTGTATGCAAGATCATCACTTGAGAACGGCTGAACCAATTTGTCTGATTTTTTTTTTGTTGTGTTCGTAATTATTAGAAGGAAAGTAAATATATATTTTTTGTTCGGAACGGCCGTAGTTCAAGTTTATTTTCTAAATTATAAAGTAAATACTTATAGATTGTTCACAACAAGGCATAGTTTTAAGCACATTTATCGTTTAATAAACAGTTGCGATTCATTGTTTAAGACAGCCGTAATAGATATTTGTGATAGGTAGGTATTAATTATGTAAATAAACGATGTAGGCTGTATTGTTGACCTACAACAAATACATAGGTATATGTATAAACAACGACGGTGTCCTGCGCTAATTTTATTATATAGTAATGAAGCGAGGGAGGGAGTCACATAAATAGCCAATTAGAGAAAATCGGCTCTCACACGTCGCTGACTATTACATATTGTATCTTTCGTAATAAAATAGAATTATGCATCTATTTAGGTAAGTTCTAAATGTATAAATTATGTATATAGCATGTTTTTCAAATAAAAGACAAAGGGGAGCCGGGATTTGTTTAACTGTTCAAAATCGTCATAGACCGTTGAAAAACAGGAATTTCGGGAACACGTGCATAGACAATATAAAAATGGGATGAGTCCCGATTTCCGGCACGTCCTCATTTGATTTCTACAGTGGAGCGTCGATTATCCGAACTAATTGGGGGACTTGGTGTTCGGAAAACCGGTATTTTCGGATAATCGAACTACCTATATGTATATTGCATTTTAAATAGAGAGTTTACTTTCACACGGCAAAACTTAGTACAATATGGACAAGCGTTATTCAGAAGTGACATACGAGTATAATAACAAGTGAACGAGTCGCGACAAGTGCGCGAAAACTGCTGCGCGGGAGGCGCGGGCGAGGCACGCGCGGGACGGGGGGTATTGATCCGCCCGAACTACTGTTCGGATAAGCGGTCGTTCGGTTAAGCGACATTCGGATAATCGACGCTCCACTGTAGTATGAATTAAACGAAACTCTGATCCTTGGTCAACAGGTAATTTATTAAATAGTTTTACATCGAAACTCTGCCGGCTGAAGATCCTGCTTGTCCGTTGTAAACCAAAGCACAAATGCACCCGGTCCCGTACATTTTTATTTTGTCTGTCTGTCTGACTGTTTGTCCGGGTATCTTCGGAACGCCTGAAGCACTCACGATGCGACTTTCACCCCAATATACTCCTCTAACTTCCAATGAAAATCTCACCCTGATCAGTTTTACCGTTCCATAGACACCCCGGACAAACTAATAGACAGACAAACAAAATATTTTAAAGGATTTGTTTTATGTTTACGTATAGACAACTTTATAGACTTAGAACCACATAATTGTTCTGAAATCACGGACAGAGAATTTTATTTATGTATGCAGATTTATATATCTTATTTACACAATGGGCATCGGATAATGTTTTCACTAAATACGACGATGTATCTAACCTAAAATACTTATTATATTTGTATAAGGATATCGCGTCACTTTCTTTAGATGTTCCTCTTATTATTTTGTTAATTTCTAAAATACAGACTTCACTGTTTCATTTGTATAAAATATTAACAGCACTGGCCACTAATCTTTCGTGAACGGAATACAATTATGTCAATACACTTTAGTCAATAGAAAACGTAAATCTTACAGGGGCGGACGGTGGCCAAAAGGCGAAACTATTTGTACTTGTGTGAGTGTGTAACTGAATAGAGAAATTTTAGCGTTTACGGATTTGACGACATGACAATATGGGCCCCATAAATATATTATAGTACCCATTGAAATAGAAAAGCCTAGAAGTATTCCTACATAAACAAAATGGCCGAACGAAATTGGCTTCGTAGTAGGAATAGTATACGATATTGGCTTCGCCACCGTTTTCTTTCTCTTTCTGTCGTCAACGAGTGTCTTAATTCTTTCTTTCTCTTCGGTTAAGAAATAACGTTGTCATTCGAAATTACATCTAAATAAGCTAATACGAAATAAGTATAAAAATATGTCGTATATCCTCATTTACATTCGTGTGAGTTATGTGCTACGGATGAACGTAAATTTGTTCGACGTTGTAATTCTATTTCGATGACAGTACCTACACTGTTTTAGACAGGTTTTTTTCTTTATAAATCTAAATAGGATCCTGTGGAAATGAAAGTCAAAGATTATGATACATTTTTTTTAATAAAAATATATTTACACGACACGTGGCGTGCCTATCGACCACAGACAATCACGTAGCTTATTGCTCTGTTCAAAGAATGCAGGTAGGATCTGCGAACTTAGCGTTAGAGAGAAACGATCAAGAACAACCGCGTCATGTATCCCTTGTTACATATCTCTATATTATTAATAAACATATAACAACGTTATCATAACATTAAAATGTTTGAAAAAATACCTGACATGGGTTTTTTATAAATTTTACATGTTTATGTAATGTTTTCTTTAATTATAGCAAAAACATATTCAACCACAAATGATAAAATATTTATTTACAGTCAAAGGACTTATTTCATACGTTTTTTTTGAAAGAAATACTAGTTACAAATCAATTCTTTAATATTGGCATAACAAAATTCTATCAAATTTTCACATTTGTATTATTTAATTTTTATAAATATATATATATTTATTTTCAAAACGTGCAGGTTACCCAAAAAATTGCCTTAGGTAGGTACAGTTAGTCATATAAAATTAAAGACTGCCCCCGCTTGTCGGCGCCGGCTTCCGTGTCATTGGTTGACGTTGGCGTAATATACTCATTGCTCCGGTACACGTATTGATGAAATACCACTTTTGGGGACCATGTTGAATTCGCTTTGCTTGGCGCTCGCCAGTCGCCAATCTTTGTATAGAGCGAGAGAAGCAGGCGCGCTCTGGCAAGACGCGCCAAAAAGCCGAATGCGAAAAGTAAAATATTGATGACGCATTTTGTGTGGCGCCGCAGTGGGCGTTTTTCAATTTAATTTAATCCAAAAAGTGTTGATTTTTATTATAAAAATTGAATTGTAAATACAGTGGCGCCTCGGTGGGCGTTTTCAATTTAATTTAATACAATAAGTGTTGATTCTTACAATAAAAGTTGAATTGTAAGTACAGTGGCGCCGCGGTGGGCGTTTTTCAATTTAATTTAATTCATTAAGATTTGACTCTTACAATAAAATTTGAATTGTATATAATTTGGTGATTGTTATTCATTTAAAATAAACTGAAATTTAATAGATGCGAAAGCGTCAACCATAAGGCGTCGATACATATTCCCGGTGTACTATCATCGGGCGCTGTTCATATACAATTTGTACAAATCGAAACGGAAAGCAGTCGAAACATCTTTTTTTTTGGTCCTACGGCAAATTTGTGCCGATCCATCGGGTAAACCGATAATTTAATAAACAAAATAACTGTCAATGTTGTGTCAATCATCCGATCAACGGGCGACTCGACAATTAACTTTACAAATAATTATATCAGATACACGACGATTATGTGAACAATAAGTACCTTTTATCTGCAGCGTTTTGGATTATTTGGATCGGCACCCGACGACATGCGGTTCGAGACACCGGCGCCGACATCGGAGGTACATTCATAACTAATTAGTATCAAAGTGGTTAAATACTTTATTTTAATTAGCGCCAATAGCGTAGCCGACTTTTTTACCACTGTCTTTAAAAGTTTTTCATATGAAAACAACGGAGTGTAATTCTTTTTTAAGACCAATTTAAATACCTTTTTTTTAACAAGATCTGTCTTAAGTGGCCAATTTAGACACAGAAGGCACTAGTAAGGTGCTGTGACGCCAGGGCTTTAGGGCGTCATACAAAATGCATGTTTCACTCCATTTTGAAAGAAAGAATCATAAATTAATTTTTGTTGAATTATAAATCATTTCATCGATTTTAATCATAATTTCTCTTACTTTATCGAGTCTGATTGATGTTATATCAACAAATGTAATTCTTTAGGATCAATCAACTACCCTATTGGCCATGACAATAATATGCTATAAACTTTTGCTTTGAGGAATCCTCTTTCTTTGTCGGTATCACTCCTATTTTTTCTTCTCTCTATCTCTCTATTTATTTAACCAATTTGATTTGATAAGACGTCACACACAAAAAACTATGACCTACCAAAATTAAAAGAATTTTCATTAACTTTTTCATTTGGTAGTTCATTTTAAGCTAATGATTACATACTATTTATTAAAAAAATATTCTAAAATTATTTTTATATTTGTATAGTGCAATCTCACCGCAAAAATATTGTCTGTTTCTTGATAGCTTCGTAGAACATAGTAACGTGTCCATAATTTGTGAAATATTTCTTCTAACTACGGAATATTTGGAAATTATATATGTTAGCTATACTTATATTATACATATTTTTTAGAATTAATTCTAAATCAATTAAAATAATTGCTCCTTGAATTTTGCCCGCTTTTCAAGCGAGCGCGAAAATTAACCTTTCAGGTCAGGTACATATCTAAATTATTTCTTTTATAACAAAGCTACAGTGGCAGAATCCTTATAAGCTACGATCGATAGATGATTCCAAAGAGCTATCTAAGTCTACTTCTACATGCCACCGCGCTAAAGGCATCTAAATCACAATTCCGAAGTCGAGGCTAAGTGCTCTAGCGAGACGAGTTGTAGATATGCAAAATGTCACAACATATTATCGTATCTCTATTATTAGATACTTCATCCTCATCGACATCCAACGAAACATACATACGCCTATTCTAAGTGACGTGGAGATTTCAGTGCGATCAAACGATACTACGTGATTGGAATTTTAGTATAACATCGAACTTAGGAGGAAACTGTCATCATTTGAGCAGACAATCTTCTAAGAACAGCCGCGGGCTGCATCAAGTAAAACTTTGCAAAAAAAGAAAAACGCACACACACACACACACACACACACACACACACACACGTACATGAAATAATATAAATGATTAAAATGAAAACTAAAGGGAACTTAATAAATGTGTTTGTAAAATTAAATAGTTAATCAAAATAAAAAATAGCATTATTATCTTAAATGTATTCTTTTTTACTAATTTTTAATACAAGGCGTATTTTTTTTACGGTCACACAATGAGCGGGCTTTTACTTGGACGGAAAGGATCGCACTGGAACATTTGTAAATGGATACACTTAAAAATCTATATTTCTCGCAATAATTTAGGGAACATGATGTGAATACATAGTCGCTAAAAAAAATACACGTGAGTTTGAGAATATATCAAAATTCACTTAGATATAAGAGCAATATTACAATGAGCATATAAATAGTTACACTATAAGTAAGAAACACTACTCTTTGGAAAATTTGAATCTGAACCAGCCAGGTTCTTCTTTAAAACTAGGTTACGTTTCGGTCGACACTTTTGGACAGGTCGGTAAGTTATCGAAAAATGTATTTATTTTCAATATAATTCCTAGAGTTTAAGAGCTAGAAAATATGCAGAAACGAGTGCAAAAAGATGAAACTGACAGAAGCTATTACAGAAGGAGTTTCTCTTTTATTTTCACACGTTTTTCATCTTCTACTTTAGTTTCAATAAGTATAAGTCATTACCCACGGCTTCGCACTCGCTTAATGAATTTTTTTCATCTTTTTTATCGACATAGTTTTAGTCTCGCCATGAACATCGCAGTTAATCTTGATACCGATGCTATTATATCTGATCCATGTGTATTAGGTACCCTCGAATATTTTTTTGGTTTTAACTTTTCTTATTCTTTTCTCAAATCAATTCAACAGGAATAGTTTATTAATACATATATTAATGCGTGCATGAGTATTTATATTCTAGAACCAGTAGAATTCGTAAATCAAAAGAAGGACCACAAATACAGGCAAGCGGGAGAACAATCAATCGCTTCACTTAATGCTTCAGAATCGTGCAAGGACCAAAAACAAAATACCAACTCTTTGAAACCAAGGTTAGCCCGTTTTGATTCTAAGTTTAATAAAGAATATGCAATTAATGCAACGTAATACTGATGCCAGACGTGGTCCCTTATGTCGGTCTTGTAGACCAGCTCAGAATCGCTCAATAGGCGATGAAAAGAGCCATAATGCCTCTGCTAGATGAAATCCGATACGAGAAAAACCAAAGATTGACGAAGACTTGAATCAATATTACACACGCAAATGACGCGGTTCATACGCCGACAATGAGGCGAGAAATGCCTATTGTTATAGCGCCATTCGTAAGAACAAGGAACACAGATGCAGGCACTAAAGCGTATCCTAGCTAACTGTCATTTCTTTTACGCACGAAAACTCAAAGTTATTTCTTTACTATTATCACTTATAAAATTACATGGTATGGTATATGGTAAAACTATATGGTATGGTATCTAGATAATTAATCATGTTCAAAAATAGATTTAAAATAAGAAAATATTTTATAAAACACAATAACTGGATTGTATTTTTTGATGTGACACAAATATTTGCACATTCCCAAATTTCCTATCATAAAAGATGAATATATTTATTCTATGTTCACCGAGACGAAGCCGTAGGCAAGGTGAATTAAAGTACGCATGTGGGTTAAAGTATGTTATTTCCGAGGCATAAATTATGTTCATGCCTCAATGTCACTCCAATTGGAGCTTGCGGTCTATGCCCGCACTGGCAAAGTCGACCATGCATCTGACCAGAGACAATTAAAATATTTCACGTGATATACGAGACATAAATATCAGATATAAGAAACGGGTAACAAAGTACTGTTTAAATATTCCATTTTTCTTTCCTTTCTTTAGTGATTTGCGTCAAAAATAAACGAAACAAATTATATAACAGACTTTCATATGTAATATTGGACATCTATAAATATGGCGATACCCCACCGTCTTTCTTTAACAATAATTCAATGCTCATATGCAACTGTATATCGACTAGTCTTTACATATTTTCATATGCAAAAATTAGTTATAGAATTAGATTATATTATGTAAATAATACAATTACTTTTCAAGTTCTGCCGTTCATAATCTTTGCCACGGGGTAAGATTACGCTATTAAAGTAATACTTTAATAAAATAATACTTAAATAAGGTTTTTGTATCATGTGTGTAGAATAAGGGTCACTTTAACGATCCGTAAGCACAATTTGTAATTAATTAATGGTTCAATAAAATTTAACACAATAATTATTAACTATAGGATATGAACAGAGAACCTGTTTCAAATCAAAGTTTCAACCTTTATATAATGTACTAACTATAAACTTTTAGAATTGTTCATTGATTTTGTATTTTACACTGTATCCAAAATATTATTATCACACATTATTATTATTTAACAATCAATCATTAACATTTTTCAATCAAGAAATGTTATAATTTCTCTACAAACTGCAACACTACTAAATTCACTTGAAGGTCAAGTAGTAACAGTAATTTGTTTTTCAGGTACTCATAGGATTTTGAAGATACACCGTTATAAGTGCCTCGCATTCTGCAATATTTAGGAATATTACTATCCACCGCAAATTATTTTGTACCGTGATTATACAATATCTCGTTTCTGCAGGCTTTGAATGTACGCAGCTCGTGCTGTCAATAGTGGTATAATTTGTTAGTTTTAAAAAGACTTGTGATATTTTTTGAAGGATAATAAACATTTTTCAATTCAACAAACGCACATAATAATGTGAAATGTAATATTGAGTTATTTACTTATCTTATATTTGACCTAATTTAAAAACGTAGCTTTACCCCGCCATATATTAAAAAAAAAAGCGGCTTGTGCGCATACATACACAATTTTGATGTTGAACATCGCTCGTATATAACATGGAATTAACACACATAATTCAATGCAACTCCATGGTGTTCATGGATAACAACGTCTCAGAAGTGACGTATGTTAGACAAAGCGTTCGCTATTAGCCAACAACATCCCGCAAATGCAGCGCGCTGCATTATGTATGCATTTCGATTTCAGCAGGCCGGAGCGATGACAGCGCCGTGTTGTATTTGAGATGTTTCCGTGGCCTGCTACGAGCACCTCTGCACTGCGCGTGACCTGCAAAATGATAAAAAAAAGCATAAATGTATTGATAATACGTAAGAAATACATATGCATAATATGATATGCCCGGATTATAATTTGATATTTCTTTTAAAGATTGTATTAAATAATTAATGAACAATTACTATCTGTGAATATTAATAATCTCAGAATGTTGTTTATCTGTTCATAAATCTTTGCAAAAAATCGAGCTAAATTAAAAAGGCGTTGTATTCACAATATCATTATTATTAAGATAATGAAATAATGTCTGCACTTCTGTTTGTCTATGATAAACCCAGGGCCCTGGACGAATAAGCGGCAAAAGTAATTCGCTCTAGTTTATTGCACCATTGTCACTACGATCTTTGAGTATTTTACTACGTTTTCACAAACTCGCTTCTTTACACTAAATTCACAACCAGCTAGATGCTTGAAACATTAAATAGACACAACTCAGAACTGAATGATAATGGGATACTAACTTGCTTACTTATCAATTTGTCTGTTTGTTCAGTACAAATTTTGGAATCGATTTTAAGCTGATTTCTGAACGAGACAGCGACTTGACATTTTAATTATAGAAACTGATGATAATGCATTATTAACTTGCTTTCTTCTCTGGCTGCTTGTTTGTTTGTTCGTTCGGCACATATCTAGCAACCAGTTTCGGATTGAAAATGTATAAGTATAAGAAAAAGAGGAAAAAAATAAAATTAAAAAGCGGATACTAATTTAATTAATAAAATTAAGTATACAGCTAAAAAGAATAAAACAATTTCTTCTGGCCCAATACAGTTTTCTTCGCCCATTCAGATATTCTAAAAGTTTGTGATTGTGGATTTTTAATAGCTCTGAAAATACTTGTTAAAACGGAATATGTGTGGCGCATAATGTAAATAAAATTTAGACTGTATTTTTTATACAAAGAAAAACATAATTATGATTTTTTTTAAGTTGTTAAAAATACAGGGTTAAGATTTTTTTTGGAGCATGCCCGTCCACAATCTCTTTATTTCAAATTGAGGGATTTGCATCTTAAGCCACCCGTGCGGACTGAACTCTGATAACGGCCGTTGTTACTAAAGCGATGACAACGCCCTCTTTCAGGTATACAGACTAGTCCTGGGTAGGTGATGCATGTAATATGACTAGCGTGATATTATACGACTGCCATAAATAATAACACTATATATGGTAGTTGGCGACTGCATAGTGTGATGTTACACATCACACTATCACTCGAGTTGATAAGTTATTATACATTTCGGTATGCCTCGGACGTCTTCGGCTTTCCTCGGAATGATTCGGGCAGGATCGAGACGCTAATGTGCGCGGGACTAGAAATTGCCAGTTGAAATTGCTATAAATTTGGAATTTTATTAACAGTACGTAAGGTTGTTTTTCTCTAGGCTGTTTTTGTTTCTCTTGCCGCCACATTATCACTCATTTCCAAAGTACATGAACTTGTTCAATAAGGTTTTTTTTTAATTTGGCACTGCGGACATAGGTTACCTACCAAATGGGTGGTTGATTTAATTGTCACGCAAGGGATATATTGTTACTTTAGAGTTTAGATGTATTTTTTATACATATTACATGTTGCAAAGTTCTAAATAAACTCGACACCATTTTGTTTACATATAAATGTGTAACATGATATGATGTGATTATACCGTACTTTTATAAAATTATAATAATTCACATAGATAAAAACCTAATAATACGTGCCTAAGTTAGCCTAACATATAAAATAATACCAATATTATCAAATATTGTATGAACGAAATTAATCCAATTTAATATCATATTACATGAAGCAAAAAGTGCCAGTCAGATCACATTATTATAGGAACGAGATTGCTCTTCCATCACATATTACATGGACTAATTAGTATTGATATCGACACGTATTACATAAACGTCAACGAGTAATATTTCAGGTGATGGTGATATCATAGGCTGATATCACATCTATCGAAGTGTGATGTGATATCACATTACTTTTTGATGTATTGTTTCGCGCATGACTAGTACAGACCGAGTCGTTTTTTATTTAAGTTAAACTTATTAGCCAGATAGCCCAAGGTCAAAAGATCGAATCCGATGTCTTCCGGTTCAAAGACAATGCTCTTAGGCACTGAACAATCACCGCCCACTTTACTTCATATATAATAGTCATTTAATATTCAAATTTAAATAATATTAAATGTAAATAATATTAACGTTAAATAATAATCATATTTTTTTATTTCTCAATACTTGTTCTTTTTTTTAATACTTTCTTTTAAAAAATCATTGGCTGGATATGGGCTAGGCACGCTTTGTTTAAATGTTTTTATTTGATGCAGAAAAAAATTGTAAAATAAATTTTAGAGTAGCGCTTAAGTTATACAAAGGTTGAAATGTTAGCAGTAAAATACGTTATAGGTATGTTTTGTGAAAGTAATTCCTAAAAACAAATTGTTTTTACTACGTCTTACCAAGAAATTGAAGGAAAAACATTGAAACCCCTAAATCTTCGTTTTTATATACAAATATTTTATATATCTTTAATTTGTACGGTGCACTACTGTTGATAAAACAGTGAACATTTACTGATGTAATCTCTAGGTGGCGCAGCCAAGTAACGCCGGCCATCAGAGGTTAAAGCGGTTTGTTGTCATTGGATAGAACTCACCGTGATTATGTATATTATTATAAAATATTGCAAATAAGAATTGGCAATTTAAATAAGAGACTTTAAATGTCGTTTCATAAGACCGTTTTACCAAACTTATCAGGAATAAACAATGGCGTTGCTCTGTAAATCAAAAGTTTTATTTTAATATTTACATGCTTAATTAACAACAGTGAAAATTATTTTCTACCTTTAAATCAAAGAAACGACATTTAAAGTCTCTTAATTAAATTGCCAATTCCTATTTACAATATTTTGTAATAATTCACGGTGAGTCCTGTCCAATGACAACAACCCGCTTTAACCTCTGATGGCCGCTGTTACTAGGCTGCGCAACATCTAGGAGTTATATTATCAACATTATATATATATAATTATATATATATTATATATAATATATATATATATATATATATAATATATATATATTTTATATATATATATATATATATTTCAAGATAATTTTTCATTATAGTTTATTTACATTTAATTATAATATATGCCATTTTGTAGGTAGTGATCCCTTTGCTGTAGAAATATTAGGACTTTTGATCAAAAAACTGCGACAAGTAGTTTTAACAGTCCTCTCTCGATGTTAACCTAACACTACCTAAAGAATTCTGAAGAGTCCAAACTAGGTGAAAATCTGAAGGTGCAAGGTCAGGGCTATATGGTGGATGCATTAACATTTCCCAACCAAACTCTCTCAAAATTTGCTGAGTGGCTAAAGATGCCTGGCGTTATCATGGTGAAAAACCACACCCTTTCTTTTGATTTCATTCCAGCCGTTTTTTTCTACTTCTTGATTAAGTCTCATCAGCTGTTTGCAGTAGAGATCCAAAATGGTTTTGCCCGGCAGTAAACGCTCATAATGAATAAGTACCTGGATGACCGAGCTTCGTTCTTTTTTTTTTAAATTTTATTAATAATATTATTCGATCTCACCCACATAATAATATTTTTTATCATCACAATATATTATCAAGTAGCTTTAGTGTTGATGTGTCTGTAAAGCAGTTAGTTGCTCCCAATAATAATTTCTCTCATAAAAAAAGAAACTTTTTCTCATAAAAGAAAAATCTTGAAGTTTTCTCATAAAATATGAAATTTAAAAAAAAAATAAAAAAATCGAAAAAATTAATCATGTGAAATCGAACCAGTGGTCTTCTAGATTCGGGACTGCCCGATTTCTCAACTGTGTTGTTATAACCTTGTCAAAAGTGGCTAAATTTACTTTCCTATTCTAATCATTGCCCAAAAACATGAACAAAACGAGATTTTCTAAAAATGAAACCTAGCCAGATCGATTTATCGCCCCCGAAACCCCCTGCATACTAAACGTCATCAAAATCGTTGAAGCAGTTTCCGAGATTCTGATTACATAAATACACATAGCATCTATTTATTACGAGCTAATTCAGGTTTCGCTATAGTCTCTGGAGCTTGCTTGCCTTTTGACCATAACCTTTTTCGCACGTTTTGGTCATAGCTAATCCATTTATCATCATCAGTGATCAATATTTTTAAAAACGGTTCGGTTTCATTATATTTCAATGGAGAATCGCAAATGAGTACATGATTTATTAGATTTTTCTCGGTGAGCTCATGTGGGACACAAGTATTGAGCTTTTTATATCTAGCTTTTTTCAAATGGATCAAAACTGTTTTGTGGTCAATTCCCAACTCTTCAGCTATGTCATAAGAAGTAATAATCAGATCTTGTTCTAGTTTCTCTAAAATGGCATCGACTTTGTCCATAACAGGTCGACGAGAACGAGGTTCATCTTTGACATCAAAATTACCGGACTAAAAACGCTTCAACAAGGCTTGTGCTACTCATATCGACACTGCATTAGGTCCATAAACGTCATAAAATTTTTTCGCAGCTTGTGTCCCATTTTTCCTTTTTTTGCAACAAAACTTCATACTGTATGGAATTTCTACATTAGATTCACTTATTTTGATTGGCAGAAAAACGACGAAAAATGGCGAGACACCATTTTTACTTTTAAAATGTCATATGTTTAATGGTATCAAAAATAGCCAGATCTACAAACAGCATAACCAAAAAGGTTTTAATGCAACTTTTTACTTATAAAATACAAAAAAAACCTTTTTCCCCGACTTAATATGTAGATTTAGGTAAGTTGCCTTGCAATTTCTCATTCCTGTCAAATATGAATGTGTCGTTGTTAACACGTAATCACGCGATTGCTGTCACGCAGTATCGGCCGGTTGGTTCAATACGGATAGTAACAATAAAAGGATTAATTGTAAGTTTAGCTTTTCAAGCTAAAACGCCTTGCATATAGACAGATACACAGACAGAAAGCCAAACAAACAGGTGGATACTCGTAGCGAACAGATCCTGCGAGTGTCCGTTTTTCCAAAATATTTTGGTACTAAATGTTAAAGGAATGATACTATCGATATACACATATGTGTCCCAGCCGTACCATAATTTTATATTTATTGCTTGGACCACAATGTGGCGGGTGTGGAGGCGCTTAAATCTGTGTAGTATATGCATTGTGTCAGTCGCTGGTGACATATTGCATCACTTGTTGGGGCAGCTCTGCAAAGACTCCTTCTTCAGGTCGAGAGAGCACAACGTTCAGTTTTATAGGTCACGATGAAATGGCTATGCTGATACCCAGCTACAGATGTTCATGGAGACGGAGGTGTGTTGGGCGTGAGACAACTCTTTATACACAGCATAACACTTCCTCTTTACGAAAATATATTGCTGAATACCGAGCTATGACAAATCGGAGAGTCTTCCGAGACACTTTCTTAGAGGGCATATTAACAGCTCTATAATTAAATATCGTAACCTGAATTGGAAATCATTCTACAACCCTAAAATGATAAATCATAATTGACTATCTGCGTTAACCTATGATGATATTGAAAATGTATTAGATATTAAATAATTACTCATTAAATAGTTGCCTACTCTTAGTTTTATTATAAATGCATGCTCTACACCATATGTGGACAACCACCGACCCGTGAAACATTTTGAAAAATTTCATGTCTCATGTCTATCGCTAAAAATTATGAACACTAGTTTAAAGCACTACTTTAAAAGGCACTACTTTTTGAACGCGGCCCGCGAACGTATTTTCACACTAAAGTTAGGCCCACAACATGTTTAAGGTTGCCCATATCTACTCTATCTACACTATGTGAAATGATATATCCTTTTTCTACCATTATAATGAATATATAATTCTGTATGCATGAGTTGCTTGAATACATAAATATCATATTTATGTAAATCCTGATGTGTTCGTATATGTGCGTTAATGTCTGTGTATGTATGTTTGTATTTAAGCCATATCATCATTAGAATTAGTTATCTAGTATACGTACCTATTTTGATCTGCTTATATTCTTTTCTTTTTGTTTATGTTATTAATTGAGGTAATGATGTCAATTTTCTTGTTGTTAATGAAACGTATCTGTTGGTAATGATTAATTTGTCAGTTATATTTCTTATGAAAATTTTAATCGTATTCGAGGCTCATAATACAGGCATATTGCCTACCGTGAGAGCCATAGAAATAGGTCGTTTATATTATTAAAATCATCCCAGCCTTTAGTGTACATTTTTATAGCTCTTTTACCGTGTAATTGTAAATTTTCTGGAAACTATCAATTTCTGAAAATAAAGTTTTATTTTATTATTAAATTATTTAGTTGCACTTGTCCGTGATGGGACACGAGCGAATATGCATGTGGCCTGAATTGGTTTTTGAAATTAACGAACAGGTAAATTTTAAATCAATGTTGTCAAGTATACATGTTGTCAAGTATATATATATATATATATTATATATTTAGACTTGACAACATGTATAAACAGTCAGTAATAATATAATAGTATTATTTCATGGTTTATAATAACAATTGCATATCATAAACTATCAAATTCATCCCAGTGATTTAAAATTAAAAAGTACAGAAAGCTGAATTCTAAGAGGTCATCCATAAATTACGCAGGCTCTAAAAAGGGGGTGTGGCAAAATTTCACCAAATCTAATTCAGGGAGAGTTTGCCACACTCTGATTTTGTAGAATAGACTATTTACTCGTATAACGTTTTGTACGGAATGTGTTCGGCAATATGAACATGTTAATCAAATTTAATTATTTAAGAAATATGGAAAATATCTCACGGGATGGGAATGGGTCCATCCACTTCTTACCAATCTCACCAAGGGAGAATCGAATTAAAAAAAACTCATGTAATTAATGGACGACCCTGAACTATGACGAAATCGAAAGCAAAGTACATATATCAATTATGTGTGAGTGTAACAGTAAGACGGAACGTATGATAAAAAATAACAACCTGGAACAAGGCACATAAACATGATGAACGTGACTTCATAAATGATCGGTATCGCTACATGGAGTCAGGATGCCATTTGACGTCGTGAATCACCCAGGCGCAGCCACCTCTATGCCGTGAACAAAAAAAAAACACAAGCGTTCAATGCGAATGAGAATGGATAACTTTAAAAATAAACGCAAAATTGATAAAACAGGTTAAAAACCGCAGCAGTTAAATAATGATATGATAAAAATATAGAATAAAAAAACGTCGGTATATGTTACATTTCGTAGGAATGGGGGAAATATGCACAGGTAAATTGAGCAGTCTAAAAGTGATATGATAAAATATAGAATAAAAAAATATTTATCATGTTACTTTCGATGTGCCTAATTTCTATACTAATTAGGGTTCTTTAGATCCAATAAAAAAATTGAACAGTTATAGGATCACGGTCGTATCGGTCTGTTTTTGTCACAGCCTGTTTTTTCCGAAATTACTGGACGAAAATAGTTGCATTTCCAGAGTTAGGCGACCCAGTAACAAACATATAATATACAAGAATAAATTCTAATTTTAGGGGAAAATTCTGGACAGCCAACGGGGAATTTCAAAAACAAAGCGTAGTCAAATGCGTCATGTGACATAATCGATGAACGGGTTTGTTATAAAAAATATAAATATACTTAGATTTTTTATAAGTACACTGTACAGTTTAGAGACTTGAATGTATTTAAGTCTTTGATTTTATATTTGTATAAATGTAGTTAGAATTATATCTGAATAGACGGGCGAAGGGGCAAATGTTATAAGTTTTGGATATTTAAAGCTATAGAACATGGCATTTAGTGAAGTTCTAAGGGAATTGAATTGATTGTTTAATCACGTTTACAAAAGGTCTTTCCTTGCATTACGAACTCTCTGTTTGGACATTTTGATTAAGAAGAAATGTAAAATAATAGGTTACAAAATTTATACTGAAGGCAAAATAGACATATACATAAGCAGACAGATAGTTACCTGTGCAGGGCAGAGCGGTGCGGTGAGCCAGGAGGGGACGGAGCGGGCGAAAGGGCGGGCGTGGCGGGCGCCGAGGCGGCGCGCCTCCGCGAGTACTCGCTGCCGCCCACGGCCATCGCCGAGCCGCCGCCCGGATCGGTGACACGCGTCACGCAGATCCCCGACGCCGAGCGCGCCGGCCGCGAGCCCGACGCCGACGACCCTGCGATCACGTCCATCGCGTTAAATAATCATATGATTAGTTGCGCATGCGCCTTATCACGAAGTAGTTTCTTATAATACATATTTATTCTTCCGGCAAAAAAAGAATAATAGTATACCGGATGGAATCGATCACGCATCTTTCCGCAAATATTCATAATCTCCTTCGTTTTTAGAACAATTTTGCCAAAGAAAGCACAGTCATTAAATTAGCCATTTCTGAAAAAAATAGCATAAAACATTTACTAAAAATTCACGAACTCACAATCTAAGTAAGTGCCGATGATCGTCCTCGCCCTCCAGCTCTACGTTACCAAGCGCGACGTGCAGCCAGCAATCATTCGCATTGCACAGCCGCGTTCGGTCACGAACTTGCACTGGAGATAGCTATTTTTTTATTTTTTTTATGATAGATACGTTTTTTGTAATGGTAGTATAGTATTAGTAATAGATTACAGTAATAGTATAAGTCTCTAAGTCGCATATTGATGTTTTTGAAACTAAGATTGTGTGCGATTAATATTGAAGTGTTTAATAACAATGTCTTTCACTGCTATTGAATATGCAAACATGATTTATTGTTGTGGAGTCTGCAGAGGTGACATTGCTACTGCTCTAAGACTTTATAGTGAAACTTACCCTGACACTTAACAACCTGCGAGTCCACAGGTAATAGTGCGTGCTGTGTATCTTGTTTATTTAAAGGTGATTGGAATGTATGTGGAAAATCAGAGAGTAATGTAATAATACCATCGGCTACCTTTACAGCACTAACAACAAGTGTCATTCCTAGGTAAATGACTAGATAAATTCCTCAAAAATAATACATAGCGAAGCTCGAGCACGGGGTAGAATTCTAGTTTGTCACGTGACCGCGCTCGCGATTGTAGTCTGGCTGAGCATTTATTAAGGTAGTGTCTAAATATTTTATAAGTGTTTTTCAATTATATATTTTTATTATAGTTACTTAGGCAAAGTTGTTCTAAAAAAAAGGAGATGCGAATACGAATGGGTTTGTACTTCATACACATCAATGTATTGTATATACTTGAAAGTCTATAAATAGCCAATTGTGAACCATTTTAAGTATACAGATAGAAGTCGCATAATAGTTTTCTAAATATAGACCTGTGACTTATTCTATAAAGTATACTTAAACATTTTTTTACTGCATCAGTAATAACTAACTAACCACCGGTATAGCTATAGAGGCCAGCAGGAGAGCTCCTCGGCCTGTAGCTGGACGTAGATGCGGTGGAAAGCGTCGAGGGCGACCGGCGTAAGCCCGACGCGCCCTCGGCGGGAACTGCGCCCGCGCCGCCCGTCGCCTGCCTGCGCGGCCGCACCTGCCGCTTGGAGCCGGTGCGACACATGCCTGCGCAAAACACGCAGTTGACTGAATATTCATTAAAAAAAAAACGTAACGAACCGCTAAAACTGCAAGCGTCAAAGATGTGGTAGGCACTTATCACATATTTCGTGCGACTTATTATTATGGAGTAAGTGCGACGGAGGTTGAGGTATGAGCGTGATTAAGCTGCGCAGTAGGCAATTTAAGACTATGCGGATGTGATCATGTGGTGTTCGAGTCTCAAGTTTGGTACTGATAATATATATTTTGCGATACAAAAAGTAAAAAACTCGCCAAGAACATGTCGGACCATGCTCACTATAGGGTTCCGAAGCCATTATTACAAAGAAATACACTACACATAACAAAAGTACGTTGTTATATTTTTTCTATGTTTCCCGCACAAAATAGTTATAAGTACTTTAGTCACCTATAACTAGAAAAACAAGTAGATATGTCGACTGTTATTATTAAACTAGTGTAAAGTGCTTCACCAAAAGAGCGTATCTACATGGCACTTATGTCCTTTTGTTGACAAGCACATTCTTTCGGCAATAACTCAAAAACAATATAGATATCCAACCATGTTCAAAATAATTTTCGTTGAAAGTATTTATTAAGCGTTAGTTTTATTAATTTTTTTCCCCTATTTTTTGGACATAGGCTTTAGAAAATAGAAAGGTGGGGGTCCAATTTCAACTTTCAAAGCGATTATTTCCGATACTATTCTCGTAATCAGACAATTTGCTTAAAAACCTTAGTGTTTTTAAAAAAACTGTCGAAAAATGCCATTCGTTGAATTTTTTCTCAAAAAAAAATTTTTTTCAACAAACATCAATGAATCCCCTAAAACTATCTATTTTTGTTATTTAACCACCAAACTAAGTGGCGGCTTATACAAGACACCTACACTATAAATTCCATTAATATAAGTCTTGTAGTTTTTGAATAAAATGCCTGTGACATATAAATTCCATTAATAAAAGTCTGTGTGAATTTTAAAAGTCTTGTGGACATTTGTACATAATGACGACATACTATGTGTACATTCACACTATGTTCATTATTGCTCGGAACATTTTCATTGAAGACATACTATTTGTGTAAAATGGACATTCACAATATGTCAGGATTGTATTTTAAGTGTATGTTTGTATTTTTGATTGTGTTTATTTCTTACTGGTGTAAAATGGACATTCCACACGAGTGTATGTTCATGTATATGATTGTGTTTATTTCTAGACATACTATGCAATTGTGTAAAATGGACATTCCACACGAGTGTATGTTCATGTATATGATTGTGTTTATTTCTAGACATACTATGCAATTGTGTAAAATGGACATTCCACACGAGTGTATGTTCATGTATATGATTGTGTTTATTTCTAGACATACTATGCAATTGTGTAAAATGGACATTCCACACGAGTGTATGTTCATGTATATGATTGTGTTTCTTTCTAGACATACTACTAGTGTATGTTCATGTATATGATTGTGTTTCTTTCTAGACATACTATGCACTTAATGCATTAAATGGATTAATGTTTATGTGTTATAAAAAATTGTCATGCTGCATGAAAAAAGTGTGATCCTTGACGATATTCGTGAAACGAGTTGTGGAAAGACTCGTCGCCACCGCAGTCTCATGGAATATACTACTTAATCCTTGGAAGCAAAGCGCATAGGAAAAAAATGTTGTATATAAAATGATCTAAAAATTCCTTCATCTGCACATCGTGCCACTTTGAAATCAAGATCTTGATCGTCCAGTTCTCAGTTTCGGCTCCAGTCGCACTTTCAGTTCTAACTCTGGCATGGCCTAGCAAAATTTTTCGTCTACCATCACCATGGTAGATGAAAAATTTTTGGATGGGATTTGGATAAAATCCGTTTTTAGTGAGCGTCTACGTTTCGAAAAGGTGACTATGCCAAAGTTCAAGTCAATCGGACCTATAGTTTCGGGGATCTCGCGATAAGTTAGTCAGTCGGTCAGTTGTATTTCGCTTATATATAGATAATAACCGAACGATAATATATTCATGTCTTGAATAACGCATAAAAAATATATAATTTTCTGTGTTTTGTAATTCATTTTTTCATTAACTAAATTAATCCAAGAATAATTAATTTAAACAATAAATGCCCTTCACAGCCGAAAGCACACCGCGCTGTGCCTTCAAATAGAAAGACGGACACAGGAATATATTCACTAGTTTTCTTCCCACGGCTTCCTCATATGGACATAGAATGTATGCCTATATCCTTTATGTTGATCGATCTTATTGTCAACTCGATCCGAGGCAAATACTATTATCAAAAGAAAATATAGGCTATATTACGAGGATAGTGTAGCTTCCTATGAATGAATTTTTATAATCGGTGTAGTAATTCTGTTAAATATTACGCGGACCAAGTGGTAGACAAATGCTAGTTGTCTCCGACTATATTACTATAAAAAAACTCGCATATTCCAATGCAATGGTGTGTCAATATTTCAAATCAATCGAATGACTACTTTTCGAGTTCTGCGAGCACAAATATATGCAGGCGCCGTCAGCACGCATACAAAAATGTATGCGTGCTGACGGTGCCTGCAATAATTAAATATAACTCCATTTATTTTCCGCGGCTCTGTTCTTGTGGACGTAGAATCGAGAACGGGACATAGGTTAGTCCCGCGCTCGATTCAAATCCGGGTCCCGCTCTTTCACCAAAAAGCCAGATATTACCGCTACCTTTCTATTATAAAACGATTCCGCTCACGCTCTTGATCTCGTTCCCAATCCTGGTCGCGATTCCAACTGCGGACTAATGTTAAACTTGGCCTTCCCTTGAGCGTTGCTGTTACTAATAACCAATCGACGTAAGTGAAGAATATCATCAAGCTAGCATAGTTACCAAGAAAAACTAGTATTTTTTTAAATTATAGCATGTATGTTATTCCGATTATAAGCTATATAAGTGTGAAGTTACAGCTAATTACGTTGAGTGGCTAGAGCGTGATTGAGTAACAAACATCCAAATTTTCACATTTGTAATATTAGACTCATCGTTCAAAAGTGTCACGAATACGATGAATCACCTCTGTTAAGTTTTTAGAGGCGTTTACTTAAGTTTTAGGGGCTTTCGTAGCCAAAAGGTGTCAACGGGATCCTATTACTAACCTTTCGCTGTCCGTCTGTCTGTCGGCGGGCGTATTTAATTAACTGTAATAGGTAAACGTTGAAATTTTTAAATGTGTTTCTATTGCCACTATAACAACAAATAATAAAAATTAAATTAAAAATTAAATACATACAGATACAAGAAACGTATCTTTTTTGGCAATTTTTGCGCGATTTTAATAATGGCAATCGGTAAACTTTTGAAATTTCCACACAGTTTGTATTACCATAGTCGTTATAAAAACAAATAATAAAATAAAGTCTAAAATGAAAAGGGGTGCCCACACGAAAATGTATTTTTTCGGCGTTTTTTGTTCAATCTTAATATTTGTTTCGTTTTCCGGTAAAACTATTTTTAAAAAGCATATACTATTCAATATTGTACGGTGGTACAGAGCCTTTCTTATGCGAATTCTACTCGCATTTGGCAGAATTTTTATACATCGCCACCCGATCGTTGAATCGAGCATGTACTCCATATTTCGTCTGGGTATTTCATGTAATGTCGCCATTTCTTGAAATTTCTTAATATTTAGTTACGATAATTGTATGTTTCTTTCATGACGTGCCCGTTCAAACCCGGACAAATCTGTGACGATCAACATATCGCTTATACTTTTAGCTAAACGCTTTGCGATACTGTCCACAGCAATAATTTTGCAAAACATTATTAAGCATATGTTAACGTGTCATTTAGATCCAATTTATAGCATTTAAACGGATGAATTAGTGCGTACATTGACCGAAAGTTTATAAGCGAATCGAGTCTAATTTTTGGTACAAAAATGGCCGAACGACATGGTCGGTGCCGGATGATCGGTTCGTGAAATGGCAGCATTTCTTGAAATGCCCAGACGTTTCAAGTTACGTGCGCACACAAGCAATCACTGCCCATTTCCGCATTATTAAAATTAAAATAGAAAATAAATATAAAATAAATATTGAAATTGAACACTCTTGGCGTGAAGGTGAAATGCTCTTAGCTATAATATATAAATAATTATTTAAGCGAATATTAAAAAAATTATGTATTTTTACATTGATAACAAAACAGCATTAGGTTTCATTTGCGATAAAAACAGCAGTGTATCAGTCAATGATGACAGGCAAAACACGGTGACGGTGCTCACAACAATAACAGTGATGTAAATTCTACTGATTATAAATGCAAAAATACCACGAGACGTAGGCAACGGTCCGAGTGGCCGGTCACAGTGCAGTACCTGCATCGTAACAACCATAGATTTATTATTGTTCGGCGGCGGCGATTTGTTATCGGTCGGTGACCAATAATAAATCTATGGTACCAACCATGGTTTAGACACGGTTTGTAGTGCGACCCATTCGTGTGCCGCTAAACGTATTGATTTTTGCATTCGATCGCTCTACACTAGTCCGCGCGGCGACAACGCGTCATCGCCGTCAGATGACGCACAGAAAGTCTATATTGTCTTTCGTATACACCTAATCTATATATAATAGACCCGAATGGCAAACTCTTGTACGATGTAAAAGTAATAAGTTTGGCAGACAGCATGTCATCTCAGATTTTTTTTTTAGAGAAAATGTTAATTTAGCCGTAGGAGCTATTGATGAAAGAGAAAAACCAAAAAACAGTCTAATATTCACGCATAAAAACTATTAGCATCAGCCTCAGATCCGGAATTTAAGTTTGGAGGGTTTTAAAGATTTTTGAAACTTCAACATTTTCCAAAAAATATATATAGTTTAACTAAAACCTCTATGACCCGCTCAGAAATCCGCGTCTGATTTGCACGCCTTACATATTAAATACTCAAAGTTTTAATACCTGCTTGTCACGATTGTCGTGTTTTTACTATGAATGAGAGAATTTTATAAAAATACATGTACCCTTCCTCTGTCCTCACCCTTATCTCACGCATCTTTTTGTATTTAATTTGCGTATTTTATTTCCAAGACTTCGTTCGGAGACGCGATTTCAGGTAACTTTATTATCTAAACCGCTTTAATATTTCTCGGCATTTGTAGAAAGAATTTGACAGCCGATTAATTTGCTAATGACACTAGCAACAAATTTTAATGTTATTATATACTTTGAATAGTTAAATTGTGAATTGTTTATACATATTTGGTCAATACTTTTTAATTATCGCGAATGTAAAGTTTATTATAGTTGAATACTGTCAATAATCATAAAATTAACATATCAAAAATCAGGAAAACGTAGTTATTTTTCTCAAATGCACCAACTTTATTTCGACGAATAAGCCCTTTTTTGGCAATTAATAAGAAGTTTTATTAATGGTATCGATACTCACTGGGAAAAAAATTGCTGAATGATAAGATAACGGTGATATAAAAGAAAACAATGATTTTAAAACTTTTATTCTGTGTGTCTGTTTGTCTGTATGTTCGCGCACATCTCTGAAATTACTGAACGGATTTTAAAGCGTTTTTCAAATGTAGATAGAACTTGACTTGGAGCAAGATATAGGCTACATTTCATTTAAATCAGATGTCAGAAAAAAGTTATTTTCGATGAGGGTACTGTGGTTGTATAATATATAAAAAAATTTTTACACATTGAAAGATACACTTTTTTCTTATTATTTATTATCCCAGAGTAATGTAATCATAATTTTATTTTGATACTAGCATTTATCCTGGGTTTGTACAAATTGGAACGAGGCCGATATCAGAACTGAATGTGGGACCGGGAATAGAGTCCAATGCCAGAATCCGGACAAAAATTGATAATGGGACCGGGGTCAAAACCGAGTGTTGGATCAGAATTAGGTTCAAGAGCGTGACCGGAATCGAAATAAAAAATAGTACCGGAACCAGAATTTAAAACGAGACTAGGATTGGCATCAAGTTTTATTCATATAAAAGATAAAGGAACACATTTCATGACCACGCAAGCGAAACCACGGGCGGAAAGCTAGTGCCTACTAAATTCTCAAATGTGATACCGTTTTATATTGGCCATTAATTATTACTTTACCACGCATTTTGTTTAAATTTTTTTTAGTACATAAAAACGAGAGGTGTCGTGGGACAACCGATCAGAATGAAGTTCCTTGCGGTATATATTAAATAACGGCTACAATGAAATAAATAAATTATCCATCTTTATTAATAACAAAAAATAACCGACCAAGAGCATATCGGATCGTGCTAAGTATAGGGTTCCGTAGCCGTTACTACACAGATATGAACTAAAAATAATAAAAAAACCTTCGTAACTTTTTAAAATATTTTTTTAGACATACGGTTTGAAAAAAAGGAGGTCATACCGATAATATTCACTTAATCACAAAAACTGTTTAAAAACCTTTTACCTTAACCACCTACCAACCTTTACCCACCTACCTACCTACTTATCTATCCACCTATCTAGCGGAAACCTTAGTGTTTTTAAAATAACTCTAGAAATATGTGCCCCACGTTGATGTTTGCTGAAAAAAACCTTTTTTTTCAATTTCTGTTAGATATATGGAGTGCCCTACCTAGAAATATTTTTTCTTATTACCAAAGTAACGGCTTGTGCAAGACACGTATACTCCAAATTTCATTGATATATATCTTGTAATTTTTGAGTAAAATGCCTGTGGCATAAGGATAGCCGGACGGACGGACGGACACGAAAATGCAACAGCAAAAAGGCAATATAACGCGATGTTGTTCCCAAGCGGTCACCCAACCAAGTACTCAGCGCGCCTGACGCTTAGATGATCGGACGACATCCTGTGCATTCAATATGGTATCAACCTTAACGATTGAAGACGTAAAAGACATGATTAGAACGAACTTTCGAAACGCTAACCATATCAAAAATATTGTCTTAGTCACTTTTTTGGCCCACATCTCATTCACCAAGCGTCTGGAGGATAACATGCCATAAGGAATTCGGTTTTAATTTTAATAAACTAAATCACTTAAGGCGGTATAAATTTGTATATATTTAGTAATAACCGGGACTTTTCGTATAAGAGGATACATTTGCAGATGACAATACTACTGTGATTGAATATTTGAATGATAAAAATAATAAAAATGGAATTAGCATAGAAGAAATTACGAAAGCAATAAGACGTATAAAAGCTGCAAAAGTTGCCGTATATGATAGGGTTTCGTCAGAGATGCTGAAGGGCTGGGGGATGTAGATGCAAGCCTGCTGTACCAGCTCTTTAGTTGTAGTGCATTTAATGATTAATGCAAAGTTGGCATTATACCCCTCGGTAAAAGAAAATGCTGATGGCAAGGTTTGGTTTTTGTACAAAAGGCAAAGGATTTTCCGTACTTTCGTAGACATTCGCGCCGTTCTTCCCCTTTTTTATTCTACCCACTTTTCTTTACTTATCGCTCCTCTCCTTCACTGCTCACGATACATTCGCTTATCGCAACTTCAGTTGTAACGGACGCTTTCGTGTTCGATATAATCGCTTTATAAATTGTAAGGTGCTACAAGTGTAAATACAATATAAAGGAAAAATAATTGCGCGAGAAACGAGTGTCAGCAGAACTTTAAGAGGGCCCCAGACTACAGCCGCCAAAAATCAGGTATCGTGACTACCTATATTTCTCCTATACACCTTCTTTCACATACAGTTCACTTTGCTCCCGACGGAACCTATACAGGTTCTATTAAGGAACTGTGGGGCCCATACATTATTTTGGTCCTTCGAGTCGGATGCTTCAAGAAATATAGTTTGGCGCTACAACTCAATATAAACCGTGTATATAAGGTCGGGGAAAAATATATTTTGTATTCTATATACAAATTCAAGATAATTTTTTATTTACATTTAATTATAGTATATATATATACATTTTGTAGATAGTGACATAATCCCATTGCTGTAAAAATATTGGCACTTCTGATTAAAAACTGCGACAAATAATTTTGACAGTCCTGTCTTGATGTTAACGTAACACTACCTAAAGAATTATGAAGAAACCAAAAACAGTGAAAATTTGAGGGTGCAAGGTCAGGGTTATATGGTGGATACATTAATATTTTCCTAACAAATTCTCTCAATATTTGTTGAGTGGTGGTTAAAGATATGTGTCGTCTGACGTTATCATGGTAAAAAACTATACCCTTTCTGTTGACCAATTTAGGCCGTTCATTCTCTACTTCTTGCTTGAGTCTCATCAGATGTCGGTAGAAGAGATCCGAATTGATGGTTTTGGGTAAAAGCTCATAATGAATAATGTCCCTCTAATCCGACCATACACATAGCACCGAGTTATTGCGAGTTAATCCGGGTTTTGCTGTAGTATGTAGACCTTGCTTGCCTTTTGATCATGATCGCTTTCGTACGTTCTTGTCGTAGATAATCTATTTTTCATCAACAGTGACCAATCTCTTCAAAAACGGTTTTATTACATTTCAATGGAGAATCGCTAACGAGGACACGATTCATTAGATTTCCTTCAGTGAGCTCTTAGAGGGAGCCAAACATTTTGCTGTTTTGTATGTCCAGCCTTTTTCAAATGTGTAAAACTGTTTTGTGTTCAATCCCCAGCTCCTTAGCTATGCCTTAAGAACTAATATGCCGATCTTGCTCTACTTTTTCCAAAATGGCTTCAACTTTATCCGTAACAGGTCGACCAGAGCGAGGTTCACCTCTGATATCAAAATTAGCGGACTGAAAACGCTTGAACCAGTTTTATGCTACTCTTACTGACACTGCATTAGGTCCACATACATCACAAACTTTTCTCGCGGCTTTTGTGGCATTTTTCCTTTTTTTTTTAATTAAACTTCAAAATGTACCGGATTTCTACCTTAGATTTACTCATTTTAAGCGACAGAAAAACAATAGAAAAATGGCGGGACACCATTTTTACTTTTTATTTTTCTTTTTTTTTTAATGTCATCTATCTGTATATAATAGTATAATAACTAGCCAGATTGGAGTTGTAAATGAAAAAAAAGCTCGTTAATAGTAACCAAAGAGAATTATGGGACTATTAAAATAACAATGACATATAGTTCGGAGGCTGTCATCAAATCGCGAATTTACGAAGGAAATTCAAATTGCTGAGTAAACACCAATATTGATTTTAAGGTTTTACAATACACCGATTGTTTTGACAGCCATAGAATTATCAGGCGGGGGTGTGTGGCTTCACCATTGCTATGCAACCTGGTTTGGACTAAGAAAGGGTGAGCCATCTACGCAGACGACCAAGTAATTCTTGTGCTGACAGCGCGCGAGTTGCAAGATATAGTACAAAATGAACGGTTCTATTAAGAAAAGAGGTATAGAAGTGAATGTCAGCAAGATTACGGATTCCCATGTATGTATAAGTTGAACAAGTGGGAGTTTAATTTAGACTTTCGCGTTAGCCATGTTTGTGTTGGGAAGTTCGTACAAAGTTCAACGTTTCTCACGACGTAAGGGGGAGCATTAATTACATAAGATGCTTCATTAAGAATTCGAACCGCCCTTCCTCTGATGAGATTTGGTAAGATAGGAATGGACCCTTCCTCCTGTTCACGCGAGATTTCTCCAATAATGTACATATATCTAATCAATGTTAATTCGACTTGTTCAAGTTTTTACTTCTTAAAGAGTTGCCGATCTATTGTATCAACTGTGTTTTCTCAGTAGTAAGGAAAAAGATGCTACGTTTATTAATATGCAGTGTGCTAACTTAATTTAATTAAAAATAGATCTCAACACCACCTTCCTTAATTCCTATAGTCACTCCATAGGGATTGGACAAGTGATGTCCATGTCTTTCGATAGTACAGGAAGAAAGTCATTAGTCTTATTTACATCCGCTTTCTCTTCCATCCAACAACTTCAATCTATCGTTCACGACACATAGCGTCTTCAATACGGCGGGTGATAACACCTTAATAGAACCTTAGCAGAAGACTTTTCGAATGAAGTTTGGTACTTTGAGTGTTAACGCACAGAGTTTGTTTCAAATTATCGAATTCCGAAGGTTCGAGAATACGTGTAGAATAAAATGTTACTTTCTATATAAAAATTCAACTTCCGAATGTTTATCACCTCAAAATGCGTAAAAAAGTAGTAGATTGACTTGAAACTTTAACACGATGTTTCATTTGAATACGTGCGTGTTTTGATTATGTCTACTATTATTTGTTTCTGATTCCGTCCGCGTATTTGTACTATTGACCCAAGCTACTACACCGATGCTAAAAAGGTTTTCATTCACAAAAAACTACACAAATATATTTTGATACTAACATTTGCTCCGGTTTCGTTCAAAGCGGAATCGTTATCCATAGCGGTAATGAAATTGAAAGTGATACGGGGAGCAGAATCGGATGCCGAAACCGGGTCAAAATTGAGTGTAGGACCGGAATTATAATCAAAGGCGTGACAGGAATCGAAACAGTGCCGGGATCAGAATTAAAACAAGGAACAGGATCGGGACGGATAGTAAGATTAAGCGATACAAAAAAAAGATGGAATACGGCTCCGAATGCACGTGGCCAAAACCGTGGGCAGAAAGCTAGTAATGATATATTCTCTTAATCTGGAAGTTGATTTGAAGAGATTTTGTTGAAACCCTTTTGCCCTCATTAGTTCACAAGATTAATAGGGATATAATTGTGTGTACAGGAGTACGATGTGGCGGCGGCCGATCCGAAGCGCTCAAAATTGAGTTAAAGTTAATCCGTCGGCTAACGTTTTTTTGTATTAATAATACAAGCGCTCGCAGCGCTCGTATCGATGCAGAAATTTGTAGGCTTTATTTACGAGCCGCAAACGCACTCAGTAAGTCTTTTTGTTTTGCATGAATTGGCTTCACTTTTTTTTCTTTCTTTATTCGCTTAAAATAAACGCAATAGCTGCTGTGGTCGTATTGTACCCCTTCATTTCTCGACGTAGGCGAGGAATTTGTAGTTCGCCTGAAAATACGCGTCAGCATTACGTTACGTGTTGCGTTATGTTGCGTAACATACTTTCGCGAGTGAGCCGCGCCGTCTAGGGAACCACAATATTCTTTAACCGAAATAGCGGTAGTAAAGTAGGAATGGAGCACGCAGAATTACCATGTGATTCTACGATAAATCAACAAATACGTAAATACGAAAAAAAAAATAAAAATATTATTAGAGGGAAGATTAAAATATTCCCAAAAAGTTCAAAAGGAACTCACAACATTGAAGCTGTATATAACTCAAAATATTTATGTCGCTGTGATGGAAATCTTATTTTTTTTTTATAACAGTGTTATTTCTTTGAACGGACAAGTATTTTCCTTGGGAAATATTACGAAGGAGTTTTTGGTCAAAAAGAAAAAAAATAATTTTACTTTGTACATTTGAAGAATTTTTTATATTTTTAAGTGTCAGGTAGGGATGTTGCACATTTAGTTCAAAGAGTGGGAATATGGAATAAAGAATATGTAAGGTATTTATCATTGGTCTCGTGTATCCCAACAATTAAGTAATCCATAAACCATAAGTACGCGTTGTAGAATATGTTGACCAAAATTAACGTGACCAACATGAAGAAATTTATGCAAATAAATGAAAGTAAATTCAAGAGCATGGTGTTTCAAAGAAGCAAAATCAAAAAGAACGCAAATATAGACAATGAAAGTATTGGACAAAAAGAAGCAAAGCTATTGAGGATAAAGAAGAATTCCTTCCAAAGAAGCATAATTAGCGAACGCTAGCGAAGTGTCCGTTTTCTACACTTATGTATGGTTGTGTGAGTTGAGTAAGGTAAAAGGGATCAAAGCAATCAAAGAAATCAAATCAAAAAGAAATCAAAGCAATTAAGGTGCAATGGTGGCGTAGTATTAGTGCAGTGCCCTTAAAACATAGACGTAGGATAGACAGGGCGAGAGGCCGGCGTAGTTTGAATGAAGACGTAGTGAATACGATGTCATTCGATTCATGTGTTTCTACAATAAAGCGGCTTTGATAATAAAATTATCTTACGGCTACGAATAACTTTTTAGCATAGAAAGATTGCAAGGACCAAACGATTATTCAACTAAACGGTTGTTTTACATAGAAAAGTTAGATATTCAACATTATGCAAATCTATATAAATATATTTTCAATGAATCCGAGATAAATTAGTAACTTTAAAATATGTAAACAAAGCATTTTTAACTTTCTTGTAAATTTTTGTCGATTTGATTCCTGAACACACGCAATGTGATGAAGACCATATAAAATATTTTGGAATTAACAAAATATTGCACTGCGTGTTGCATATAATGCTATTGGAAGGATTTATGTATTTAGATATTCTATTCGGTTATGGTTGGACAGAAACGATACGAAAACAATAACCATACCAGTAGGGCACTGGCGGCCCATAGCGCACTTGCCCTCGCAGATGGACCGCTCGCTGAGCAGGGTCTGGTAGGAGTCGAGCATGGTCCGGCACTCCGCCAAGTCCGAGGCGGCCAGCGCCAGCGACGGGAATCGCTCCTTCAGGCGTCTGCGTTCCTGGTTCCGTCCGAAGGGGGATTACTAATTATTATTTTTTTATGCATGAAAAGGCTTTGATCCAAATGCGCATTTCACATTTCTTTTATCGTTCTCATGATGTTGAATAACAGTAATAAATTCAAAAGTTTTAACTGAATGTAAAAGAATTTTAAGCGAAGTGTTTTTCAAAAGTGCTTTAAGTTATGCAAACAGTCAATTTCTATGACGAATTTCAACTTAGTGACAGTGCACTTTTAATAACTAATCGCTAGAAGTCTGTAGAGAGTTTTCGTTTTCATCTGAAAATAGATGAGAGTTTACTTCAATAAGCTTGTAAGTCTCGAACTCTTGAAGCTGCCTTTGGAATCCCATGTTGGGGTTGGCGACGGCGCGGCCCACGCGCACCACCTTCAGCGCCTCCCGCCACGACAGAGGCGTCACCGACATGATGTACGCCACGGCCACAGTCACGCTACGCGACATGCCCGCTAAGCTACAAGCAAGAATTCATCACTATCAAACAAACATTGCAATACCAAATGCAAGAAAATATTTTACTTAGATAAATATTAGTGTTTGATACGGAATTAAAAGACGTTTTTTTCGTTATAAATGACTGTGTAATAGACGGGAAAAATTTTCACCATTGATTACGTGGCCTTGTCAGGCGGTCGTTGGAACAGATAAGTTCCTCTTAACGATTTCAAATTAAAAATACTGAATTAAAGCGAATTGTAATCTACACCTTGTTACTTGTAAGTAATAAAGTCGCCCAATCTAATGAGCTACTTAACTATAAGTAAAAACTTGCTCAATCTAGTGTAACTAGGGAACAGTTAGTGACGCGCGAGATCATAGTTTTTGTATAGAAATTTTGCTAATATCTGTTCGATAACTATATCATTCAATTCTCTTTGATCTCTCTTTAAAGACAACTTCATCTTGTGGTGAAGATTTCATTTGTATTGGATGTTGATAGATGTTTGAGAAATTCTTGGATTACTCCTTGCTGAAGTCGGTACCTGTCATAGTGTTAGCTGCTTTTGCCTTTTACGATTAATGTGAATTTATTTTTCAATTAGGTATTATTTTTGCGGTAAATTTAGAATTCTTACGTAACTAAACAACATGATAGTAATTTTAACGTAGCTCTTCTGAACTACGATAAAATTACTTCTGTAATAGCGATTCTACAATTTCTTTTGAACAGGTTCTAACCTATACCTCATTACAGGTACGTCGGTTAGTAAAATTACACATATTGTAATTATCTGTAAATACTATCGGCTCCAAAATTAAAATTACAATTACAATTATAATCCAACCAAACGAAATAAACTATAAGATATTCCCCATTTTGACTGGACATAGTTTCAACCACATATTTTACTAGGGTTGCCAACGTCCATATTATGTTGGGCATATCAATAGCCTGAAAGGGTCAAAATTTAGTATAGCCCGAAAACTCGGGCGATGTATTGGCCCAGGAATTGTGTATTCATGGATTTAATAATAATTTTTTTGGCTTCGGCTCTTCCCTTACGACAAGAGTGACAATTAATTAGGGTTCGTCAATATCGTAATAATCAACCTTGCTAATACATTAAGTGGCTCAACAAGGATGTTCTAAGTCGCCCCGCTACATCGACAAATTTTAATTATTCATTCCTCCACAGATCGGCTGATTAAAAGTGCTCAAAGAGGAACGCGCATAAAATTATAATAGATATATTTTAACTTGGTTAAGTTCTCGCCGTCTGCGCGTGTTGATCCGGACTTATACGGGATCTAATTA
Organism: Eumeta japonica; assembly: GCA_005406025.1. Lineage (NCBI taxonomy): Eukaryota > Metazoa > Arthropoda > Insecta > Lepidoptera > Psychidae > Eumeta > Eumeta japonica. The sequence goes on from BGZK01000570.1 coordinate 135,270, forward strand.
AAAGTTGATTTGAACCGTATGGTGCTATTGGCTATATTAAATTTATCATAATAAATTGGTATGTAATCTACAAACGTGTTTATTGTTTACTTGCTTGAAACAGTCCAACGAATTTATTTATCCTTATAATTCATGATAAACGTAAGTAAACTATATTTTTCAGACAATTAGAGCTGATCATCTCACTGGTATCTTCAGAAAAACGTTCTCGATTAGTTAAATATCTCCATTGTCAACGACACGAATTTGTATGATAATTTGGCCTTCGTGAATTTTCAACAATTTAAAGGTACAAGAGTTTCGTTAGATTTTTTAAAACATTTACATCAAAGATGTTGTTTTATAAAATATACAATTCATATTCTAATTCAATAATCAGAATTTTTATTACGGCATAATAATCCTCGGATGAAGGTTCGATGGTATGAAATAAACTTGATTGTACCCAAGATCCATATACTGATAACTGGCCAGAACACACGAGGCTCGAATAGCTCTGGTTTGGTCGCCTGTTTTTCCCCAGCGTGTCGTTTATTGTCAGTCGTATTTCACGTAGCGCAGGGCTCAGGGATTCTACTCAAATTTTCATATAATACAGAGCTGCTACAACCATCCCGCGGTACGAGGTAATGGATGCAATATGTCTACAATAAAGAAGGCAAACATTTGTATTTCAAATCTCATAATATTTTTATGGTATGATATTTACATATATTTCCAAATACAACTGAATACTAAATTACTTGTGCGAGCAATTTGAATTTTCTGGAGAAATTTCACTGTCAACGCGCCCTAAGAAGTTTAACTTATAAAATTATACTTCTTAGGGCGTGTTGCATTTTTATAAAAGATGTAACAAAAAAAAACCATTAAAAGAATTATTAGGTCTTGAAAAAGTGTTTTTTGTATTTTTTAAGTAAAAATGTGCAGTAAAATCGCTGTTGTTCTGTTTGTATCTGGCTAGTTTTGATACCATTAAATATATGACATTTTAAAATTAAAAAAGGTAGACCGCCATTTTTTGCTGTTGTTCTGCCAATCAAAATAAGTGAATCTAATGTAGAAATTTCATATATTTTGAAGTTTTATTACAAAAAAGGGAAAGTGCGACACAAGCCGCGAAATAAGTTTATGACGTTTATGCACCTAATGCAGTGTCGGTAAGAGTAGGACAAGCCTGGTTCAAGCGTTTTAAGTCCGGTAATTTCGATGTCAAAGATGAACTTCGCTCTGGTCGACCTGTCACGGATAAAGTTGATGCCATTTTGGAAAAAGTAGAGCAATATCGGCATATTAGTTCTTACAAGATAGCTGAAGAGCTAACAAATAATCTCTTTCTATTTTTTTTTTACGGTCGAGTTAAAGATTAGTCTTGGATTTACGAGCTTTTACGGTCGGGCAAAACCATTTCGGATTTCTACTGCAAATAGCTAATGAGACTCAAGCAAGAAGTAGAAAAAACGGGTAGAATTGATCAACAAAAAGGGTGTAGTTTTGCACCATGATAACGCCAGACCACACACATCTTTAGCCACTCACCAAATATTGAGAATTTGGTTGTAAAATGTTAATACATCCACCATATAGGCCTAACCTTGCACCCTCAAATTTTTACCTATTTAGATCTCTTCACAATTCTTTAAGTAGTGTCTCGTAGTATTCTTAAAATCTCTACAAAAACGGGATTACGTCACTACCTACAAAACGGCAACAAGTTGTTGAACAAAATGACACATATAATCAATTATAGTATATATTACAATTAAATGTAAATAAAATATGATAAAAAAATATCTTGCAATTGTATATAAAATATGAACAATCTTTTCCCCCAACCTAATATATTTAATACATTCAATAACGATGCAATGATAATAATGCGATTACATCTGATGCAGGTATTTTTAATCGAGAAGTGTTCAATCAATTATATATTTTTTTCAATATATACTTTTGTTTTATAACAATTATCTTCGTAAGCATCAGAAACTGTAAAATATACTAAGCTTTTGCCTGCGGTTTCGCTAGACTACGCTTTCAATCATGATCCCGACCGCTATCCTGTTCTCTATTCTGCTCGAAACTCTACTCATTTTATCTCACTTTCGATTTCGAACGGGATCAATCCTGTTCTCGATTTCGATACCCGCCGATCTCGACTCTCGATTCTGCTCCTCATCCCGATTGTAATTACGATTCCGCTACGGATCAGTGTTCTGGTTTGGACGAAACCAGGACCAACGCCAGTGTCAAATAAAAATTTAGGCTATATTACTCGGAGATAATGTAGCTTTTTTAGGAGTGAAAGAATTTTTAGAATCGGTTCAACTGAACTGATCGATTGTACAAACTACTATTCGGTTCAGCAGTATAAAAATACGGCCGAAATCGGGTAGAAATGATAGGTTTTTTTTCACACCTATAACCTTCTTGCAATCACCTGAACGGTATGTATGGCAGCGCATAAAATACGAACAAGTAAAAAAGATTTTGATTTTTTTTTTATATATTCAATTGAAGCGGGTTTAGCAACTCATTATAGATATGGCTCAGGCACTACAAAGTGCTACAGATAAGCGCTTTACAAAATCGAAACTGGTCTATCTCGACCTCGAATTCGGTGGTGATCGCCTTGTTCTTTCGCCCGATTGTGATATAAATGATACATCACATTTGGCGATGGCGTCATTTATTGTAGATATGCAAACATATTATAATTAACAATAATAAAACACTATATAATACCTATAAATTAACAAATTTCTGAGACTAATGATACTGTATTTAATTGTAAAGATTATATTTCTGAACGATATACGAAAAGTATTCAAAATAGTATGTGTAATAAAACTGAAGTTAAAATTATTACGTTAAGTTGTATTTGCTAGTATACAATTACAATTACATGATCATGTACTCGCAATGTCATGATCCAACTTTACAAGGATGTAATGTTTTTACATTCGACTTAATTGATTTAATATACAGTTTTATGAATGTTTACAAACCCATACGTCTTAAGTTCGTCTATAATTGTAAACTAGTGAAGACAACTTAACTTAATAATTTTAACTTCAGTTTAATTACACATACTGTGTAATGTAAAACGTGCCCATATAGGTATGGGCACGTTTTACGGCTCAATCAACGGACTTGAATACCTAAATATGTAACCTCACTGGCTACTAAACACCTAAACCCTACACCGCGCATGGTCTAGCACGCATTTGGCCAGTTTTTTTCTCTCACACAATACCTACCAATGTATCAGAACATTTCCGTCGCGCAGGCGCGCCGCGTGTATGAAGTCGTTGCACAGGCTGAAGTACTGCGTCAAGTTCTGGTCTGGAGAGTCCGACGCCATAATGCAGAGGTAGTGCTTATCCTGAGAACAACATTTTTTTCATAATTTACAAACGGTATTCCAAAAGTACATAAAATGAACCCCTACACTAGAGAATTACAGTGGAATCTCAATAACTCGAACCTCGATAAGTCGAAATCCTCAGTAAGGCGAAAAAAATTGCCACTCCCTTCCGATGAACCCCTAAATACGCGGTATCTCTAATTATTTAAACTTTGCAACTCGAACAAAATGTTATTTCCTATAAAGTATTGATAATACATTTATACTCTATAACTCGAATTTTAGTAATTCGTATTAGTAAAATTAGTATTAATAAATTAGTAGTAGTAATAAATTAGCTATTAGTAAAATAGCAATAGTAATAGTTGGTAAAATATAATGACATCTTATTTGGAATTTCCGAAATAATAGCAATAAATTCCAAAATGAATATTCGGGTTCGGGGCTTCTAATCTATTGTCTTGTTCACGTGCAATGAATAAATATATTCATGAAATTTTCTAAATAACACAGCTGTGAACGTTATGTTTGTTCCGTTATGTTTGATTTTTTTTAGTGTAGTTTACTTCGTAAGTCAAAATTTCAGCATTTAAGTCATATGAATTTCGAAGTTCTAGTTAAGTAGAAAATTCGTTAACTCGAATTTGTTTGCATTTCCCTTGACATTAGAGTTATTGAGATTCCACTGTACTATTATTTATCTAGAGAATTACTATTATCTATTATACTTATGTATTTTGTGTTTAAGGAATGTTTGTCCCTGTTTTAACTGTAAAAACAAATACTGTGACGAAACTTGCATGTCGAAAACGGGAAACGGATTCTTTAAGAACACGTGAACTTCCCAACACATATTGAGCCAACGTAGGGCATTCGTGAGGACCTATAATATAACGCCCGTATTAATAAACCTCACGCAAATTGTGCATCATTTCAAGAAGTAACGTGGGAGAGGGACACATACTATTTTCTGCAGTGAAACACTATAAATCTCTTGCTTTTTCTACTCTCAAAAAAGAATGCGCACTTTAAGTGCGCTTTATTAATACGGGCGTAAGACTGTGAGGCTTGATAATAGTACGAGGGAAACCGAGCTTTGCTTGGCGTCCTTCGAGTTTATCACAGCAATATAACTTCCCTAGGGAAAAGTTGGTTATGTTCATTTTCAACAATAAATATCTAGATAGATAGTATAACGCAAAGTGATTACAAATTTACCAATATTTTTATTGAATAATTGCCATCTGTAGTTTATGACATACGGTGACGTTTGTTTTTAAGAATCAACGACATGGAAACAATGCGATTACTTAGAAATAATAAAAAAGGCGCCAAATAATGCAATGTTTAGCAAAAAATTATTTTTATCTTGCTTTTTCCAGAGACCGGCACTTACATAGATAAAGTTGAAAAGAAAAATTTATACAACTACAAATTCACATCGGAATCATAAGGGTCGTTTCTGAGATACCTATATATAAATTTAGATATATACAAGAGCTGCTCAGTTAAAGTAATCCATATTAAAATTATAAATGCGAATGAGTCTCCATTTATCTGTCTGTTATATTTTCACACCTAAACCGCTTTACTCATTTTTATGAAATTTGGCACATAGATAGTTTAATACCAAGTAACAGACATAGGCTATTTTTTTGTTCGTTTATCTGTTTGTTTGTATACTTTTTCACAGCTCAACAACAGTCAAACTAGTTTTAATGAACTTTAGTGTACTAATAGAGAACACCATTTAGTTATTACCTACGCTATTGTCTATTTATTTTTCTGTTGTTTGTCTTTATGCCTATTTACAACTCGATAGTGACAACCAACTATGGTAAAAATTTAAAAGTACCAGAACTCATTGTCTCACAAAATACACTTTACTGTTTATTTTTTTACCTTGTTTTGTTTTTACTCTTTATGACTAGTAAATTGAAAAGACGTTACTTTAATTTTATTTTGTCGGCCATGCTTATTGCTTGCTTTGCTTAGAGATGGAGCGGTGTTAGAGTGAGTGATGAGTATTGAAAGGGAAGGCGAGAGGAACATATGGTGTGATAAGGCGAGGTAGATCGAAGGCGAAAGTAAAAAAAAGTCAATAATGCGATTGAAACTATATGATTAATAATAATGGTTTAATAATAAGAAAGTCGCGGAAAATTGAAAACAACAATAAGGTTTTTACACTGCGTCTTTTGTCAGTACTACAATATGTCCTCTTATTATAATATGTATCTATTATAAACGTGATACTTTGTGACGATGTTTGGTTGTTTGTAACTAATTACGTATGAACAGCTGGACGGATTTAGATGAAATTTAGCACACAAATAGAATATTTTCCGAATTACGAACATGATATTTTATACTTCTAATGCGTTTCTATGCATTAATTTACAAGAAACGGGGATCTTTCGATATCGGAAACGAGAACGATAGCGCGATGAAAAAGATGGAAACCCAGACAGGTGTCCACGCGGACAGAGCTGCGGGCAAAAAGTAGTGTTATGTAATAAAAACCTCCACTATGAGTAGACGAGTGCCTATTTATATGCGCTGTACAAATACAGATCGTGAGCATTTAGATTTTAGAACACGTGTACCTATAGAGGATGGGCGGATTTTCGTATTTTCGGACTTATCATTTTAAACAAAATGACAGAACACGGGTGAAGGGCAATTAAAAAAAAGGCGTTGGAAACAGTATTGTTTGTATAAACGTAATTGTTCTTGCCTAATTTCAGTATATACAAAAAAAAAGATAACACGTAATTGATAAAAAAACGCATGAATACAATATTTCTTTAATTACGGTTCGACACACAGAAAATAAAAGATACATAGGTATCGTGTATTTTAGGTATCTACATTACCATGTATCCAGATATTTATAAGCACCAAAGTATACTATGACGTACATATTAGCAGTTATGACAACAAAAATGCACGCAGTTGCAGGTAACAATTAATTTACTAGGTCTTTACCTTCTCAAGAAAACCACGGTAAAATTTTACTGTTCAACTTTCAGATTTCAAAGCCAACTAGAGGAGTGCATGCAGTATAAACACCATAGTCTAAAATAAAAGCTCTGTTTGAATGTATGTACTACTACGTAAAAAGTGGTACTTGTATAGAAGTTTGTCCACACAAACAAATATAGTAATATTTTAGTAATATACATGTAAGGTATGTAAGGTAAAAATAAATAGCGCCACAAAAACACATACTTCATGATGGTATCAACATATGGCATAAATACATTAGTTGAAAATCTTTAGGCATATAATATTAGGGACCAACATTTATTCCTCTATGGCATTATTCAAATGAAAATATTGAAATGGACAGTCGCTTTGTCAATTGGATATTGAATGATAAAATCGCTGAATTATAAATACAACCGGGTTATCGCAGTCGCTTTCTATAAAATGTGAACTGGCTTAGAATGATGGTGTAATTGTGATTTGACATTTATAAGTTCAGACGCGAGCTCTTTTTAGTTAAGTTGACGGTATGTGAAATTTAATTTGTTTAATGGAGTTTTTAGTCCAAGATTTAAAATATATATAAATAAACAATTAAAAGAAATTTATTAAAAAGTCTATTTTAAATATGAGTTATGAGTTGGTTAGCTGTTTTACAGTTGTTAAATAAAGGATTATCAGTTTGTTTAACAGTAATTTGAAGCTTGTTTTCAAGAATCAAGAACTTTCATCATCAAATCTGACAATTGATTAAATTGTTACACTGTAATTCAGATTAAATACCCCCTAAATATTGTAAATTAGTCTTGATTACTGACAAAAAGACTTAAATAATATAATTTATACTGCGGAAATTGGTTATACTTTTATATAAGAATCTTGTCTTCGCGCGTTACCAATTGCTGTCAAGTTATGTTTAAGCGCATCACACCCACCAGATTGAGCCACTTGTTACCTAGGTAAGACGTTGTAGATTACGATGTCGCCCGCATTGTCCGCTCTGATTTACGATACTAAAATTAAAATCTATTTGTTTACAAGCAATCATCACAATTTTGTAGCATTGGGAAGAAAATTAATTTTTGCATCTTAAAGAATTTAAATCGTCATACGAACAGACAATTACTCAATGAATAATTTCTCGTAAAGTGTCCACCTCGTGAAGATGCGATCTTAAAGTTTCACAAAAAGGCAGAGCAAAAGGTATTACAGAGAAATCAAATAACGCAAAGCAAACAAACCTAAACCCGAATGAAAAATTTTAGCGCTATGAGAATGCTATGAGCGGTTTTGGCCCCGCAATCATATAAATTTGAATTAGGTAGGTTCATCGAGAATTTAAAAATTATAACTGCTTGAGTAGAATGTTGCCATTAAAATATTTAAACACTGCTTGAATTACATTGCAATCCAAGCACCAATACCTACTGCGAAAGTGCCTTCGATGATTGACCTATTGACGCATTATGACAAATCTATAAAAGGCTTTAAGGTAATTAACGGTTTCACAAAAACATCTTAAAATACAATTTAACCAGCATAACTTTTCGATTTTATTACTTTGTTTCACAAACGTTTGCACGATAACTATCACCGACACGGGTAGTCTTTATAAATGTATGTTATAAAAATATTTGAAAATTTTGCATCTTCGGTTTCAAAAAACGGATTTATTAAATCAAATAAGTTTATTCCTAATGTTCCCTTTATAGAGTATTTAATTCTATAAATGACTTAGAGATATATGCGTCGAGTCAAAATCAAATCCAATCAAAAATATCTTTACTGGGTATGTAATGAAATCGCACTTTACATACGTCTTTTGTTAATTCTTTTCGGCATCACCATTACCACCCTTTCCAAGTGCTAATTCAGTCTGAGGACAATAGGCGAGAATCTCGAGGGTCGCTCTTTTTTGGCCACACAAAAAAGAGCGATCCTTAAATATTTGGTACAAAATATTTTGTAGATACAAAATATTAAATAAATAATAAAATTAGTACGACACTGAGAAATAATATGAGACAACTTGATAGCCGAGCAGTTCGATCCCGTGAGTGTTTTTCATTAGCATATTCAAAAAATATATATGCCCTAGCCATATAATTTTTTAACGAAAACCTTAAATTCATAAAATGACAAATTTTGAATTTCATCGCTTTGTAAATAATATTTGATACAATATCAAACATATATAAATGTACCATAGTAAATACAAACTATGTTGTACTAATAGATGTACAGATTACTTTCAAATAATATTTTACACCTTTTATACGCATGATCGGTCGATCATGATACTATTATTTTTTCAACGAATGCAAATCTAATACTGTAACAATCACGACGCGCTAGTTATGTCGGTAACGGCAAATTTAGTGCCAGATCAGTTAATGGACTAATCTCGCTTATTTGGTGAATCGTTCTCCACTGGAGTGTAACAAAACAACTATATGACGCAATAAATCTACAAGTCGTGACCAAATATGATTCTGGCGTTGTTGGCGTTTAATACGGCCAAAAAATATGAGTCTTATGACATTTGGAGAACAGAATTTTGCTAGTTGCGTGACAATCACTTAGTTAAACAGAAGTTTAGGGGGTAAAAAGCGTTTAGTTGAACTAACATTAAAGGATGTTTAATTTCAGAATTCTGTATGATAATTATTAGTAAATATATAGACGCTATATTACGAGTATGTATAGGATATCGAAAGATAGGAAATAATAATTTCAGTAATGGAAATTATGAGAAATATAATATATTAAATTACAGTTATTAAAGATATCAACTTCGCGTGTCCTTTAGTATACTGAAAACACTTGTTAAAACAAATAAAATAAGAATGAAAAATAAGTGATGGAATGATTGAGAAATTTTTGGATAATTGTCTACATTTCTTTTATAATTAAAACACAGGTCAAAGTCTGATATGAAGGTTGGGTTGGTGTGTAGATTGAGCGAGGTTCGGGATTACATTGGAAGTCGAAATGAAAAATAATATATCATGAAATTCATAATGTTTGCAGGCAGGTGGAGCCGCAAGCAAAAATTTGGTATGTGTTATATATTTAAAATTGTGAGATGATATATGTTTTCTACACTCTAAACATTTCGAAATTCGTTTTTCGAAAAAAGAAATGGTGTAGGCTATATTACAATTAAATAAATAGCTTGTAAAAATGATTCGAAATGCTTCGATACCTCAAAAACCTAAAATCTCTACTGAAAAAACTGTATCGGCATATAACCCTTTTTATAGGAATATCAAACGACTACCTAAATCTGAGTTTACGTACTTTCTCACAAGAAAATCAACGAAATAAATAGCGTACAGCGTTAATAGAGGTGAACAAACTCGGGCGCCCCGGCAAACTTGTCAGGGTCAAAGTTCGGCTCGGCTCAGCCCTAAATCCTTTATTGTCCTATCAGAACGGTTCGTATAATCTTCTCGTTTTCTGCGTCAATCCTATGTTCGTTCGTGTGAAATAGTGATGCGAAGTGGCTGAACGCAAGGTAAGCTTTAAATTATTCAATAATTAATCAGCGGTATGTTAAATAGTACAACCCTAATACCGTTTAAAATTGCTGATAACTCCTGCTAATACAGAATGAAAAGAGTAAGTTATTACTTCGCTGTTTTAATTAAAATTAAGGAATAAGTCCTACAACTAAATGCGCTTTAAAATCAAGAAATTCTCTTAGTTACATATAACGCCGGATAAAATATAAATTAATACGGGAAAAATAAGATATAAAACTTCAAGACAGTCCTAGATTTTCAATAAAAGAATTTATCTACGATTTTCTATTCCTCCACAATTCATTATGTAGTTATATTTAAGTCATTTATATTTTAAAGGAAAAAGAGATCTAATTAGCTAAGCGGTGAAAAATTATTTAAAGTATATATATATATTTAATCCATCGTATGTATGTCATATGACGTATATGTAATGAATAGTTCTTCTAAAATAAATGAAAAAAATAACATGTATGCGATTCACCCGCATTAGAAATAAACCATCAAATAATAATTAAACTGCAAAAGAATGAAACGAGTGCGGTATGATGATTGGTAGTATGAGGAGTGGTATGATTATGGGATATCTTTATTATAATATTCGTATCAAGTTTAAGAGTTGTTTTACGTTTTATTATTTAATATTTTTTTCAATTTCAGACTCAATTTTTTTTTTATTTCTACAAACGAGAATACGCAGGCGCACACAACATATTTCTTTCGCTCACATTCTATTTCATCTCATATTCTATCTCGTTGTCTTGCAGGCTATATCCTAGAGATGTATATTTTTGTCTCTCTTTATTGTCGCTTTTTCGTTTCATCGAGTTTCAGATCACAATAATGCTAAAAAGTTTTCACTTCAAAAAAAAAAATGAACAGGGACGCACAATTTCAACAGAGACATTTCGCCTTAAAATAATCTATGTATTGCTCTTTGTTACTACTACTAGTTAAGACAATGAAATTGAACGTCAATATGCCTTTTAGGTATTTACATTTGATTAAAACTATACGTCGGTTGTAGGATATACACAAAGGCGTTAAATAACTCAGAGACATTTTAACACTTCATATATATACATATTATTCAAAATGACATAAGACATGGATATTTTCATTTGTTTGTTGATTTTATTGTCGAACAACAATTATACGTAAAATGCTTACTTAATGAAAAATACATGTACTTAATTATATGTTACATTTAACTCATTGTCTGTTTATTTGAAGTAAAAAGGTATTTTATATGGACAAATCGGAGCGACAACCATACTTAATTAGGATGAATACTACACACAATTTCTCTTCACGTAGTGGTGTAGATTAATAGAATGATTAATAGTTTTGACGACAACGTCTTAAATTAGGTTGCGGCTCACTTATGAAAAGTGTAACGCTCGGTAACGTAACGATGAGTCACCGAACGAGAGAGGCCCGCCGAATGCCTTGCACTCAACTATGATCGGTCTGCCGCGCGCAGCACTAGAGAATTAGTGCATAGCTTGCAAATGTATATTGTATGTATATTTGTATATAAATACGTATGTATGTGTAAAGGTAAAATAAAATTTTGTTAATATGAAATTCAGTGCGAGATTCTTTGTATAAATTAATGTTTTAAATATAATTCTTTGTATAAATAAATGTTTTAAATTGTTACTATTATTTCATCCTTCTTCCTACTATACGAATGAATATTCACATTAAAATGATTTTACCATTCAAAGTCGTTGTCACGTAAAACTTTCGCCCGTATACCGACTTTACAGGCAACCAAATTTTTATTTATAAAAAATATTATTGAAATGACGTCATAACAAAATTCTTTGTAGTATTTTATTAAAACTACTTCCGATTTTGTATTAAAAATGTTCCCAACATTGTTTATGACACACCTTTTAATATCAAAAATTAAAATAAAAAAAAACATATAATTCTTAACGTATATCACCTGCACCACACTATTGGAAAATATTTTTGTATATATAGCATAAAATTGCGTTACTGCTCAAGCTACCCTTAGATGTGTACTTAAGGCACGGGGGTCTGTTTTTATTTGCGTCGAACAAGACAACCAAGCTTGGGATATGGAATAGAATCTTATTTATAATATTTCATGTACCGACTGTTTGGAGGTTTCTACGATTTCGAAAATCTGCAGACAAATCACGTTCACACATTTTGGTACGAAGTTCTTTAACGTGACTTGTGTCTTTTGTCGGATTTTACTGGTAAAAATTGTAACATAACGAAAAAACGTTGTATAATTTATAATTCACTATTTTATATCTAATTTTCAATACATGAACAATTTTCCTAAAATTTTAAATGAAACTCTTTTCTTTTTTTTCCTTAGTTTAAATTATTTATCTTGGAAAAAAAAACATCGTTCCTAATAGGAGTCCCCGACCGCATGTTTAGTTAAGGAACTGTACACCAATTTATTGGTAGTTATAAAGAAACGTGAACTAAATATGCGAATAAAAAACATTAATATACGTGGGATGCACTTTAAGTTTCTGGAACTGGCCACTGACATAAACAATATTTAAAAAGTAATTATTACATTTGAAAATGGAACTCTTTGACTGTAGAATACAGTTCGTTTCATCTAACTGTCAATTGTTTTTACATTGTGGCGTCATTTTAAAAATTACGTGACTTCATCACTATGGATTTAAGTCGTGAAAATTTACGTAGTATGATTTTCTACGATATTAAATGTAATTTCACACCTCAGTCGAGCTTTGCTCGGCTTCTAACTGTTTTTGGCGATGAAGCGCCATTCAAGACGACTATTTATAACTACTTTGCGAAATTCAAGCGCGGTCACGACAATCTCAATGACGAATTTGTGACGGTCGCCCGTGCACTGCTGTGAACAACAGAAACGTCAATACTATGCGCCGTATAATCGAAACAGACAGGCATATGACCTATCATGAGATTCGGGCATCCTTAAGCATAGGCGTGAGTCAAACAATCAATCCTACTCAAAAATTTGGGTGTGTAAAAGCTGTGCTCACGATAGATCCCACACAATTTGACTGAGGTTCGAAAAACGAACAGCGTCACTTAGTGCAATGCCATGCTTACTAGGTTCAAGGAAGGGACGTCAAATTTGGGACTTAGTAACAAGTGACAAAACATGGATTTATTATATATATATATATATATATTATTTTCATAATTAAACTTAATGTATTAACATTTATATGTATGTGTATTTCTTTCTTGCTACTCTTATACCTTTTCGTCTGCTGCTTTCGCGAATGGTGCCTCGGACCGTCCGTCCGAACAGTAAAGCCGTTTCGTCCATACGTTGAGACGTCTGATTTGTAAGCTCTACTGGCGCTATGGGGCATGCACTATGTGAATTAGTCTGGCTCTATGGGGCATGGGTTATGTTAATTAGTCTGACTCTTTTATATTGTTATCAGTAGTAGTTACTAGTAGATTCTAAGATCCGTATTTTATTTCGATTACAAATAGGAACATATCCATAATACACACAAATTAAAATACAAAGACTCGCAAATGTGTGCCGTAAAGTAAATTAAAATTTACGGTGTTCTCTCAATTCATACAGAAATTTTTAATTTCGCGAGATTTCACAGATGAATTCGATTGAAATAAAACGAATAATAATATAAACTCATGCCTATTTCCCAGAAGGGTAGGCAGACACTATAGATTTCCATATGGTACGATCTTTGCATATCTCTCTTGCCTCACTGACATCCATCAATATTTTCATGCAAGCTCGCCATTTCTTTTGCTTAAAATCTGGCCCCTTTTTTAATATGCCACCAATATGGTCTGCATAGGATTTTCTAGGGCGATCCCTGCCGACCTTTCCATCACACACATGCGCTATACAGATTTGTTTTTTCAGTTTACTTTCATTCATCCTTTTCACAGTGGCGGCGCTACACCACTCGTGGACGTCGGCGACATCAGGTTTGCGAGGCCTCTTTTTAATAACTTGTAGGCAAAACTTTTTGCGAGGCCTGTTTTCAATAACTTGTAGGCAAAACTTTTTTGTTTGCGAGGCCCCTTCAGGCGCGAGGCCGTCGGCGGTCGCCGACGTCGCCGACGTCGCCGACGCCTAGCGCCGCCACTGCCTTTTCAGATGGCCAAACCACCGCAAAATACCAACATACATTTGTTTTTCCGAGACCCTCCACATATACTACGCAGCGATCGCATCTCCACCGCATTGACCCTATTTTCATTTTTCTTCTACCATAGTCAGCTTTCACTACCATACATAAGCGTAGGGATTAGGAGCCCATTATGGATAGCCAAGCGCGCTAGTCGTGAGACACTTTTACTATTCCTAATGGCGAAAGCCCCATTCATTTATTTTCCGCATTCACTCGCCTTTCGATATCTCTGTCATGTTTGCCATCGTTTGTAAACAGACTTCCCAAGTATACAAACTCTTTCTCTTGTTCGATTTTCTCTCCTTCTATAAGTATATCGCATTCAGTCGTGCTTTCGTCCCTTTCAAACACCATCACTTTAGTCTTACCGATATTTACTTTTACACCCTTTTTCTTAACAGAATCATTCATTTTATTTACCGTCTCCTGCAGCCCGCACGCCGACGGCGTAAGGATTACTTGGTCGTCGGCCTACAGGAGGCATTTGACAGACAGCTCATACATTTTTAGTCCACACTCACACTCATTCAAATCATACAGACAGCTATCCATGAATAAATCGAATAGCCACGGTGAAGCTACACATCCCTGTCTGACGCCCTTGCGAACGTCCAACCAGTCAATGTATGCCCCATTTATTCTGATACAAGCACTAGAGCCTCTGTATAGGAATCAATCCGCTACTCACACCATGCGTGGATAGGGTTCTCCATAGATCATTTCTTTTCACTCTATCATAAGCTTTTGATTATGATAGATGATGAAACAAAGATATTTATTATCTTAATATTACAATATTAATTTCCTTTTATTTGGGATCTGAATGATATTTGTAATTTAAACATCTCACCTAATAAAAAAACCCGGTTTAGCCAGCTTACGCTAAGTTTATGTCAAATCAAAATATCTTTTTAGTGTCATAATCTTATTACAATATCATTATCTTACAAAGGAATTTTTGGTGAATCATAACACCAACACAATTTGAAACGTTTGAACGTAACTATAAAAAAAAAATTAATGATAAACCATTGATTCTTTAAGTAGGAAAAACTAAACAATGTTTGTGTTAATCTAAGCAAGCCCGTTCCAAGGTCCGTTTCAAGGCGATCGCGGGGCGCGTTTATGCCCAAAGTTTTGCTCGGATGTTTCCCGAGGGGGCGCTCCGCTGTTTCAGGAAATGGCCGCGCCTGCAACGGCGCCTGCGCTCGTTGTACGCGATAGGGTGAGTGTAAATGCGCGGTGTCCTATTTCGATTTTTATGATGTTCATATACAAAACAAATAAATTCCTAAATCATTTATATATATAATTACATCTACAGTAAAGTGCGAGTTGGCTGGACTCGAAAACCGAATGAGCATTCAATATACCACGATTCACGTGACCCGTGAATGTCTCATGCTTTTTAAAGTTATATTGTCGTTAATGTATTCGTATTTATATGTCTTCTATCAACTTAATTTAATTAATGAGCGTACAGACACGAACCTAATTAAAGCGAAACTATGGTTCATTTAAAATACACATATATATATATATATATATATATATATATATATATATTACAATTATATAAAAACCCGGCCAACGGTTGACCTCGCAGGCCGTGCCCAAATTTTTTTGCATTGTTTCCAATAACAATGTTGTCGGGTTCGAAAAACACGGAAACGTTATTTCATATTTTGAAGCCCAAAATTGTGAGTGTCCTCTTTAAACATAAATAGAAGAAGTTTTAAAGAAATTTGCTAATCATTGCTATTCAAATATTATCTCAGAGATACCTCTTTCATCAAGCAATCGATCTGAACGGAGCTAAAGGCATTTTTGGTGCCCAAAAAGTACTTAAACTTTAGAATTAAATCGGGCAAAGTATCTTAAGACTTCTTTTTTGTAAACGTTACTATGCGAACTGTGGACGCATTGTACTTCAGCCATAATATTTTTCGAGAAAATGTCAATGAGTGTCGAAACCAAATTGTGTCTCAAACCGATACACACTTCAGAGCAAATCTTGGAAAGGGATTAACCTAACCTATTCAAATTTAAGCACCGAAAGACATATCTTTGCGCGTATATCACACCGAGTATCGGGATCATCGGTATCGACATATCGAGCAGCGTTCAGTTCCGCAATCATCTAGAGGGCAAAGTGAAACTAGCTTCTATAAAGCTCAGGGTTCTGCTGAATAGAGCGTGATAGTGCTCCAAGCCTGATCATCGCCTTTTGCTTTATAAGACACAGGTCCGATCTCATCTAAAGTATTGTTGTCACCTCTAGGCTGGGGCGCCCCAATATCAACTTTTACCTCGAGACCGCATGCAACGTACAGCATTTCGAATCATCGGCGACCCTACAGGGTCCGACCAACTCGATCTGTTGACCTCGAGAAGAGTTGTAGCTTCTATGTGCATGCTCTATGGCGTGCACTGTGGAGAGTGCTGTGAAGAGCTATTCAACCTTATGATTCCTGTCTCTGATTTCCGTCGTCGTTCCTCTGGCCGGAAGTACCATCACCACCAATTTAATACCGGCGTTCTATCATCATATGTTTCATGTGCAAGTTTCTCCACACTCCAGAGCCCCATGGCACGTGGTGCTCTGGAGTGGTTTACCATCAGCGGTATTCTCAACGAACTTTGACAAGGTAGTCTTAAATAAATGAGTATATTCTTATTTAATATACCGGCAAAGCACAAGAATCTCCTCTGGGGTCGCGGGTATCCATGGGCGACGCTGACCGTCTACTTACCAATGGACCGCATGCTCGTTTGCCCTTTGTAAATCCTATAAAAAAAACCTTTCGATTCCGACATCTCTTAACCAATTTAATGGCTTTCAATGAGACTTGCGGCATTCGACGCACCTTTTTAAGCAAAAAAAAAATATTTTGTAAAATCGTTTTTTTTTATTTAAATATAAAAATGATTAAATCGTTCTCGATATCTCTTAAAGAAATGAACAGATTTCTAGTAATTTGGGGTGAGGTTGTCCAGACGTTTCAACTAGCCCGAGCTTTACGTTGTTCGAAATATTATTCTACTTTCTACTTAAAGGCAAATTATTACACCGAGAATCATATCTTTCGCTATTAAATAATGTATATTTTTTGTGTATTTCAATATTTTTTGTTTTCTATAATACAGACAAAGGTTTTATACAAATTTTAATACAACAAACTCATTTAAATACGACAATTGGCGAACAGTACCTATCGAACGCAGTCTAGAATTGATCCCCGGAAAGTGATGCGGAATATTATATTTCCGCGCTGTATCCGAGGTCGTTTTGGATACACCGTAACAAATTTAAATACATTTTGTATGGGGATATCAACGAGTATAGAATCCGTGGACGTATTTCAAAGCGATTTTCTAGTACATTTCGAAGGATATTCCTACTTTTTTCTCATCTTTACTGTAACGAGAGGTGTAGAGATGTGACGGAAGTTTTTATATGGTTAATAGTTAAAGTAAAAAATATATATAATCTGTGTATCCATGTGTGCCTAGACGTATTAAAGCTTTTTCTACGTTGTGATTATAAATATGGTATATATGTATGATGATTGAATATTAGATTTAAATTCATTCAAACAAGATCAAAGTTCACGCTTGTGATCTTTGATTTAGCTTGGTTTAAACGATTTTATACTTAATAATACATCGCAATAATATTAGCGACATTAACAATCGACAACTTATAACGTACGTATTCGCATATATGTTTTTATACGTATAGCGATGAAACAGACGTGTTTAAACAACAAACCAATATAGACGCTCTGCCCACGCGATTTTGACACTACCCGCTCTCTCTATCTATATTTACTACTGGCAGGTCGGAAAAGTAGAAATGAGAAACCGTAAAAGCTTTTAGCAGCTGCACAAAAAAAAAAATAACATCAATCACATTTTAGATAATATAGGTCCACAGCAATGGCGCTGAGAAAACTGCCGTCGCGAAATCAAGATCCGTCCTCATTTCGCCAGTGTCGCCCCCTGCGCACCGCCGCGGCGGACACGCGGAATTAATAGACGCAATTCACGGAGGGGGGGGGGGGGAGAGGGGCGACGAAGACGCGGCCATTATGTTATCATTAAAGTGGATTGCTGCCTTTGAATAAATGTTTGGGCATAAATATTTCTGATAACGGACATTTAGCGTCGTTCGTTAACGAGCTCGACTTCCTGAACTCTATTAATAATGGATTGCAGGGGACCGTTTTATTTTTACGTGTTAATTAGAAAAAATCAGATTTGTTTTTGAGCGATGAACAAAACACATCTATGGCATATGTGGGCAACCATAAAAATGTCAGATATTGATCGCTAAAAATTATGAACACTAAAATGCACTACTTTTTGAACGCGGCCCATGAATGTATTTGCACACTAAAGTTCGGCCTATAACATGTCAAAGGTTGTCCATATCTAATTTATAGCAATTGGTTATATTTAAATAGTTCCTTTTTTTTGGAAATAAAATGCTGATTTTTACTGCTACTGCCAGCTACTATACTTTTTAGTTTTTTTGTCCCGACACCGTCGTACTATTGACATCCCTCAATACGATCTATTGATTTTGTACTATAATTTTAGTATATAAAAACCATTTTTTATTTAATTTTCTCCTCATAAAAACATACAAATTATGACAGTGCTACGTTTCAAAACATGTCTGCATTTTAGCAAATCATAAAAATGCAGTTTATTTGTAGAATATCCGCATTAGATTTGAATGACCAAAATTATTGCTCATCAAACGATAATTCAGTATTGTTATTATTGAATATTTTAATCTTTTATGATGATTTTACATTTCGCCGAAAATATAACAATTTTGCGATTACAATATTTCTTTCAAATTTATTCATTGCCAATCATTGCTAGTAATAGGCGAAGCAATGTATGACGGTGAGCTAAATATTTTTGAGTGGATCTAGGATGAGCAAAAAAGAAACATTCACCCAACTTCCTTGATAAGTCGTAATACTATTATTGCAATGGAATTTCGGACAGTTATCACTTGTTAATGGGATCGAGTTCATAAAATGGAATAGTAAGTATTTGACCCAAATACAACGCGAATGTAAACAAGTCGACAGCCAATAACAGCCAATAGAATTACTTAGGCGCGAACGTGAGTCCAACGGTTCCTACGTTTATTAAGAGTTGAATTGTTATTCACTGCAGCTTGTCCGTCTATTGTTTTACTTCAATGAGAGAATATGTAAGAATTTGCAAAATGGAAAATAAATGTTTAGCTAAATTTAAATGACTAGATAATTGGGCGTCGGACTTCGAAAATTCATTAAGGCCAAGGATGAACCAAGGTGACATAGGTAATGTGACAGTATGATAAGCACACGGTCGGATAATGGTATCACGCGATGGCATCATATTATGGTTTTATGAGTAATTATCGTATATGAATTTAATTAGTGAAGTATTCGGTTTTTGGACGAAGTCACGCGATGAAACTGAAACTTCGTATGGTTTCAGACAAAAAGTCAGGTTTCATTTCAAAAATCTTGTCTAGAATCAATTAATGTACATTGAAAATCGTAAATATCGCAATTGCATTTATTTGTAATAGCATTTCCGAGGGGGCAAACGAGCTTATGGAATATTGGATCACCGCCCATGGACAATCGCAACTGCAGAGGAGATACAAGTGCGTTGCCGGCCTCTTGCACAGGAATAGGGTAACTGAAGGAGGGGGGATAGATAAGGGGTGAGACGGGTGACGGAGGAGGGAGTAGACCGTCGGAATCTCCACTCACTGGGCGATAAACAACAGCGAGAATTTTCACTTTACGTCTGTTTTCTGTGAGAGGTATCTCATGGGCGGAGCTAGCCCATTTTCGTGCTATAATCAATTTGACAGCATGGCTCCCCCACTTATGTATGTATATGTGAATACACACATACAATGTGTGTGTGAAGATTATTGTACCAGTCACTTCAAATAGAGCTCAAAAATATCGCGACTAAATAGGAAGACGTAAACTTGCCTAGGTTTATCTTTATAATAACATGGTTTTTTTTACATAAATGTGAAGTGTATAATGTGTAAACCTCTCTCACTTTCAATCTTAAATTTTAAACATAAAAATTGATTTCTATAGATTTTTATTCGAATTATTGAAACTGAATTTATATATATAATCATAATTATAAATAGTTATACGAAAAAATATGTCTAGAATATTTAATCGTTGTTAATATCTTTGTATAGGATATTTACTCTACTATTGCACGCCTCACAAGCGGAGCGTTGAGGTGGTGCTTTACTCACGACATGTCAAAAAACCCAGTCTTTCGAAAATTAAAATGACTTTTTTTTACTAATATAACACTTACAGGATAATATGAGTGCACTAATATCAAATTAAATAATCTGTCTAGCACATATGGTATATGTTATAAATAATTATTTTGTTTAATATAGTAAATAATAACATTAAAATCAATCATTGTTGGACGTCCGTCAGCCTGTGTTTATGGATCCATGTATGTGACAGAGAAATTGGTCGAAAAAGATATCTTACCGGAATACTTTTTTTTAATTATATAAAGTTATACCCTGTGCTGATTCCTAGTTAATATTAGCGTTCTAAGTATTGTCGTTTAATTATAATTTACAAAAAACTAAAAAACGACTGTGTATTGCACGCCTCACAAGCGGAGCGTTGAGGTGGTGTTTGTATATCTATATCTATATACAAATGAAGATTAGCCTTAAGCCATATGTGAAAAGTTGAGATCAGCGCATGCGCCATTATAAATATCTCACGAAATGGCGCGAAATTTGAATTTGATAAATCTTTTTTTGAAATTTCATTATCAAAAACTCTATTGAATTTTTTTATTTTAGAAGTTAATGACCGCGGTGAGGCGTGCACTTATTTAGATATATTATTCTTTTTGTGTTTGTTTACTTACCTTTGGCGTTTGATACCATTATTACGTATTATTATTTTTTTACTTACAACAAGAGTAATCTCAATATTAATTATAAATATATTCATACGGTTCGAATAATTATTGTTATGAACAAAAAAATTTTTCTTTGTAATAAATGTTAACATGGGGTAAATGTTTCGTTCTTAATGTTGTTAATCACTGAATAATTTCTCCATAATAAAGCATGATTTTTTTAGTCTTTACAATTATTAACATGAAATAGTTTTTTGCCAAATAAATACTATTTATATTTGGAAAACTTAGAAATAAACATGGAAAACACAAATGTTCAATTAATTATAATAGGAATATTTAAAATTTGAAAATTGTCGAAAATATGAAATGCTTTCATAAAGTTACAGCATTGAGAAAACAGGAAAGTATTTTTTTTTCATTTTGTGTATTTGCTTCTATATCAAGAATGTGAAAGATAAAATTTTAAAGACTTTTCACCAAAGTTCAACACTACGTAAGTATCTTTCAAACGCGATATTTTACATCCAAATTTTTTTGAGGATAATTGAAACATTCTGTGTTACCAACATTTAATTTAAAATCACGAATGTGAAACTTGAATCAAATATGTTTAATGTTTTGTTTTATACAGAACATTTATTGTATTTTTAAACATTAAACGTCTCTCTCTCTATAAAGATATGTTTTGACGTGAAACTTCCTTCAAATCAAATCAACGCCTGTATTACTTATTTGCATCTTACTTACGTGGTTATACAAAATGAATTTTATCATGCATCTTTTCGCAAATATTCGTAATCTCTTCTCCTTATAAAACAATTTTTCCAAAGATACCATAATAATTAAAGTAGTCGTTTTTGAGAAATATACCTTAGAACAACTACGGAGAAATGTCGTACCGACAACTTTAGGACAGCTGACGCGTACGTACTGCGCCGCTGCGAGCCGCGTGGCCGGCCATCTGAATATGCACGCACTTGCAGTCTGGCCGAAAATTTATTAGGGTTGTGCCTATATTATTTTATATTATTTATAAGTATATTTTCATTGACATATTTTTGTTATAGTTATTATGGCAAAGTTGTTCTAAAAAAGAAGAAGAAGAGTTTATGAATATTTGCGAAAAGATGAATGATAAAAACCATCCTGTACAAGTGTCATGGACAGACATCAACCAATTAAAAACTTTGTTATTGCAAAAGTGCTGTCAAAGCGAAAACCGCACATTTAAATGACAATACAGTCATATAGTCGACAAATTGTAGACATGAGATCTATTACACATCGACAAGATAAACTTAATGGAGTCGCAAGTCGCAAGGACCTGACGATGAAACACTAATAGCAAAAAACTGGTGATTTTTGGGAATTTCTTTTCTATGATTCTTTATTACGGTAACATGCACTGCAACTGTAAATTATAGAAAAGTAATCCAATTCTCAATGGTGCTAATATAAAACGTAATTTTCATAATAATATCATACGCATGTACTTCTATTAGTCGCAGTGACAATCGGAGCAAATACCCCGACACCATTTTAATTGCATAGCGCGTCACTAACGTGTTATATCAGTTGCTTGTACGGCAATATAATAGATAATACAGATGCTATTCCGTCAAATTAACCTAGTTTAGTCATATAAGAATTTTATATTATCAATGTTAGTTGTAAACGTCAACAGTGGTCGTGTATTGTGCATCGTCAAATAACGTCAAAAAAACGGAGCCTAATGGATGAAATTATAATGAAAATAATGACCGTGGTGTAATGAAAACGCGGAACAGCGCATGCGCGAATACCAGACAGTACGGATGTTTGGCCGAAGACGTTCCAACTACGTTTCACGCAAATAAAGAGACCGTGATACAGTGCAACATACCCCGACTTTGCTTTCTGAGGGGCTTTTAACTATCACCGAGTCATTTGATCATAAGCAGTGACATTTTGGTCATTACAGCGGCACGCTCGCCTTTTTCGGACCCCGATGACTTGTACTGAGCGATTGTTTGAACTCATATACGCATTGGTGATGTCATTTATTACTCGTTTCGCAGTAAAGGAAAACACTAGCCTATATTCATAGACAAGATCGAGACTTTTAAGAAGTTTATTTTTTCTAAGAATTTTCTCAACTTTCCAAATTTATGAAAATCTGCTTTTATAAGGGAAACTTCAGAAAATATCTCTGTCCCTCAATCTTGCATTATCGTAGATACTCGATCTGTAAATTTTATTTTATAATTGCAATTTTTTTATGTCATGTAAAAAAATTAATGATTTTCAAATTTTATCGTTTATTTGTGACATGGGACCTCGTTTTTCACGATTCTAAATTAATCGAAAGTACCTCATAGGTTTTGATGAATGAGTCTGCGATTATCAAAGTATACGATAAAATCACCATACTTTTGATTAGGTTAATTTAGAAGTTCGACTTTTTTATATTTCTAAAGGATCGTAGGTGTTAACATTTTAATTTAATTTAGCTGATATCTCTATCTATCTAAAGGATTTTGACAGACAGACATTCTGGTAACAAAAGGACTCTACAAGGGTTCAATTTTTTCTCTTTTGAAGTACGAAACTATTAAAATGAAGTATTCATTCCATGTCTCAAAACTAGTAAGACATTATAAATGTTGTATATTCTTAAAAATAAGTAATCTTTGTTTCATTTGAAAGCAGGAACAAAAAAATATGTAGTTAACTTCGATTTTATACTCTTTGATCACTTATGTCGTAATTTGAATTTTACACCTTGAGTTTATTTTGCGGCGGACACACTGTACTCGTTTATTTTAGTCAATGTTATATGAAACATGAAAAACTACAACAAAGTGGTCGGATGTTTTGTTTGTTTTCTTTTTTAAATTCTAGGTGCCATTGAACAATAAAAATATATCATTTAAAACTGATATTGAATAAATAAACTTAAGGATAAACACAGTTCACGAATTAATCTTATGAATCAGAACTTTAATTCTAACCAATTCACACACGAAAAAGTGTAAGGCTGAAAGTTCCCCACGCGCATTGGGCCAACATGGGATATTATGGCCGAACACCGAGAAATCTCACACCCGCATATATGCAAACAGACCGTATCAAGAGAACTTTACCCCGTATATGACTTGAATTCCAATCGTGTCGTTTTATGGACGAGCTCGCATTGAGCGTTATTCATTCACCTCGTTTCGTGAGACGGCTTAAGTGTCATTGTCATACTCAAGTTGACTTAAATTTTGTTAACTTAAATTGTAATAAAGTTGAGGATCATAAAATACATTAAGTAATGGAAGGTGTGGCCTACTGTCGGCCGCGGGACGCTTCCCCGTCCGAAATAGATGTTCTACTTGGCACCCGCTCAATACAATAAGGTATGCGCTAAAGAGGAAAATATTTGTACATGGTATAATAAGACATCAATTTAAATACGCTTCTTTCCAATCGACATTATAAATGCAAACCTATGTGTCCATATGAAACACATTACTTAATTCAATAGAACTAGGTGAATATTTAAGATTCCCTCTTTCTTATAAATTAGCATATCTTGTATTGTTATTCCAAAATACTGATTAATAACTTAAATAAACAATTTTTTTTTCAATAGCGATCTCGTAGTTGTATTTAGCGAGAAATAAAAGCTCGTAAATTAGAAAATTTCCGAATAACTTCTTAATAAAACAACTCATACTAATAATATAAACGCGAAAATAATCTTATCTGTTTCGTCTATTTACAATCAAACGGCTAAATGGATCTTAATGAAATTTGGCAAGGAGATATATTGTTATCCTAAGGTCACATAAAGAGAGTGGAATAAGGGATGAAAATTTGTATGGGTAAGCCGTAATTTCTAAAGTAACAAATATCAAAATTCATATTTAAGTTTTTGGTAAAAAATCATCTCTAAGCGGGGTAAAATAGAGGACATAAATTGAGAGATGTCCTTTAAATATACTTCTTATGTTTATGAATTTTATTATTTAATCTATGAATCGCGATAAAAATAAATTGTTTCATCACCGAAGAAATTTTGTATAGATAACATTTGTCGTTTGCGTTATGCACTTTGAATGCATAGTTTTTGAAATAATAAAAAATTAACAAAATGCTCGCGCACATAATACTATAGCAACTCGAGTTGGGGATATGAAAATTCATATTTGCTAAAGGGAAACCGTATTTTCTTCATTCGGAAATAAAAAAAATACGCGGACGAAGTAGCGGTTAACAGCTAATATAAAATAAAATTAATATGTTTTTGATCCGAGACTATACGAAAAAGGGCTAGCGACGAGCTCCTTTCATGAAACCAAAGAGAATTAATGTACCTAAGCCGTTCGGGTATATCATAGAGCTACTTTATCAGAAAAGAGTCGCGTACGCCCACCCACTAACCCTACAGCCCTTTTCATTACATTGACGCAGGAAGAAATCTGCAAGTCATCGGTTTGATCGACGAAGTATAATTTCGGCTGGTTTTATTATGTTTAGAAATTAAAAACTGTTCAACTAGGTATATCTTTGAGTCTATTTCATTATCGTAAATAGTGCATTATCATAAAGGAAGGGTGACGTATTGTTAAGGTATAATATTTATCCCGGTCAAGGTATCCCTCCAAATATTTATTTTATTTAATCCCTCCTTAAATGAAACGAGCGCAATCCAACGGTCTTCATAATCAGAATTAATGTTGCCACGGTGCACATATTTTATAAAGAACTTTTATAGTTTCGCCATGTCCCTCCATCAATCTGTTTGTCTGCGGCTTAGCACGTAGGCTCTTAGTATTAAAGAACTGTAGTTTAGTATAAATTTACGTATTAATCACATCGAAAATGTGGCAGAATGAAATCTAAAAAAAACTTTTAGGGTAGCTCCATTACACGTAAAATGGAGACGAATTTTATTTTCTGGTCTATTCCATGATGTGGGGTATCACTGGAATACCGATGAAAACCATTTTTCGATTTTAGGCATCAGTTTACGAAATACTAAGCTTTATAGTGCTAATTTTTGTTAGTCAAGTGCTGGCCAGCCAAATGGTTATTCTTTTAGTACATATATGTAACTAAATTAAAAGGAAAACTCTCACATCTGAGTAAGATTTACGAGTTAACGAGCAATAGTCGACATATACTTGGAGAAGTTAAAAGTAAGATTTCTTACAAATTTAATTGAAAATTAAAACAGAAACGATTACAACCACCTCGTTCATTAAAAATTACTTAGATGTCGCCGTTGGTTGCGTAAAACACCTAGTAAATGTGAGTTTATGATCGATGCAAAATCGTGGAAAAATAAAATGTTAACATCTCCAATACCCGTCCTATGCGAGCCCGTTTTAGGGCTTTAGCCGTGAACTCAATTAATAGGTTCATAGTATAAAAGAAAAGGTCCCTATCAAGTCCGCATATTGTGACAGAAAACTAAGGAACTCTACTCGACGCGTGGCTCGATACGCATTTGGCCGGTTTTTTTTCTTTCCCATTCTGTTTCTGCTTTTGCTCATTTCCTTTTCATTGCATACCAACCAACCAAAATAAATATCTACTAACGATAATAATGTGGCAGTAACAAGTCGGATATCCAACAAATGTTATTGGATTATCAGATTGGATAATATTATAATTGTATCGTAATTCACGGATATAGAAACTTTCTATTACAATTCAACCTTTTTTTTTTTAATAAGTTCATATAATATCTCTTCTTCGGTGGATAAACTTCAAACAATTGTTTGTTTGTATAGTCAGAGTAATATTTATTAGATTATTTTGTACTTACTTTAACTTGATTTTCCTCAAGTATCCTAGAATGTTATTATTGTAATTAAGTGTAAAAGTAAAAAAAGGTTTTCTTTCTTTTTCATTTAATTATTTCCAACTTATTTTTTGAATTATGAAATCCGGACTTTTAGGTTTAATCGTCGGAGTTGTAAAGTTTTTCCTTTTTTTTTTTTGTCATTTATAAATGCATGAATTATTTTTTTATAAACTTATTTAGAAATACATTCATATTATTTTTAATTTTATGTGTAAATACTTTAAGAACAGCAAAAGGACTACGTATTTAACGACTTTGATAAGACAACTTTTATTAAATCAAAATGTAGTAGATATAACTCTAAAAGATGTAGACATATATTTTAGGGTTCAGATTTTAATATCTGAATTTTTTTCATAAAATAAATTTGAAACACGTGTTCACTTTATTATACAAAGTTTCATCTGTCAATACACATATAAAAGCGAGAGATCTAAAGAGTTACGACAGGCAGACAGATATTTACATATTATGAGCTTTGAAATGGGTAATAATTATATTTGAATATTTGTACATATTATGTTTTCATTTTACATATAGATCTCCTCAGATAGAATACGCATAGAGTAACTATAGTCTAAGATACGGCATTAGAAAAATATACCCTCATCTGTTTATTGAATCAAATCAAGTTTTAAAGGTAGATAACAGTATTATAAATTTATGAGCACAATGTCTGCCGCCGTAGTCCTGTAGCTATTAAAATTAATCAATTAATTAATAATTAATTTTTTGCTTCTTATGTTAATTGCATATCGCAAGTATAAAACTTTCGAATATGTTGTTTTACACCTTGTTACAATAGGCAGTGACCTTCATGACTGCTACAGCTACCTGCAGCCAGGTGTAAACGGGTAGATAAACCGAACTTATTTCCCTCATCTGTTAATTAAAAAATATTAACACTTATGTAAAATTTACAAAATTCCAAATATATTTATAACTGGCAGTTACTCTGAAATCATTTGCAGCCTACATAAAAAAAAAATAAGTAATCAGTATTAATAGCAGCAGGACTACGGCGGCAGACATTATTCTCATAAATTTATAATATTGGTATCTGCCTTTAAAACACTATTTTATTCAATTAACAGATGAGGGTATATTTTTCTAATGCCGGATCTTAGACTACTAGTATCGTTTGACTCGATATCGTTTGGCGTCACGCCTAGGCATGCCACGGCGCGTGAGCTGAACACTTCTCTCAGGTGACCGAACCTTAATGATACTCTCCTCGCGCCCACAACCCTTGTGCTGCCTGAGATGCTGACAATATATCAGTGTTCGGTATTGTGCAATTGCGCAGTAGAGCGATAAGCGATAAGTGCTCGAGGCACTGAGTGTTAAATTGTAAGTATCGTCGTGTTTACTTGTTCACTTGTATCGAATTGTATATCGTTGAATTGTATGTTGACATGTATTCACATATAAGGAGTAATATTATATCAACAGTATGTTTTATATTAAACGTTTAATTTACGTACGAGTGCATGTGTTTCATACCTCCCGGTAATCGCTACTGATTTCGGGTCCGTCATTAGTTGTTTAGTGTCTTGCTTAATACAGGCCAGCAGGCCCGAGTGACCCCTGACCCGTGGTCTCTTTTCTCTGACGCGCCAACCGGCACAGTTCGGATTCGATTTCCGGCGGTTATGTTATTTAGGAGAATTCTCAAGGGTTCTCGGGTCTATGTTCGACATGATTGAAGTTTTGAAACGACATTACACATTGTCCGTTTGTACAGTCGGTCTTGCTTGATAAAAAAAAAATGTAGCCGTCGCGGGACGCCTGGCAGATGTGAAACATCGAAACTATTCTATATGGATTACTAGCTTTTGCCCGCGGCTCCGCCCGCGTAGGCATAAAATGTATTCTTTCATCTTGTTCATATGGAAATTTTTTTATAGGGCCAATTTATACATATTGTGATATAACCACAGCCCTATATATTCGTAGCTATTTCGTTTACATGGCTGATGTTTTTAAAGCAATATAAAGCGACAACTTAAAATTGTTGGAAGTTAAACATAATTCATACCTACTGATTTTTTGTACATTTCATCACTATTAATTAAAATGAAAATCGGTCCAGCTATTCTCCAGTTATAAGTGTTCGAACAGTTATATTGTGTAATGTATTTAAATTGGAACTAAGTATTTTATAAGATGAACTCGCTAATATGTATTATAGGTATTATAAATGCTATAGTTTGTAAGGATGGATAGGTACGGAAGTATATAATGATTGATGGTAGTGCAAAAGTTATAGGTGGCTACTGCAATATACTCCTATAAACTATGTTAAACGATTTATTTTGGTCTGTATAAACATGCAGATTTTGCGATTAAGAAACGCGTGAGCAAGTCACATAGAGCTGGCCGTGGGAAAAACATTGCGTGCTCAAATGTATGCCTGCTACCTTTATGGTCTGACCCTGCCGCCGGACCGCACCGTAATATCGCGCACTCGCTTGTCATTCGTCATAACTATTCAAATATTTGTCCAAATGATGGAGTGTAAAAGACAAAGTTTATCTACTTTAAACACCAGATGCGATAAAATTATATATTTTGATATAAGGATCAATTTGTTACTAAAAAATGTGCATTAGAAATAAATTATCTATTATTATTGCATTTATGGTTCACTATTTTGGCGATAATGGCTTACACATAAAAGATAGTTATATGCTGTCGTGAGCTTTTTTGTAGGACTATTTAAGATAAACATTTCCATTGTACATTATATACGTGTAATTCCAACGGTTTTTGCGGCGCGCGCCAGAATACCTCGCAGATGGCAGATTTTCTCCTGCTTACTTGACACTTCTCGTTATATTTTGGTTAATTCCCACTATATCTTTATAAATTATAGCCTATGTGTTATTCTGATGTGTAAGCTATATATTATTGTACCGCGTCATCGAAATCCATTCAGTAGTTTTTGCGTGAAAGAGGAACAAACATCCATCCATACATCCATCCAAACAAACTTTCGCCTTTATAATATTAGTAAGGACATGCACAAAACATTTTTTTTTTAAATTTAAATAAATTTAAAATTACAAATGGAAAATGTAACAAACAAATCCATTTTTTAATGTAATTTATTTATTTATATATAACTATGTGTATACTTATACATATACACACACACACACACACACACACACACACACACAGTTATATACTCACCACAGTTTCGTATTAATAGTAATATGCAATAATATTTTAATTCCAGTGATAGCAAGGACCAAAATTAATTTGAAAACAAAAAGTTATTTCTCATGTCATAAAACTCGACTAATAGCGGTGTACATACAGAGGTTATGTGAATTATTTATTCGAGATATGAGTTTGTTGTACGTTCAGTCCCCTAACAACTCGTTCACTTCAAAGACGTTGCCTTTGGAGTGCTCTAATAGGACTATAAGTTGGAATATAAATTATTTTCCATATTTCAAATACATATTTAGTAGCTTTTGCCCGCAGCTACGTCCACGTGGACATATAATTAATTTCTCATTTTCTATACGGAGTATAATTTTGCTATCATTTATTTCCATCTAGATCCTACTTTCAATTTTAGTTCTTATTTCGCAGTTAGTTCCGATTCGGTCTTGTTCTCTACGCCAACCTTCGTCCTTCCCGTTTCCAATCACGCTGTCGTTCTCGATTGCAATATCGATTCCGTTTTCGATGTCGATTTCTTGTAAGTTATCGCATAGGAACGCTTCAATAGGAGGTATAAAACATCATGAGTATAATCCAGAAAATATTATATCTGTGTACCTGCTTAATAAAATTTAAATTCCTCCAGCAATTTATGAGTAATTGAGTTACAAACAATATCACAAAGTATCATCACATTTACAATCTTATGTCAATAAGACATTGTACTAACAAAATACTAGTTTGTTTAATTTACTCTAACTTCCTTATTAATAAGTCTCCGCATTTTCCTGAGGATGTCCCTGGTTGGCGTAAACGTACGTAGGAATTAACAATATAACTATTAGCGGACTAAGATAATTAAAAAATGAAAATTTGCTTAAGTGTTCGATTTCTGTCAATCCTCTCGAATTAATATTCAATCCTTTGCATAGAGATTCGTAGTGGAGAGGCAGATTCGAGGGTCAGCGGTGGGTTGCATGTGCATTTTAATGCATGTTGCAGGCAAGCGTCTATTATGGATTTCCGCGAATCAACTTAATTATTAATTTACTTAATTTAATTTGTTCTAATTCACCCAAGCAAATAATAAGCATGGCCGACAAAATAAAGTAAATTGAATGACTTTTAAATCTTCCAGTTACAACGAGCTATATTTACAATATACATACAAGAATAAAGAGTAATATTAAATATTTTATGTAATAATGATTTCTATAAGTTTTCTAAATTTCTTCAAAATCATTTAAGTCATTTTAAAGTTGTAAGTAGACATACAGACAAACAGTCAGAAAAACAAACAGATAGTAGTTTGTATATTACAAAATTGTGCGTTCTATAAATACACTAGAATTTATTAAAATAAGTTTAACTATTGTTGTGCTACATACAAACGAATAGACAAAGAAATGAAAAATAGCTATGTCCGTTACCCTCCGTGCCGAATTTCAACAAAATCGATACATTGGTTTAGATGTGAAAATGTAACAGTTAGATAGACAAAAACACTTTAGCATTTATAATATTAGTACGATCTTTATTTATCTCCGAAGTTCATACAATAGACCGTAGTCACAGAAACAATAAAACTAATGTTGTCACATTATTTCAAATCATTAAGTGCCTGTAGGTGTGTGTGTGTGTGTGTGTGTGTGTGTGTGTGTGTGTGTGTGCTGCCACCTTCTTATATTTTGCTAAAAAAAATATTAGTAACAGATGTAACTGCACTAACCTATAAATAAATGTTAAAAGCAGCCAGATCGAATTCATATAACACAGAATACTTCGATACGACGCCGTAAAACAGTCACGATTGTGACGCGCCTTCGAGAAAGGAGAATAATAAATCCGAGAGAGATGTGGTTTTTTATGAGATGTTCGCGCCTCGGATTTACGTAACACGATATTATTAACGTCTTCGTATAGCGCCTCGGTCCGACGGCCAGATGGTTGTGTTATTTATGCGTAGACAGTTTTTGTTTTTTAACTTTCCGCTAAGAAAATTGAAAATTCTCGAAAATCGTCGGAAAGTTATTGGTTTTACTCCGTTTTTCGAATATCGAGTTTTCATTAGATCTCGACGTTTTGAGATCCTAGGATGCTATTTTGACGGTTCCCGCGAGGGTGTCACGGTGCGTGTGTGTGTGTTTGTGTGTGTGTGTAAGTATGTAAACCTCTTATAACTTTCGAACGGCTTCACCGATTGGAACCAAACTTTGGCATTCCAAAACTGTTCTATCAAACATAGTTTCATGAAAATTTGAACCGATTCGGATCGATAGGTTCCAAGAAATTAAAGAAAAATCATAAAAAAAAAATTGGGTGCGTGTACTTATGTACGCGACTGAGAAGTTATACTTCTTTCGAATCATTAAAAACGAGTCCAAACTTGATGGGGTTGTGTCGTTTAATTACGGAGTTCCTACGGCCACCTTCCAGCTCCATCAGTAGACCTTGGTTACCATATAGTATCAAAGTACTCGTCAAGACGAATCAAATGAGCATAAACTCGATGGGGTTGCGTCGTGTAATTACGGAGTTCTTATGGCCACCTTCTATCTCCATCATCAGATCAGCTCTATGTCATAATAATATTGCATAGTCATACGATTTCTACATGTATGCAAAATTTTAGTTAAATTTTAAAAATTCGACCTTCATTCGAATGTCGAATTCGAAGCGGTCAGCTTCAACTTGTTCATTTTGTG
Organism: Eumeta japonica; assembly: GCA_005406025.1. Taxonomy (NCBI): domain Eukaryota; kingdom Metazoa; phylum Arthropoda; class Insecta; order Lepidoptera; family Psychidae; genus Eumeta; species Eumeta japonica. The sequence continues at coordinate 167,978 of BGZK01000570.1, forward strand.
TCACACTGTTACACAATTTTGTGTTACACAATCTTAAAATTTCACTCCCATCACTTTTCATAACGCGCCTAATGAAGTATAACTTCAAAAAAGTTTTTTAATGTGTTTTTTTGGAATAACTTTTAAACGGCTTTACCGATCGATTTCAAACACTAATCAGCTCGTAACATTAAAAAACCCACATCGATCCCCGCCGGGCCGGTCAAGATCGTTTGATTCGTTCGTGAGATATCATGAACGAAAAAATACGCAAAAAGTGATTTTTTTCAAAATACTCCGAAATTTTGTACCTAATTAAATGCATGTTCTGAATTCTTTTACAGAATTTAAAAACCTGCGTTGATTGTCGCTAGTTCAGTCAAAATCAATTAATTTGTCCAAGAGAAATCAAAAACAAAAAATAACAAGTACTTTTCTTAAAAAAATCTGAAATTCTGTATCGAATCAAATTCGCATTCTCAAAATTTTTAACTCAAAAAAATCTCGTTAGATCCTGTATATTTTAGAATGTTTCGAACTCGAAAATAGTGGGAAGTTTCAAGGTTGGCCTACAGGGTTAACCGATTTTCTAATTTTTTTCTATATAAAGATGTCTGACTATTCAAAAATTATATTATTATATATATTAATAGATAATGTAATTATTGACTAGTCTAATATAATTATTATATGGAATTTTTGTATTCATAGAAAATTACTATTCCCATATGCACATTCTATAACAATGCATTTGTGCCATAATGCACATTATGTTTCTTCGAATAAATATCTTAATCACTTTAATTCACAAACCGTTTTTTCTTGCAACTTGTAAAGCGTTGCGTTAGATTTGTAATCATCCCACTGCATTCACAATTTTTCTTAATCTTTCTTTTTTTCCGAGTAAGGGCTTATAACTCCTTCCTGCCTTATATTAGGCGAGACCCATGCGAATATAATTTTACGTACGTCCTCATAGAACTATCGAAATAAAACTTATTGGTTACATATTTAAATATATCACCAAAGTACAAAATTTAATTTAACGTACTATCGAACTCAACAATCAAGAGAATGTCCACTAATCACTACGCTGGGCAAGCAGGTTAACGATCATATCAGATACGTTCTGTATTCGCTGTCGATCATTAAAGTATGATACCTTTCAGGCCTGTACCTGTATGTATAACATTTGATCCGTTCTCGTTGAATGATCAGACAGCTTCCTTATAACGGGACAGCCCAACTGCTAATATTTTGGTGACCACATCATCGTTATAAATCGTTTGATGTCTTGTGCTATATTAGACACTAATTTTATTAGGTAGTGTTTCTAACCGTCACCCACCCTTTCGTTGGGCGTTGAGGGTCATAAAAGCGAATTTTAAAAAAGTGTTAGGTTGTATAAAATTCGTAAAACAGACAATCCAAAACCATCTACAAACGATTCAACGTTAAATTCACGGGTAGCAGTAACGAAACTTTATCCTTGCACTATGAGTGATCTCGGCCACCCGATCGGCCGATATGCCCATTGCACAAAGGATACTGAAATAAATATTGACCAACTTTGAGGGGATTTCAAGAGAACGTTAACTCGATTAGAGCCGTTATACGATTGCTTATGTAACACTAACACGTTCGGGTTCTGCCTGCGAGCCGGGGGTTAATATTCAAACACGGACCGATATTACACAAGGCCGTAGATCGTCGGAAGTCGAAGCGCAGACGTCCGCTCGAATGGGTATTAATAACGCTCGTTCTGTTTGTCCTATAAGAGGATGTGCCAAGGTCGATTCATTCGCGTAATGGGCACTGGAAATTTACTATACAAAGGGGAGTGTTGAAAAAATACAGGGAATATTTTCTGCATTGTCCATGAATGGTCTACGACAAAATACAAATCTATTTGCACGTCATAGGATATCTTTTTTCTTTTATAGGGGTTTAGTATGTAAAGAAAACGATTTGTCACATAAAATTATGTGCGTTCAGTGCGTGTTTCTGCTCCACGCAAATTTCAGCCTTCCGTTGAGGTGACGAATTGGAAATTTTGATAGTAGAGATCTGATTTTTCTGAGAAAATTAAAAAAAAAATGTGAAAGTATCCTTTTGTGACCCATTCTTCATGTTAATTGAATTAATTTTTCAATCGCAATTACACGTTTTTTTAACTTTTAGAACAGAGAAAAAGGTGCCAAAGATAATGAGCTCTTTTAAAACAGATATTTATATGTTACATGCAAATGGGATCGATTCAAGCCTTTAAATTTTCTACTTAGATTGGTCAACACAAACACTTCAAAATGCCAGTTGGATTTTTTGAAATTAATCTAATTTTTATTGTAACGCAAAAAAATTTTGTAGCATACAACCTATAAAAATAAACTCATCACTGCGTTATCTTAATTGCACCTCTCTAAATGATCATATAAAATGAAAATAAACTGTAGTGAACACATATTTATGTTTTATTTAACAAAATCTCTTACCCATTGCTTTTATTTGATTTCTGTTTTGAATTTTCTAAGAATACTCAATTCATTCGGATTTATTTGTGGTAAACATACAATTTCCGCTATTATGTAGCATTCAAATACCTTATATAATACAGAAATTGTCTGAAATAGTACAAATACCAACGAAATTAAACTGTTAAAACGACAGCTATGCGAGGATAAACATTAATTAGAAAAAAATTAAAAGTTAGTCTTTTTCAGAGGACGGCGGGAGTCGGAAATATGTTATCTTATACCAATCCAAAATATAGATCGTCGGTCTGTCTTCTCTATAAACAGGCATTAGGCTGTATAGCCCCACATTGCCCTGATTCAATTACACGTTGATGTGAAATAACACAATAACATATTTTTTGGGAGGCTCTGCTAGATCGCCTCTGAATTCTTTTCAGAAACATACAAGATAGTTTTTATTCCGTTTCGCTGCTATTTTTTTACAATATGTATAATTCATTCGTGATTTCCGCACAAGCTACTGAACACCATTTAATTAAATTTGGTATGGTAATCGCTTATACTCCGGAGTGACTACACAGGATACTTTTTATTTCATTTCGCCGCTATTTTCTTTTTAAATATGTTTATTTTGAACAGAATCGGAGTCTAGATCTAGTATCGAAACCAAAATCAGGAATAAGATCATGGTTAACAGCATGCTCGGTGGATATAAAAGGTTAAAATGTTCATTCGATGTATGAGCGAGCGCAACCGCAGATGAAAGCTAGTATTATTGTATTTACTATGTTTTCATTGGCATTTCGTACGGGTCTACTACTTATGTCTATGGTTTTCCGGCCAAGCAGCGCCAGTCGTGACGTCAGCCTGCGGACACTTGATGCTCTTAATCAGCGCGCCGCGAGTTGCTGCGACTTAAAATTTTATCATAATTACTAAACTCATAAGTCTTTCGCTTGGGAAACGATTAAAATTTAAATTCTCATCAGGCTAAACCTCTACGTTTTCCACCAAAACTTGTGGCCACTTGGGAGTTAAAGATAAACTTAAATTATCTTTCCTTAGAAATTAAATTTATTAGGGAATCACATATTTATTATTACCCTGGCATATACTTATTAAAGGGCAATTCAAATTGTTGAATGAATTGTTTTTGTATGGCTCATATTCCGAAATTTATTGATATTCCAATGTACTTGCTTATATTCGCAAAGCTTTGGAACTCCAAAAACGGCTGCAAGCCGCATCAAAATCGGTCGATTCATTCCAAAGATACCGTTAACGAAAAATTCGTAAATGTTTTTTTTTTTTTAATAGCCGTAAAATTATGGTTGGATTTATGTGTCGTGCCCAGTCAACTTTTTTATTTAAAAAACTGCATCGAATACTTAAAACATCAAAATCGAACTTCAATTCGAATGTCATAGGTGGATAATTGAAAACTTAAATTTTTTATTCTCTATACATATGTGAGCGTGTGCGTATGTGCGTGCGTGCGTTGTGAACCAGAAAATGGTAAGACATCAAGAATCGTTTGCAAGATCAATCATTTTCCGAATTTTGAGTACGAAAATCTGCGAACTTTATAGATAACTACATTTTGAACTCGAAGGGCTCGAATACGCGTCGACAAATATAATAGCGAGAAGTTTTAAGGATAGCTTTCAGGCTCAGCCGTTCTTCACACATTGGTACATTGTAGGTTTTTAATTAATCTCATAATAGTCTATTATTTCGTAATTACTGTCAATTTTAAGTAAAATCTCGGTTATGTTTCACAAGCAAATATCGAAGTTACAATGTGTTAAAGATTAATAAAAACTTTTTTAATTCTCTCATCCTTTCCCGCGCTGGTGTACAACTTTTGTGACTCGCCGGCGGCGAAACGGAAGCTTTTACAATTTTGATATTTGAATTACATTATCAGTCGAGATATTTCATGAAAATTTCAACACGGTGCAAGGTTTTGAATAGAAATCGTTAGTTAATTTAATTAAAATGGTAGATCCGGCGTGTTCGAGTCAGACGAACTTATACTACTAATATATAAAGCTGCTATACAATACAAAATACAGATAAAGCGATATTTCGATGCATCACGGTACCTAATATTCCATGAATATTTTGGCAGGCGAATGCATGTCAAACTGATATGTATTTACTAGCTATATGTCAATCTTACAATGAAATCCGGTCGAGCAGTGGTCAAACGTTCTATTTCAATAACGTAAAGTAATTTTGACCCCCAAAGCAATTCTTCGACACTTAATAATATCCTTTTTAAATTATTTTTATACATTCATTGAAAAACATGGATTAAAAGGCTCCAGCAAAATGCTAATGATAAAATATACATATATGTAAAAAAAAATCCTATTAAATAACGAATATTCTAAATATACTTGTTTACATATAGAAGGATTCCAAAAAAACTTGTAGCAACATCTGAATTGAAAGAAATTTAATGATGCGCACTTAAGGTAAAAAAGCCAAATATAGCCGATTGTCATCAAACAAAATTGACACTAGAGCTCTTGAACTTTGAGTTCAAATCTATATAATAACAGTTGGATGTCTATAGAAATCTACCAAAACTAACATGAAACGACCTGATAGCCAAACGATAACTCCCATTGGGTTTTTTTTTATTAATATTTTCTAATGAGGTGCGATAGCCCTAGCCATAAAACATTTTTTAATGACAATTCTAAATTTATACAATGGCAAATTTTGAAATTCAGCCGAGACCTTATTATAAAAGCGCAATAGATGACCCTGAACTAGATTTGTGTACTAGGGAATTTTTGGTACTTTTTGTAAGGTCATATTTTACTATTTTAGTATAATCACTGTTTCGTTTGTTTTGTATTTCTTCGTGGTTGAAGCAAAGCAAATCCTTAAAAAAGCACTGCTATTTGTCTATGAATTTTCGCATTAGTATGAACGGGGTGTTTCCGCTGGGATAACAGAAACACCATATTGGGCTCGGAATCTCATTTAAACGTGCCTGCATTCATGCGTGTCGATGCGTCGTATTGGAAAAAAAACTAATAAATGGAGATTTCAAAAATCCGATATTTCAATAGGACATAGACCTCTCGACTTCTGAATTACATATACGTGTGTATGTGGATTCAAATTTCAAATTCGATCAAAGTTATAGTAAAAATCATACATGTGGTCCTTCTGTGTTGTAACATCAATGACTGATTGTAAAATAATATAATATAAATAATATTGCGAACTGTGCTCGCAAACTAAATTATTCGAGAGTACAAAATGAATTCCCTAAAAAAAAAGTCTATGACATTGACAGCTCCCCGTGCCCTCGCCTTTCTGCCCTCTTTAGGTTAGAAAATTTGATGATGATCTCGTTTGTTTATGTCGGATGTGACATTTTACATTTTATTTATTGTAGATGATTTACTGACTTATTTTATATTCGAAGCACGTTCGAGACGATATGTAACCGAGGGATGTAAGTCGGAGTTCAAGTGTTGACGAGTCAGTTTTATATCTGCAACCAATGTGCTAAAACGCCAAATGCGATAAACTATAAGTGTTCGAGTGGTTCCGTAGAGACATTATATTTTTGCATTGCTGTATATATACCTTTTGCTTGTCTGCGTGTTTTCTTTTCATCTGATATCCTAAATTCTCAAACCTCCAATATGGTCAGTTTGTGACAATAATATACGTCGCGTGAATCGCGTTATACAGTGGAATTATTTGTATCACGCGACACACGATCATAGATATGAAATACCCATTACGAACTACCATAAATTAGAATATAACTGCAGGCGAAGTGCAGGCGACCGCCCCGGTACAGCGCCGATAGCTCAATCGGATCGAACTGATTTGACAAAGTGCTTTGATTCGCCGTCAATCTGATGGAGTCGTGCGCGAATAGTGAGAGCGAATGTTAAATATGATCATATTAACCGATTTAGCGACTATTCGAGTAGAGAATTTGAGTTTTTGCCTATGTGTAACGCAATTTTTTCTGATAGAATTATTCAATTCACGTAATCTTATTTATCTGACGACATACCTTCCCTGAAATATTTTTTATTAAAAAAATCAATCCAGAGAAGATTAACACATTAGTTTAACACATTCTTTTATACAACACAACAAGTATAATTACATGTTGTAATATGTAAAACTACGTTTGATCAAAAGTTTTTAATTTCATCAAATGAATTGTTTCATCTGACTGGCATTACCTGATTTAATTTATGAGTTGACTATATTAATAACGATGCATAAATGTCATTAAAATTTAGACATCCGCATCTGACAAACGGCCCTAACGATCTTGATGCAGTACCGTGTCAAAGTTTTACTTTACAGGTTTATCTACATAGATGTCTTTCCTAGAATAAGGACATATTTTTACGTCGTACAATTCTGAGTGAATAATATTGTTGCTATGCTATTGGCTCGTAACAACAAATAGCACTACATGACAAAAAATTAGACAGTTGACATTGCATAAATAAAATACGTACATAAATTTTGCGTATTATGTAGTTCGTGTAATTTATGCATCAAGACATGCATAAATGTCTCATTGACCAAAATGAACATAAGCATTTTTTTCCGCGAGAAGTCATCATATACCTATAGCAAATTCGAAAGACGTCGAGCAAAGTTCAATAGTTCAGATACGTATTAATTAATTATGAGAAACGTTTTCATACATAACTATTATATTTACATAATTAAAATTAAAGTCGCTTATCACTAGCATCAGTAGCAATATTCTGTGTAAATTTTCTGTATCTTGCGTTTGCGACGTTCATTCCCATAATAAATAGAAACTTGTACGTTACAAGAAGCCGCCTGTATAAATTAATTAGTTGAGACAACATCAATATCGAGTTATCGTTGAATGCGGAACGCTTTGATAATCTTGCATCGCTATCTTAAGCTCGATCCACTTCAAATATCTGCCGACTTTTAACCGGTAAAACTGGATCTTTATACTCATACCCAAACTGAATAAATAATTATATACTTAGTATAAATACAGATATCTAGAAAGTCTTATGCCGATAAAATTGGTGGACTATTAAAAAAAACTGGCCAATCGAAGCACCCGAAACCCATAAACCTGCGTGAAACAGACACGATTGAAGCAAGAGACGTGTGCAACGATCGTACCGTGCGGAGTCCTCTGCCCAAAATTTACGCAAACGCGTCGATGTAGCGCTAATAAGGGTACAGGCGGATACGCCGACGGTTATAGACAGTCGTGAATGCCGATCGGACGCCGTTTGATTAATCGGAAAAGCAATTTGGCCGGTTTATACGCGGCCGGAACTTGTCCGAGCCCACCCCTATATCGAGCGTTCATTAATCGAAATGACGTCGCTCGAACGCCGGCCGCGGTCGTTATGCGTTTATCGACGCACGATAAAAAATAAAATAGTATGAAAGTTAAGGAGGAACATTTACAGACGCCGCGGCGACAGAAAGAATGGAAACCTTCATGCTGATTCACGTTAATTTTTTATAACAGTCTAAGATCCGGCATCAGCAAAATGTACCCTTATCGGTTAATTGAATGAAATAATGCTTTAAAATCAGATAACAGTGTTATAAATTTATGAGAACAATGTCTGCTACCGTAGTCCTACTGCACTAACATTAAACACTTATTTTTTTTTTTTTTATGTAGGCTGCAAATAATTTCACGATAACTACGACTTATAAATATATTTAGAATTTTGTAAACTTTACATACGTGTTAATATTTTTTAATTAATACATGAGAGAAATAATTTCGGTTTATCTACCTGTTTAGACTTGGCTACAGGTGGCTGTAGCAGTCATAAAGGTCGCTGTTTATGTAACAAGGTGTAATACATCATATTCGAAAGTTTTGTACTTGCAATGTGCAATTAACATAAGAAGCAAAAAAAAATATTATTAGTTAGTTAATGTTAATAACAGCAGGACTACGGTAGCAGCTATTGTTCTCTTAAATTTATAATACTGTTATCTACCTTTAAAACATTATTTGATTAGCGGATGAGGGCACATTTTTCTAATGCCGAATCTTAGAATATTAGATCCAGTGTGTAAGCTGAATGCAAAAATAGCTGTTGCCTTTTGTTAAACTGTCAAATATCGTGAGAACGGGATTAGAGAGAAAGTTCAAAATAAATCAGATTGAGACACGGTTAGCTTCGAAGATCCTGCCAAAATAATTAACAGAGATCTAAATCCAAATCGATATTCTAAAGAAAATAATTGAAAAATGAACACATTTGTAGTGTCCGTAGCGACAAATGTTACAGAAACTCCATTACATGTAATTGAAACAAATTTTTTAGTCCTATGCAACCCCTAAGATACCTTTGATAGTCATCCGAAATTGTTTTGGATCTTTGTAACATTATGATTTGAATGTAAGTAATTCATTTTTATGAATAAAGATGGACTGTTTTTTTTAGTTATTAATAGTTAAAAAACTATTAATATAATAATAATTACTAATATAATTAATAATATAAAAATAATTAAATATATAATAATTACATATAAAAATATGTAATATATCTGAGATTAATAAACTCCGGCAACCTTTGACCAATACCACTAGCCGAGCTGTAGTGCATTAGTTGTGTCTCATTCAACCAACCGTCATAAATATATATATACTAACTTCAAACCGTGGCTCCGCCCGTGCGGGCTAGAATAAACTATTTCATCTTTTATATCGAATGACCTCTTGTCAACCATGATCCCGATGTTGAACTTAAATCGCTCTCGAACATTATTGTTACGAACCAACCAACCAACATAAGAACACAGAATTCGTTTTACGGTCACGCAAGCGAAGTAGCACAAAAAAGTTAGTATCTTTACAAATTTATAGCCTATAAGTTATTCTGATGCACGACATTAGCACCGTTTAGCGTCCGCAACTTATCGGGATTTACCAAATATTTATAAGTTCATGAAATAGTAAAAACATTGATTATAGAGTTGTTTATTATTATTATTATTATTAATGAATAATTATGTTTTTACAACACAATTATAAGTAAACAGCAACAGTATCTTCTTGTTTAGTTTCACTTTCCATAATGAAAATAACTATGTATTGCTGCTGTTTTCACTGTAGCCACGACAGTTTAATTATTTGCACTTTGATCAACAATCGTTTTCATTTTGTGATACAATAATAATTATTCGCCTACATCTCTAGCAATTGAATTATCAGCTAAGTATACGAATTTCGCAGTAAACTGGTGTTATTATTTCTTCCATCAAACACATAAATTTGAAAGAAATAATCTTTTCTCGAATAATAACGAAGCCATTGTTTGCTATGGACCCTTTTGTGAAATCGGTGTAACAAGTGATACAATGATCTCTATTATATATATATATATATATATATTCTACCTTAAATGAAACGATAAACTTGAAAATTGCAGCTCGCGTAATATATAAGATAGTTTACCCAAAAGGACTAAATTTGTTATAGCAAATGTTAAAATTTTGTAAAATTCATCAAAATATCCTTAAAGCTATGGCTCTGTAAACACCCAAACGTACTCATGTAACCGATATGCCCTGACATTCATGTCTTTTTAAAGATATCTCAGATTCAACTTTTATTTATCCGTTTATTCGTGCATAAGCTTCAATTTCCAACAATAAATACTGTGCCCCATTCCGATGCATTTTCCTTGCACGAGTTCTAGAAGCCTTTCCGTAAAAAAACAGTATGTCGGTGTTGGTATACGAAGCCATTGTGTAAAGTACAATATAAAAATGACAATGGCAAAGCATAAGACAGCTAGGTTCCCTGCACCTAACATCAATGTATTTTGTTGTCTGGGATAGAGCAAAAAGTCGTTTTACGTTTACAACAAATATTAATGATGCTGTTGCGCAAATAAGAACTGAAATACGACAACAGATATTTTTATAATTTTTACCCTTCGGTGACCAAGCGCAGTATATGCTAAGACACCACCCCCTCTACTTTTCACGTAGTAATTCATAATTTTTTCTAACGGAAAGTTAATATAATCAAGGAGGAGAAAAAACTTAATTTAAAACATATTGTAACTGGTACTTACGTTTTACGACAAATAGAATGCTATAGAAGCGCCCCACTTCTAAATGAGTACAAAAACTATCAGTTTTGAATCAGCTGGCCTCCCGGCACATTTACGTTAGTGTTGCAATCTGTGAGTTTAAAAAAGTGCTGAACGCTGCGCGCCATAATTTTTGAATACATTTCCGAAAAAGCGCGAGAAGCATTGAGCCCCTGACCAAGCGTGGTAATTTGAAGACCCTGTGAATTGGTCACGTAATATGGGTATGTTCCCTGAGATAAAGAGCACGTGCACGTGTCAGGAATAGAGGTGGATATTTTAAGCATCAAAAATAGGTACTTATTGAAACCAGTTTTTGAATAAAAGTGGGACCTTTAAAAAAATTGATTTTTAATATTAAAAGTAGTTAATTAATGTGGGCTTTTTGATAGTATTTTTAAATGAGGACAAGTTTGACTCGTTTTTTTAGATAGTGTGACAAGTATAATTTTGAAGATTTTTTATTTTATAATTATTTTAATCTTTCTCAAACTTACAACTTTGACAATTAATATATTTCCTTTTTGTATGTAACCGGGTGTTAATTCAACATTTTTCTGTTAGACTAGGCCACTGAAATATAATAAAAAAGTTGAAATAAATTACCTACGTATTTTCATTTATGTCTTTCAATATGTTATGCCACAAGTCAGATTCATTGGAAAAGTACATAAAAATGTAATTAAAGAAAAAAACTGTAAATCTAGACTCTGAGGTAGTAAGTCTAAACAATTCAAAATGGGTCATACAATCTATTCAGAAAATATCTCTATCGCTGTACCAAACATCTTTTACATATATATATACATTAAGGTGATTCATTTTGAACAATAATTTTTTCACTCCCGCAGCAAAATATCATTGTATATATCGAAAAAAATCCTGCAAAAGGTGGAGCTCTTAGTTTCAATTCTATGTACTCTTTTTTTCCATATTAAAGATTTCCATATAAAATACCACGTAAACTTCGATTTTTATTTTTTTAATTTACATAGCTCAGCGGCGTTTTATGCTATCGTCTCGCCTTAAGTTGGGATTTTTTCAGAATTGAATGCTTTATAAAAGTGCCCACACTTTTGCTCACACTTTTGGGGTAGTACGGGTCACTAAACCTTTTTTTTTATATCAAATTCTTGCTTTCCTGTCATTTTCTCATAAATAACGAGACCTACAGAAAAAATATAAACGACAAAATTGAAGGAAATTTAATTTTCTACAAAAAAGGTCCTTTGCATGTACGTGATACAATTGATAGTGGTGCGGCGAATTGCGCTGGTTGGAAAATTTTGTTTCACAATAATGACACACTCAAAAGGATAGAAAATAGATAGGACTCACCTGTAGTACTTCAATTTCCTTCGAGTGGCCACCACTGGTCTCCTACGCGTTTTATTACGTGTAGCGGCGCGGGCGCGAAGTTCGAGATGTCCGTTGCGAGTTGCGGGTGGATTGGTACAACAGATGAGAGGGTAGGGAGGCGCAATGTGGAAAAGTTATAGGCAATGATAGCAACAAGGATGGAATATGTGTCATCATTGCAACACAAAACACCAACCAAAATTACGACGCAACCAGATAGTTTTAAAGATATTCAACATTTCAAAGAATAATTTGCCAAATATTAATAAAATAATTACTTTTATGTGTTGTAAATTACATAAAAAGCTATTTAATCGTAACCAATAAGATTTTTTAAAATTAATCACGCACGTTATCCATATTTTGCAATTTATATCTTAGAAACAACAAATTGAGGACATAAATTTATTTAATATAAAATATGTATTTTTGAACAGATATCAATGAAATCAATTCCGCTTTTTGCGCAATCTAATCATTTACTTTGCTAAAAATGCTGTGCCCAATATTTCCTATCGCTCTGGTTACATTCTTTAAACAACAACAAAACATATAGATAACGTCTGAAACATACATCCTATATATCCCTAAGTTATAACACGTAAAAAAAAGTAAAAGTTTTTTACACAATTGTAATTTTATATCTAAACTATGCCATGAACGTGGCAGCGATACTAACAGTACCGACACCAAAAATACGATTAAGGTCTGAATCCCTTCGTATCCTGTGCACAAGAGCCCCATTCGTCTGTCGGGCCAGCGCTCGACATTCCCTCGTCCAGAAGTATTTCCAACCCGTCTTCCGAGATCGTTCGCGAGCCATCCCGAAAAGCTGCCTGTTGACTCGGGCAAGACGTTCGTTGACGTGAAATCGACGAGGATGATCCGACATGCCCAAAGGAGAAGCGATAACCTCGCGGCGCACGCGGGCCACGCGCAGCAAGAATCTCGGATTGCACGTCGCGCCAGCCGTATCTTGATCGGTCGCGGTCGACCCGTCGTGCCCTCCTCCTCACGACGCACACCCACTCGCGTTGTACTCACTACATCTCGCTCGTCTAACTCCAAACCAAGTTTGACACCGATCAGTATTGCCAAGTGCGTCGGATTTTCTCCCGGTATCTCTGACACGTTGGACACTTGGACATCATTCGCAAGTAAATCCTGGTAACATTCCTGGAGCTCTTGAGACAATGAAGGTTATTTATAGTTACCTCCAGCACTCTAGTGCTCATGGAATTCGTCAATTCTGTCACTTCCTCCTCCATGCCATCCATCTCTTTTCGATAGTTTCAATAAGTTTGTTCGCCGTGCTAATAGCCGCCCTCACATCGGAGAATTCAATTCTGAAGTCTTTGCTTTCGCTTTTCATGACAGTCAATTCTTCTCTAAATAGACGCATCTTATTAGACAAATCAAGTCCGCACCGGACACGACAGCGATGAGCACCGTGTTACCCGAAACTAGTCCTTTCATTGGCGTTTCCGGCCTGTTAATTCAGACTAGTCCTTGGGCTATCTACCACCTACAGGTGAACCAACGCATGCGGGATGGTATTGCGCATTGCATTTACCACAAGTAAGGACTCCATAGGTCCGCGGTGACACGACTTTCACAAAAGCAATTTCACAAAATACTTAAAAGGCATTTTTAATTGTTTTTATTACTGTTAAATTTCTACTATTACACTTTGAAAATAAACTTTAAATAGAGGGCATTTAATTATTCTTTTGTGTGAGGTGTTTATTCGCGGAAATCCATAAGAGACGCTTGCCTGCAACATGCATTAACATGCAGCATGCAACCCACCCGCTGACCCTCGAATTTGCCTCTCCACTACGAATCTCTATCCAAAGAATTGAATATTAATTCGAGAGGATTGACAGATATCGAACACCTAAGCAAGTGTTAATTTTTTAATTATCTTAGTCCGATGATCGTTATATTGTTAATTTGTACGTACGTTTCATACCAATCAGGCACAATCTTAGGAAAATGCAGACAGTCACATCCACCAGGGCGTAAGGAGTGTTAAAAACAACAGACAAATGCGAACCCAACCTCGTTATATGAAATACTGTCATCCAATACGTCAAAGGCTGACGAAAGCTACCTTACCAGCAACCATAGACCACCAATAGACATGTTTGCCTAACCGTCACTAACCATTACCCAAATAGTTACAGGCGCACGTCCAATAATGGCGATTTATAAATGTTGATTTGGTCATTGTGAATATTATTATTATCTTTACGTTTTAAAATTTCGAAAGATTCCAAAACATTTAAACGTCACCCTTTCTCACACACATGCAAAACATCGAACTTGTGATCCTTATTGAGCTTATGACCGATTTCTATTAAATGTTTAGCAAAATAAGATCTGTTTGATTCATTATTTTTAAAGGCCGAAATATGTTCTTTGTATCTAGTTTTTAAACAACGCATTTTCCTGAGAATGTGCCTGGTGGGCATGTAACGTACGTCGAAATTAACAATATAACGATCAGCGGACTAAGATAATTATAAAATTAACATTTTTAACTAACTAACAACGATATCTGTCAGTTCTCTCGAATCAATATTCAATTCTTTGGATATATATTCGTAATGGAGGGGCAGATTCGAGGGTCAGCGGTAGCTTGCATGGTGCATGTGGCAGGTAAGCGTCTGGTTTTTAATTATTCTTAACTTTAAGTCCGCTTCGTACAATGCCCAAACACGGAACGTTACCACGAAACCACGAAAATTTACTAGTAAATATAATATGCAATGCAATATAATAAAAATTAAGGGCAGATAGTGGAACACATTCCACTATATTTTTTTTTATTTGCATAGAACTCAAAGTTTTCACGTATTGTGACAAAGCAAACGGGCATTTTAATAATATTTTTTTGGCGAGACAGCGCACGTCAACCTATCAAAAGAGTGATGAATAGGGAATAAAACGCCTAAAACATTTTCAGATAGGGTCGAGATGTCTGAAAACTTAAGTTCGCCGGGTACAGTCTAACCGAAGCGAGAGCGGGGACCAATCATAAATCTTCAAAGGATTTTATTGTTAAGAGCAACGACAAGAGCTCGAAAAAAATATTCGATATAAGAATTCTTCGACAAAGATGCCAAGGAAAAAAAAAGGTGTGCGTATACTTAAGTACGCACATAAGAAGTTTTACTTCTTCGACGTGAGTGAACAATGTTCGCAATGTGAAGTATGAGATTTCTGAAATTCGGTAAATATAAATACGTACATAAATATGTATTTATTACGACCCAATATCTGCTATGTTTATAAAACGTGCTAATAATTTTATCGGATACATTGCATGTACAATGCATTTAACTGTCATTGTACATTAAAACAGGAATAGTATGCGTCACATACGTACGCCATACATCGTACGTCATCATATGTAAATCATACGTCAACTTACTATCAAATATTCATAACAGTGCTCCTTCTATACAAAACGATCACAATAATAAACGGTGTGTTACATCGGCGCGCGCGACTTTGCATAATAATCAATTGAAAATAAGCTCTCTGTCTCTCCTAATGCGCCTAAAGAAATACAATTTCGAAAACAAATAAAATAGTTTTTGAATTACACATCAATGAAAAGCAAAAAATAGTGATTCTACTATCCTTTTTACATTTATCGCTATCTTTCAACATTGACGGAAGGAGAAAATCATCGCGATGACTCGGGAAGACCGATCACCCAATTTCCTGTCATCGAGCCCCACCATTGTAGTGCATACCAGAGATCTAGGTCCTTACTCAAATCATGCGCCATCCTAAGAAGTAGCGTGGGAGCGAAACATATGTTATTTTCCATACCTTAACAGTACAACTCTCTAGCTCTTTCCACGCTCGAGATGGAACGCGCACTTAAATGTGTTGTATTAATACGGCCCTTTGACCGTTAGATACCCTTTTACTGAACAAAAAATGTAATGTCGACATATACATGACCATTCACTCGAAGTGAGTGAAAACATAATAAAACCAAAAAGAAATAACACTATCATCATTTAATGATATTGATTGAATTTTATTAGGTACTAAAATAATTAATACTGACGATTAAACCCTACTTATTTGTAGCCATAATATGTACGCGTTTATAAATATTTATCTAATAATCAAGAGATAATCATTATTAAATACATATTTAATTTCTTTATATAGTTCTGATGCATCACAAATATCTGGACTCACAACTTTATAAGGAAACAATTTGTGAGTACGAATGAGTATTTAGAATAGTATTACAAAAAAATTGTCAGTTACCTTCAAATAAAGCTAGTTTATTTGAAGGTAACTGTATAAGTATTAATTAATTCAGAATTGCTGATAATTAATTAAAGAATTAATTAATTATCAGCTTTATGGGACCTGCGCTCATATGTTTTAAAGTGAACTATTAATTATTACTTATTCCTACGCCTATTATAGTTACTAGGCATATGTAAGGAGCTAGATTGTTCGTTCGAACCATTTCGTCGAACTACCAGATACCTAGACACTACATTATCTATGTATCTGGCAGTTCGACGAAATGGTTGAGCTTGCAGCATGTTACCGTTCTATTTCTAGGCGCAAATATTACCCGGGCAGCCAACTAATAATATCTAAACCTAAAATATGAAATACACTTATAGTAGCTATGTCCG
Organism: Eumeta japonica; assembly: GCA_005406025.1. NCBI lineage: Eukaryota > Metazoa > Arthropoda > Insecta > Lepidoptera > Psychidae > Eumeta > Eumeta japonica. Next base: position 184,592 of record BGZK01000570.1, read on the forward strand.
CGAATTATAACATGTGGGTTTTAAGATATGATTTTCCTTTTGACATTATTAATCCCTTAACGAGAAGAGAAAAAACAAACTTACATAGACACACTTATTCGATTATATTTAAGTAGACCCTTTATAAATGTTATGGGAAAAATAGTTATTAGGGTTCCGTATCCACAGTGTGCAAAAGGGACCACTGTGCGCCTGTCTGTCTTACATACAAAGGGCTGTATCGTTCCAATAACCAGCTAATTAATATTTCCACAGGATACAGATACTATGGGGAATATCTTAACGAACAGGAATAAAACGTGAAAAATTAAAATAGTTCCCCGTACAAGGAATATGTATTTTTAAACTTCTTTTGTTTTTATCATAATAACGGTAATATAAACTTTTTAGTTGGAGTGATGTTAATGAGAAGTTTAAACTAAAATGAGAATTGAAAAACCTGCAATGTATGAATAAAAAAAGAAAACTCAGTTTCCTTCGGTAGACGCACAACACATATGTTGCGTGTTGGTACAAAACCCTCGATGGGTGAATCCAACTTGCAGTTGATCAGGTTTTCGGTTTTACTAGCTTAATCAATTTAACCGCCTCTCCTTCATGGCCGACGAAAAAAAGTGGCAATAAATTGCATCATAATGATATGACTAATTAATTCATAACAGATTTTAATACGTTTTCTACAATGTATTTTATACACTTTTTTATGAAAATATTATAAACTCATGCCTATTTCTTAGAAGGGTAGGCGGAGATTATAGATTTCCACATGGTACGATCGCAAATATATTAATTGAAAATAACCCAAAAAATCATTTTCGTATCTCCAAAAATAAAATCTTATAAAAGAACTTTCCCATGAATTTACATCGTCTATTTTGAGGGCGTCGTTCGTTCTACGGAATAAAAATACTCCTAAATATTATTAAAAAAAAATATGACTACGCAAAGTTGTATGGATTTTCAAAAATATCTACATAATTCAAATAAACGTATTAAATAGGATAGCGTTATGGATTCATAATTATGCGTTGTTCCGCCAGGTTTCAAACACCCAACTGCTCAGATTACTGTGACCAGATTGACTGGAGTACAAAAATGGGTCCGACCGGATCCTTCCTTAGTAAAAATTATGATCTGAAGCATGTGATATTTGGTTTATGGCAATTCATGACATTTATGAATGATAGAGTCAGGCAGTAGTCAGTTAGCTGCAACGCGAAAGTGAGTCAGTTCGGCCGGCGAGATACCACACTATCACAGAATATGATCGTAAAGTAGCAGCTTCCGCTGTTGCATTCCGTGTAGGGGAGTCAGAATTCCGGTGGCACATTCCCCTCGCCCTACTTCTCAACAAACCCGGCCTCTCTCAATTTGTTATCCTTTTCCCTCCTAAAAAGCCGGCAACGCACTGGTGACTCCTCTAGGGTGGCGATTGTCCTTAGGCGACGGCGACCATCTACTTTCTGATGGGTCGCCTGCTCCATTGCCCCTCGAATATAGTTATACTAGGTGTCCCGCCCGCTTTGCTGGGTAATTTTTATTATAAATAAAATGGCGAAGGATTTACGGAATTCGAAAAATGAGTAGCCTAGAACCTAGAACAAATCATGCCGCATCGAATGTCCCAGTCCCATGTCTATACGTTTAGTAGTTTTTACGTGATTGGCGAACAAAGATAACCTATTTTCATTATATATGAATAGATTTCGATATAATGTATATCGAAAATATTATATTCGAGAATTTGAACCTTAAGCTCTCCGCACCGTAATCCAGTTGGCGGTTTGCTCATCCTTAAAAACTCATTGATCAATACGCCAGTTTTCGGGATTTGAACCCAGTACCTTCCGGTTTCAAGATAATGCGCTTATGATCACCTTGCAACGTCTACTCATCTTGACCACACGACCATTCAACCAATATATATTATATACACATGAAGGAGATTTTTTAATAGATCGGTGGGAAGGCAATTTTGCTTAGAAGTAAATTTTACGCCACCTCGTTGCCCGCCTTTCTCGCTCCGGCCCGCTTCGAGCTGCAATTTATCGGAGTCGACTTCGACGCTTCGCCTTCCCGTCTTTGTTATTGCTTTCGACGACGCCGCCGACGATCGCTGATACATCCATGTTTTAACATTGAATTTATTGAGTGTCACATCAAGCGAAACATCGGCTAAATCCGTAAATTTACGTATCCTCCTGCCCTTAATGGGATTTTATTTAAATGTAGAGACACTATTTCATAAATGAAACATTACACAAATCGATTTTGGTTTGCTTCATGCATTCATTGATAAAAAAGTTTTACGATATTCTCTTGTATACATATATACCGATGAGGAAAACATGGCATCCGGAAGCATTATAACAAAATATTTCGAAAAAAAAAAAAACGTTTAAACTCATTTTCCCGTCGTTTTGAGTATTTTTCCATAATTACTTATTAGGACCGAATTAAATGCACCATCAAAAAAAAATTCAATTAAGATGCAATGATATTCCAAATCTCCCACAAATAATATTTCAAATCTCTCTATGAATTATTTAAAGCTATATATAATATAGCTTTATTCAATATATAATAAACTGATACACAAAATGCGACCCTATATATATATATATATATAATAGTTTATTTAACTGTGGATGTAGATAATTAGATATTATAAACCATGATTCACGAGGCAATGAATCCCAAATATTAATTACAATAAATAAATAAACGTTTTGAAATAGAATAAAAAGATTTTAGTTAAAAAACCAAAATAATAATATGTAGAAATATAAATTGATTACAATGAATAAATAAATAAAAAAACAGAGAATACAGATTGCAAACGTATAGATTAAAATTGACAGCAATCAATTGTTGACAAATATATAACTGCAAATAACAGTTACTATGAAATTTAAATAAAAGTTTATTGTTGAGCCATTATTGTGGAATACATTCAAACTGTATAATTTAAATAAACTATACAGTTTCGTTTCAATTTAAGTCCTTTCAAGTCGTTAAATTTAGTGGGAAAAACAATGGAAATTACAAAATTAATCGATTTATAAAAAAAATATTTATATTTAAAAATTTATTGTACTGTGAAGAAAAAGAATTATCGTTTACTCGTTGTAGTTACTGAAGAAGTAGTAATAAAACAACGAAATCTTCAACATATACAAAATTAAATTCTGAAATTTTAATACTATCGTCCTGTCCCTAAAATAAATTATTACGTAATCACTATAAATACTTGTATATGCGTATTTCGGTTTCCATTGATATACTCTGGCCAAAGACAAAAAAAAAAACCGTTTTAGTCTAAATACTACCACGAGATGGCGTTGCGTTATCGTTAGCGAAAATATTTTTCTTTTGGACGTTACTTGTCACTTGTCCAATTATATATTATTAGTCGGCAACTGTTACGGTTTGTTTAAACAAATAAAGCCTGCGCCAAAGTAAAGCTTGCCCCTTGAAGGGACTTAAATCGAGTTAGTCAAAGTTGATTAAACGACATGAACATTAACCGATCCCCGAGCGCGGCCGCAAATCCCATTAGCGCCGCGGACGGCCGCGCGCGCGAAACCCTAACGCGCCAACTTGCGCTGTGGGAAATCACTGGCATGAATATAGTTATGAATGCGTTACGGGCCGGTTTCAACCGGCCGTAACCAGATACGAAACGTAACGTGGAAAGTACACAAATCTTATTGTGAGCCAGTTACCGTAATGACTGTCTCTTTTCATATGGGATAAGACGGAAGCTTATTATCAGATCGCTCTCCTCTTTATGAAGTAAGTGATTCTGAAAGTGACAGCTGAGGTTGTTTACGCTAAGTGAGAAGAACTATATTTAGTTTTAACCTTTAAGGTTTCCGTACCCAAAGGGTGCCAAAGGGATCGTATTAATAAGGCTCCGCTGTTTGTCCGTCCGTGTATAAAAATATGTAAGCACATAAGAAGTTATACTTCGTTGGTGTATTAAAAAAAAACAACTGTTTTGTTTAATTAAGTATTATTTATGGAAATTCGAGAATTTATCTCATGTATGCTATTTTCTATATCATTAAAAATATAATTTTAGCCATAAATAAATATAACCTCAACTTTAAGTAAATATAACCTCAAAACATGGTAGACGATTTTCGCAATAATAAATTAATATAAATAAAAGTATTCACAGAGTAAAACATCAGTATTCAGAAATTTGCTTATATAAATATATAGATATTCATTGCTTCCCAATATCTGTTATGTTTGCAACAGGTGCTAATCACTTAATCGCATTGGACGGCAAACTGGTATATCCCTACACACCATTCGGAATAACTTCAGACCGTACGAACTTCTAATACTTAACGTCTTACATCGACTTGCCCTCTGTTAAAAATACACTCCGAAGAGAGTTTCCCAACGCTCCTAAAAGAAGTGTAACTACATAAACTAACCGAATGCAATCGGCGGGCGGCATCGTGTATGGAGAGGATGTGCGTTATCTTGTAGCGCTCGAGCTGCACGGTGTCCTTGGAGTCACGGTAGTTGCCGACGTACAGGCCCGACAACACCTGCAAATTAATAACATACTTAAGAGCCGAATGCGTGTAACGGCACAAATTGTTCGTACTACGGTTAAAGACCGCCTTCGATAAGCTCACTGATCAATGTCCACCTTGTTCGTGTGACCCTTAAACGTCAGGCATTGTAGCAGTTTTAGATTGAGCATACGTTGTGCGAAAATTCAGATTTTACACGGATTGCTTTTTATCACGGTCCCGCTCTCAGTTACGATGCTAATGATCGTGTTCTCTGTTGCGGTGTCGATCTTGGCTGCTTTTGACAAGGACTTTATTCTTTCGCGTTAACTTGTAAGTCCCGAATTTTCTAACAAATTCTAAACTTAATTTGTATCTTTTTGTTACAAATTAATTGATGCTGTGTTAAGTAAAATATTTTGCTCGCCTGCACCAAAACTGGAATGATGATGCTGGAAAAAATGTTCTTCAACTGACAAGCTTCTTTTAAGCCAAATGAGAGAAGGAACAAAGTATGAACATGACCCGAAGAAAGTCACACTCGGTGCAACCAATGCTGCACCGAGTGTGACACTGTGTCGGACGACAGCCGAATGCCGTCACTGACCATCCACTATGAGAATGTACTTTTATACTAATACCTATGAATTAGTATAAAAGTACCTATGGAGCTATACATCATACAACACGTATCTCCGGCTGCTTCACGGTACGTGATGGTCGTTTACGTGTAATGTTTTTGTTCCCTATATGGAGATGAGTTTTTGCCATTGTACGATGATTTTCGACTGTAGAGATAACTTTAGGGTAACTTCGCGTGGAATCGAAGTTTCGTTGCAGACATCACGCTCGTCCGATCTAAACTTGGTAAAAAATTTAACTAACTTAACAGACCTCAAAAGCGCTTTAATAGAAAAATGGAATAGAATGCTACGATTTTTTATTGAAGTTTTAATAAAAAGTGTGCTCAAAATAATAAATACATTTTTAATATTAAGAGGAGATAACGCTAATGTTAAGAAAGATGTTAAGAAAAATTTTAAACATGAGACGAAATCAAGACCAAAAATGATTATTTCCCTTGCAACTACTGTATTAAAATTATTTTTTCTAATTTGCTTTTTCTCGATAAATTTAAATTTTGTTATGTTTAAAAATGACAACTTCATTATTTATTAGGTCGGAGGAAATTTTTTTCATATTTTAAAGTTGCAGTAAAATGACTGGTTTTGCTATTTGTATTTCGCTCGTTTTAATAGCAATAAACGGATAAATGACATTTAAAAAAAAAGGAAAAAGTAAAAACGGTGTCCCATCGTTTTTCTATGGTTGTACTGCCTACAAAAATGAGTGGAGTTTTTAGAAAAAAATGAATAATGCGACACAAGCCGCGAAAAAAATTGTGACGCTTGTGGACCTAATTTAGTGTAGGTAAGAGAAGCACAAAACTGGTTCAAGCATTTTCGGTTCGGTAACTAATGTCAAAGAATAATCTTGCTCTGGTCAACCTGTTACGGATAAAGTTGGTGCTATTATGGAAAAAGTAGAGTAAGATTGGCATATTAGTTCTTACGACGTAGCTGGAGAACTGGAACAATTTCCAGAATTCTGTGGCCAATACCACAGAACAGGTTTGATCCATTCGAAGAAAACTGAATGCATTAAAAAGCTTGATAGTAAGAAATCTAATGAATCGTGTACTCATTTACAATTCTCTATTGAAACGTAATGACACCGAACCGTTTTTGAAAAGATTGATCACTGTTGATGCAAAATGGATTATCAACAGCTTTACAACTGCGACTTAACAATGAATTCTATCCTTTATTTATTACGAGAACGTTCGCCACCTACGACCTCGATAGGGGGAGGAAGTCGCGAAGGAGTCGAGTGACGTGCCACTTCTTGACCTGAATTTATGTAGCTACGCATCGCTTTTGTTCATTGGCAAGCGGGTCGTTCACCTTTATTTTCTTAATTCGGCTATTCTGCTAAAACCGTAAAAGCATAGCTATTTTTTTTTAATACTCTATAGTTTTTAAGTTCCTTATTAACATATCAGTATGACTTGTATAATGTTCGTAAACACTCGAAGTTTTACATAGATAGAAATCTATCTAGTGGTCGATTTTAGTAAAATTATAATTATATAGAGAATAGTGTCCTTCTGATACCAACATTCGGTTTAAACATCAACAAATACAATTGTCTATGGAAATTGCGTTTATTACGACCAATATTGTCCAATGTCAAACATTGAAATGGGTAACTTTTCTCCAACACCGATATTTCCTCATTATCACTTTTCTGTTATGTCGTCTCATTCTAGATACAAAATAAGTTCTAGACTTAGAAGTTTCCAGTTATAAAGTAGGTAATGTCAAAAAGTGAGAATCAGATGAATTTGTATCAGGTCGACGAGTGTTTTTTCGCATGTTCTATACAAATTAAGAATTATTTTTTTGAACTTATATGTGTCGTATAGATCGATAACTTATCCACCATCTCGTAGATAGTGCCATGATCAAATCGGCTTAACGATTTTGGGAAATTTGGCAAAAGTAAGTACTTGTGGCACTATATTTTAGACGTTTGCCGCACGAATGCTTTGAACGGACGAAACAGATGGCAATCCGAAGGAACAAGGGCGGGCCCATAAAAGGGATCCATCGACACATCCCGGCCAAACTGTCTCGACTGCTGGTAGACAAAATTCTCGTAGTCTAAAAACCCTTCGCCGAAACGGTGACGGTGATACCTTTTTTTTTTTATTTTAATCAGGATTCGCTCGTCCTCCGAGCCTCACCCTTATCTCCTCGCCTTCGCATAAATTCAAACCATTCAACGATTATTACTGTCGCGGCCGTGCTAAGTCACCGTATCGATCGGCACGTCCTCTGTCGCAGCTAAAAACGGGCGCCGCCGAAGATAAATCACTCCTTGTACATCTCGACTCGGGGCGCGCGCGCCGCGGGCCCATTGTGCCCGCGGCGGGCGCAAAGCCCGTCTTTTGTGCGCGACGAAGGTTTTCCGCGTAACAATTCATTTCTTTTGCTTTTATTTCCGAGCTTGTTATTTTTCCCCTGTTTCATAGTTATTTAAATGATATCACATGACGCGACGCTCATCGTTTGTTTCATCGAATATTTATGTTGGGCTATAATAGATTGTTAGAAATGAAATACCATTTCTAGGCCCATTCCGAGCATTACAGTTTAGGGTTACCATTTACTACTCGGATTTTAAGAGGTAAAATAACGTTATTAGTGGGAACACCGTTCCGATAGATTTTCATGAGTTTGATGATTTACATAAAGAATTAGATAGAATGGTATTTTTTTTTAAATATATAAACATATAATGTTTTAACAACTCAATAACTCATATTATATATTACATTAAAATTTTAAGGTAATAATTATAAACAAACAAAAAAAAGTGATGAACTATTTTTTTAATGTAATGGCAGCACAAACTTAATTATCTACCCTGTATTTATGGTCAAGTGCAACTTAAAAAGGCAACCATTTTTATTTTTGTATTTGTAGTCCATGTTTTATACAAATCAAGATTTTTCAATGCAATTTTATTATATTGACTAGGAATTTGATTCATTAATTACATATGTATAAATCTAAATATAAATATTTTATTCATCAATGATTTTTGATGATTTTTGTCAGTTTTCGATAAATATACTGGTGAGATATTGATTCTAGGAATACCAAAAATTTTAAGAAATGAAGATGTAGAATTTTCTTAAAATATTCGATTTTTTTTTAATCTCAAGTTTTCATAGCGGTTAATTTAAAAATTCTCTCCCACAGATTGGTTTCCATCATGATCCATATTCCAATTGCTAGTGTAAGTTTATATTCACCAAAATAATTCAAACGATTTAACAACAAATTATTTATTTTCAGATTTTTTCTATTGCTTGTACTCTAGTAACTTTCTTTTTGACAAATTTTAGGATTTCATGTCATTTGAAAATATCCTATAGGTTTTGATTTACTTGCGAATTTCAAAATATGTGTAAGACATAAATGGTTGTATTTTGGCTGTATTCTTTGATTACGTTGACTTAGAAGTTTGATTTTTTTGCAGCTTCAAGAGATCGCAGACAAAAGTGTTTGTTGTTAATGTCAACTTGACACCTCCACGCGTTCCTGAGCAAAAGGGTCTTGACAAACGGACGGACGGACGGACAACGAAGTGATCCTATAAGGGTTCCTTTTTCTTTTAGTGAACCTCTTTTTTAAGATTTTGTGTTTCTATTTCCTCGTTATCCAAAATTGATTTTGGTTAGTAACATCCAACTCACCTATATAACCTTTGCATCAACCTAGTAGTGTCAATATAAGCATCTAAAACGTAATAGCTCTTTATCCATCGATTAAAAACTTTTATATCCATCAATCAATAAAAAAAAATGCAAAAGGAAAATATGTCAAGATGTGAAAGGTGTTATATGCCCATTATAAAGTCACGTTACATTACAAATAATGCGGGAATGTTGCCTGATCAATAAATACGGTGTTGCTAAAACTATAACAGACGCGCGTCGGGCCGCAAGGCGGCGACCTCGTTTACGTTCTAATGGCCTGGTTGATCGATTGATTGCGTTGTAATGGCTGATTATTCCATACCAATGCACGCTACCGAATTTCCTAGAATGCAAAGGAACGAAACAGCTGGTCGACGTTAAGTCTGGTGTCTTTGTAAAGTCGAAATAAAACGGGTACATTTCCTATATGTTATTGTTTTCTTAAATATGCTTTTAATAATTTACATATTCCATCAAAAACACAATGTGAAAATGAGGAGCCAAGTTCGATATTAAGAATATGCGTGGTTGCCAACTTCGCCGATAAAAGGCTTGAGACCTAAATGGATGTCAAGTTCTGTAGATAATCTTGAAATTTATTTATAAGAACATAAAACATTAAACAATAAATTAAAAACACTATTACTTGTTATTTTCTACTACAGCAATGTTTGTTATTTAAAAATACAACTTTCTAAATTTGAACAAATTGTTTACAAAAAGCACATAATTTGAAATAAAATGAAGCTCAAAATTCGACTTGGCTAGTTTTTAACAGCAAATCAAATTAGAAGAGTAATATCTGTTGATCTTAAAAAATGTAACTTTCGTCACTCGTTTAGTCGAACGATTGCTATTTTACAAAATTTTGGTTTCTGCTGTCAATTGAAGACACCTGAAAGCTCGGAGTGTAGTATGAACAATTATAAAACACTTTTTTCTTTGTACACGAAGTTAGTCATTGCAAAAATTGACAATATTCAACTGATACCATAGAATTAAAAATACACTGCGTGACATTTTTATTAATAGTGGCAAATATTTGACATCAAATTCTTATTATAAATGAATAATCCATCATTATTCACCCTTCCGAACAGCTTTCTCATCACTTTGAGTGCAATTAACTTTAGAAAGACCCTTCAGCGATATTTACAACCCTGTGGCTATAAAATGAAGGCGCTTTATGACATAAATGTATTTTATATAATGCAATAGAAACATTAAAAAAAAAATGAATGGATAGCATATAGGCAAACCATAAGTGCATAGGTACATTTATAACAAGTATTGAATGCCTTTATTTCTAAGCAACACTTTCTTCCAAGCAACCTACAATTTTTATTAAAACAAAAAACTGTTTTAAAATTGAGATATCACACTATTAAGATGATTTTTGTACCTGTTCACTTTACCTTTTTTAGCATACTCGTATACGGTTTTTAGATCTGACATTAAACTAAATATAGAATAAAATTAAAGGAAATAAAAAAGAAGTAAACCTGAACGAACAAAAGTAAATTCTGAAGAGACCGAAACAGGTGAAAATCTGAGGGTGTAAGGTCGGGGCTATATGTTGGATGCATTAACACTTCCCAACCAAACTCTCTCAATATTTGTTGGGGTGTCTAAAGATGTGTGTGTTCACATATGTTTTAATTTCTTTGCTTCAGAATTCTTTAAATAGAGTTAGGTTAACAACAAGAAAGCACTGTCAAAACTACTTGTCGCCGTTTTTTGATCAGAAATTCCAAAATTTCTATAGCAATGGAATCATGTCACCATCTTCAAAATAGGAACAAATAGTTGATGGCATATATATATATACATAGAAATTGTAATTAAATGTAAACAAAATATGACGAAAAATTATCTTGAATTTGTATCCAAATAAAAAAAAAAAATTTTCACCTACCCAAAATATACGTCAATATACATCGGTAGCACAAACTCCCACCTAACTAAAAACAACAATCGAGTTATTAATAAAGTTCTAACGTCTTCGGAATGATAAAAGAAAGACTAAATTATAATTTATATGTATATAAAAATCAATATCCCAGTGTCAGATATAGACTAGAATAGCACTCGTTCGATTGAGCACAAATTAATGAGCTATGCTTGACACTTCAAACAAAAGCCTTACAAAATAGTGGTAGGTCGAAGTATTGCACACAATAAAAACTGTATTTAGTTTAAATTCGGTATAACAGTCACAAAAAATGGTTTAGTTCAATAAGTAATACTAAGTGCAATTCGTGTATTTGCCGTCAATTGACGATGTTGATAAAAATTTAGAAAGCTGTTGGATCAATCATGTGAATTTTAAGGCTTTTTTAGGATTTCGTACAAGCAAAGGTAGAAAGGAACTCTTATACAATCACTTTTATTTCTGTCTGTTTGTCCATCTGTCTGTCACAGTTTATTTTCTCCGAATCTACTAGACGAAAAAAGCTAATATTTGGTATATAATACATAATTAGATTATGTTAGAGTCGGTAGGTTACTAATACGAACACGTTATATTTAATAAACGAATCCACAATTTTACGGAGCCAATTAAAAACTATAAAAAAAATTGGTTGCCTGTAAAGTCGGCATACGGGCGAAAGTTTTACGTGACAACGACTTTGAGTGGTAAAATCATTTTAATGTGAATATTCATTCGTATAGTAGGAAGAAGGATGAAATAATAGTAACAATTTAAAACATTTATTTATACAAAGAATTATATTTAAAACATTAATTTATACAAAGAATCTCGCACTGAATTTCATATTAACAAAATTTTATTTTTACCTTTACACATACATACGTATTTATATACAAACATACATACAATAACTTGCAATACATTTGCGTACAATGAAACAGCGTTTACTACAACTTAACTTGTTCCTATCTGAGTGGAAGGGACGCGTGCCTTTCACTTTTTTATGTCTGTCTCTCTCGCTCTTAGGCGGGCTAACCATGCCCGAGTGGAAGGGACGCGTGCCTCTCACTCGCTCTCATTGTGAGCGCATAACGTGAGCGGAGCGTAACGCAGTTTCTTGAAGTGTCACCCGGCAAACCAATTTATAAGACGTTGTCACGTCAAAATCTTTTGTCCAATGCCTGACATGACGCATCAAATGAACGAGTTCTTTATGAAAAACAGATTATTTTTTGACGTAGATACGTCTGTTTTCGTTTGTAATAAGGATCGTTTCTTGAGCAGGAGCTTATGTACAACGCCATCTGTTGCTGAATATGTGAACGAACTCAGTAAGTATGTAACAGTCTGTTTTTTTGTGCATTAACGCCATTTCTCAGTTCATGAATGAACGAAGTCGATAAATATGAGTCCATGTTTTTTTTGTTTTATTTCAAACATTGCTTCGATATTCTCAAGCGACGAAGAAAATTCTACCCGCAGTGAAACCTGACACTGAAATGCCAATCATTTAAAGTGTAAATGTCGACTCCGACATATATGAAAATGAAATAGTTCTTAGTTTCATGAAATAAGAGTTTAATTTAAAATGTTACCAGATTCACCCCCACACTCTAGACATGCGTATCTTGATTTAATGTTTACGCGTAATTTTAATGTCAACCTCTTTCGTTATATTTCATACTTTTCGCACCATCGACTTGTGCTTAATAAATTCAGTTTGAAACATTAATCCATATTGTTCTTCCAATTTCCAGAATATCGTCTTATACATAGACAAATCCACGTAAAATTTATGGCCTTATCAAGATACAGCCAACCAGGGATTTTATGACGTTGAAATTAATATTTTATAAAGTATTAAAAAAATATACATAAAAATCAAACGTTCCTCTCTCCCTTACTTTCAAAAATCTTGAGCCTAAAGTTTTAAAAAATATATGGAATTTGGGGCCTCATTTATTGTTTCTCGGTAAACTTAAACGAAATATTCTCGAAAATAGAATGTCTATAAAATGTGTTAATTAACCGAATGCCAAAACAGTGGCTCTCGCAACGGAACTTTCCCCATGAGAGTCTGACTCGAATTTGGCCTGCTTTTTTTTACGTACAAAAATAGCCACTGCGAACCTTGGCACAGTTCATCTGTTCGTCCATCCCTTAAATCCATGTATTTATTGCACGTCATTACTTCATAAAGATCGCGGTATCACAAGTTCCTCCCGTTTAAACGGGACCGCCTCTAACAAAACCACGGGCCCTCCACCCTTTTGTTCGGGAAGGTTCGGCCAATAAGCGATGCTCGTATGCGCCGGTCGTTTTCCTGAAGCGGAGTTATTTTTCAACTTTCAGCCGGGAAACGACAACAAGGGGAAGGAAGCTTGTTTACGTCGAACGGGGCGGCGGCGGCGCGGGAGGGCCCGAGCTACATCGAGCTCGAGTACGTCTGCATGGCTCTAATAAGGAACGGAAAGCTCGAAATTGGACAAATATTGAATTGGAGGCTTTTTATTCGTTGGCGCATTTCGGGCTTTTTCAGGAATTAAGCTATCAGTTAAAGAAAAATATTGCCAACGGCGAGTCCATCGTATCGTGATATGGTCTAGAGAATACTTTTATCATTAATCATTAAGGCAATCTAATAAGACAAAGTTCCATAATAATGATAACGACTAGTTTTCGCCCGCGTGGAGATAAAATTAATTCCTACATCTTTTATATCGATCAATGGCGCTACATCCAGCATGATTCCTATTTCGGCCCTACTCTCGATTTCCCTCTCTCGACTCTAATGCGGTTCACCCTCTCGAATCCGATCCGGATCTGCTCTCGATTTCAATTTCGGTTCTGTTGTTGATTAAAATTTGAATAAATTATAGCATTTAAGCGTTTTTAAATTTACTCTACAAGCTTCCGAGTCAAAAAAAGTACCCTATATGTAATCAAATAAGCTCCTCTTCCTTCCATTGAAAATCCTCTAGATCAGTTTAGCTGTTCCGAAGATTACTCGGAGATAAAGAAAAATAGACGGACAAAATTAAAAATGGTTGTCTGGGTACTGATAACATAAAAATAAGCCTATGAACTTTAAAAAATACAATTATTTTGATATTATAGGCAGACACTTTAATTTTATTTTTATTCTGTACGTATAATTAAAATTGGAGAGTCTATCTGTGATTTTAAATTAATTAGATTTTGGTAATGAACAATTTAATAATCTTATAAAGTTAAATAAAAAAAAAAGTAAAAGAAATCAGATATTTCAAATTCAGTTTTTGGAACGAAATTCCTTAACGTGGCTTGCGGGAGGTGTTAGTTGGCAGAAATCATTACATAAGAAAAAACGTTATGCTCCTTTCGTTCGACTCTCTCTCTCTCTCTCCGTCCTCTTTCTCTAACAGAGGGTAATTATTAAGTAAGTGTAGTGGCAGCCGCACGCGATGCTAATTTAGTTTTTTCAACATTTTGGTAAAAATATCTATCTATCTATTATCATGTTACACGAGTTTGCAATGAATAATAATGTAATTTAGGTAATTTTTTTATGGTTATTTTTCGGTTTTTATTCGGTCGTGGAGATGGAGTTTTCGATTTTAAATACTAATAAAGTTATTTTTTAAATATAAAATTAACGTCTATTATCGATTTAAAAATGAAATAAAGGAGCAGCTTGACGTACTTAACCAAGTTTTTAATAGAACTATGGCGATGTTTAGTGCTTTATTTAGTGCTTTTTTTTATGTAACTAATATTCACTATTTTATTTGTTTTACATCCAATTTAAAGCAAATTTTTGTAAAATACTATTTTGTATTTCTCTTTTTAATTACACACAAAAAGCTTTAATTTTTTTCACTTTTCCTGTGAAATGACATAATATAAAACGAAAGAAACTTCGTTCCAACTGAATGTCTTACGACACCTCTATTTTTTTTTTATTACTTTCGAAAATTTTTCGCCAGCCATAGTTTTCGATTTATCACGATATGCTTAAGCTAATAAAACAATTAATCGATTTCAATGGCGCTTGCCACATTCATTACAATTTTTTCGTGAATAGACTCAACATTTTGACGAATAATCTTTTTTTTTTAACTATTTGGTTAATTGGAGTAAACTTAAACAAAAAATACATGAACAAAGAATGATCGAGAATGTGAAGTGAAACAGGATACATTTATTCACGTGGAAGGAGCAACAGGCAAAAGCTAATAAGTAAGGTATTATAAAGTAAGAATGTTGTTCTTAGGTGTTCCATAGGCAAATTATTAAAAAATTTGGAAAATCCAAAAGTGCACGCCTCATAGCGGTTACTCCATTTTTTACTAAGAAAAGTGTGTATGTCAGCTCCGACGAACGACTGGAGCTCACTCTTCATGAATGATTACAAATTACTTGGTATGCATTGTTCAATACTCTAAATTCTATATATTAACAAATTTTGGTAAAATCTAAATTACTACGTAATCGTCATTTTTTCAATCGTCACAGGGAAGTCCACGAAAAAATTTTTTAAAACAGTTTTTAATATGTTCTATATAACAAAATGTGTTTTTCAGATATTACAGATTTTAAAATCAGTGATTAATCTTGCCGTTTGAGTGCATACATTATTTTACAAGTGCAACATGTAATAAATAAATACATTTAAAGTTCAAAAACTCACTCGTTTTTCGTAAGGCGAGAGTAGAGCACTACCTCATGCGCTCCGCTTATGAGGCGTACAAAAGACAAAGCTACACGTACGTACGTACGGACGGACACCATATTGGCGCTAGGTCTGAAGTCGGAATCGTAAACATAGAAGGTCCCGGGCATAAAGCATCGAAGACGAAAACAAATTTCGTGTTTGTCTGACCCTAAAAATCCGGTAAATAGCGCACCCGATCCCATAAACCTATGGATTTATGATTCCGTCCGAATAGCGAGGTCTGCAATAACGCCGCAGAAAGTCTAGATATAGACAAAGTATGACGGATACGCTGTGATGTAGACGAAGCCGAATGTTTTTCACGACTAACAACTGAAAAAGTACATGTATCGCTGAATATTAAAAGAAAAAATATATATGATTCGAATATCGCGCGCCTACATTATATACAAAAATATTACATATTTTCATGAAAGGATCCTATTTCAAATATTAAAAAATGTTGCAATATAGTGCCCCACTATTTGTTTCCGAATTAAAAAACGCGTCCTTCTGAACACAACAGCCTCCCGGTAGTCGGGTGGCGCCAGTCGCACTACCCTTATTGCCAATTTCAAATTGTTTCCTTTACTAGCACCTGGACCTGAGTTAGCTTACAATTGACGCCCGACGTGGGGCCCGAACTCACAACACTGAGATTAAGAGTATTATGCTCTACCGACTAAGCTAGCCTCGCTCATGTTATTTTATTGCTAAAATGTGTTTTTTTTTTAAAAAAAAAAGCTCGATTAGTAAACCAGAGCGAATTTACCAATGAGTTTTTGAACTGTATAAAATAAAAAAATCACTCGCGTCGTGCTTCGAAAATTAGGTTAAGCTGCCCAATTGTGTTGTCATGTGATAATAAAATCATTGATGCAATGCGGAGGGCATAAGGGTCAAAACATTCGATTTGAAATAAAAAGATTGTGAAAGCATATGGCTTAGGAATGAAGCGAGTGTAAACTTAACATTAAGTCAACTCAAATATTGCCATAAATTTCATTAAAACTGTTTGGATAGGACCGGAGATAAACGTTGTCTTTGGCGTTGGTACAGCATATCGTACCATAAGAAATTCATATACAATTTGCGCTTCGGTAGTAATGTTTGCAGGAGAGTTGTATTAAATTAAATAAGCCAAAATTTATCCGACAGCAACAATAGTCCATCCAAATAAAATAATTTTTCATATTTTGAAAAAAAATATTTTTTCTTTTACAACATAATATTTATTTGTGATTTTCCTTACAAACGCTAGATACACCAAAGAAGCATTAAGCAAGATATTTTTGAAGTCTGCACTAATTTATATATCGGAATATCACAAATTCAAAATTTTAAAAACTAAAATTTCACGTATTTTAAAAGACACTATCACGATTTTTTTATATAAATAGCCCTTACTATGTTCTATAACATATATTTTTCCAAAATTTTCTCCAGGGTAGAACAATGTTAGAAAAAATATTATTACTATCCTTATATGAATATTTAAGCATTTGAGCAAGTAATACTGCTTTGATTCCTTAAATAATAATAATAATTAATTAATTTTTGTCACTGTCTTCTTCAATCGTTACTGTAAAATTATCTTTTGAGAACATTTGACTGAGTTGCTCAGCTGGGCGAGAAATACGACACTGATACCGTCCAAATGATAAGTAATAAATTGTCGCAGCCAAGTGGGAGCAGCACCCTACTGTACGACTTCCACGAGGACATTTACAAAAATACCGAGTGATTCAATCATAATCCTTACTTAGAGAAATATATTCAATGAAACATTTATATGACTTTCAGGCTATATGTATTGTTCTCAGGTGCAGTTTTAAAATATTAAGTTGATCTTTAACGAAATCTATGTGTAGGCTAACAAGATAAGCAATTGCTTGGCTGTATTGATATGATCCGGTAAAAGTAATAATTTTAATTGAGTCTCATCTAGTTGTGGAAAGTCAGATAAATCATGGCTGTTTACGCGTTGAAACACAATTTTCTTCCTCATTCATCCTTTTTCTTCGACCTCTGTTGCCAGCGTGTATCTGTATCTTTAACGCTTTTTACACGGTCTACTATTTTTCAAAATAATTCACTATTGACAGTGAAAGGTTTTCCAAACTGGTTAAGTAAATTTTTAATTTTTGTGATATTCCTATATATAAATTAGTGCAAAGACTTCAAAATATCTTATTTAATGCTTCTTTGGTGTATCTAGTGTTTGTAAGAAAAATCACAAATAAATATTATGTTGTGAGAGAAAAATTTTTTTTTCAAAATTTGAAAAGCTAGCGAATTAAGAGGTGTGACAGCCTAGGGAAATATTTTTCTTAAGACGGTAATTTCGTCGTTTCGAAACTTTCGTGGAAAGCGAAAATCAAAGTTTCCACATAAATTTTCCCGAGGGCATCTAACCCATGCTATAGTGCTACACTCTTGTTGAAGTTCCTCTATCAACCAAATACTGAGCAAAAGGGTGAAAATGTAATGACAAAATTTCGTTATTAGAATTTTGTGTCGTTAAATCACTAAAGCCGACAACAAATTGCGACTAATCCAACACTTTAACATACCGTCCATATTAATTAATTAAGTATTTGTAGCCTACTCGGACGAAATCGTAGGCAAATGTTAGTTTTTAAATTAATATAATAATAATAATTGTTATGTGTGCAGTCAGATCGAATATTTGATGTTTAATTAAGCATGCAAATGCACCATTCTTTTTCAGTAAATAATTACAGTAAATTATTATATCTAAAACCTATTAAAAGAATTATACATATATTCAACTTTTATTTCGCTTCAATTTATTATTGAAGCTCTTTATTGTTTTTTTGCTTCCTGAAGTTTTTGTATAGATCCTTGAATGATTATGAAAATGAATATATATATATACATAAAGAAGAAATGAAAAGTATTAAAGTGGGGAAAATTGTCTGATGTGGTAAGGTGCCATCACAGATGCTAAGAAGTAGTTGATATATAGGAACCAGCTTACTGTAAGTAGGATTGCTTCTATTTTAAAGTAGATAGGCGGTACTTTGATCCGTTCTTTCTGCGATCAGTGTGGGAGCTTATATTAGTAAACTTCAATGATTAATTTCAACACCAGTTTCAATAAAATTTAGAAAATATAACAAAACTTATTTTCATTAATCCCAAGATCTCCATATTGAAATCCGGCCATTGCATATTTCAATAAAAGTGTCGAAAAATTCTTAAATAAAAATGAACAAATCAATGACGTAATATGTTCTTACTCTAAGGTCAAATATCGATCGATCCTCCAATGTCTTATAATCGCATATGTTCTATAAGTTTCGTATCGCTTCAAAAAAAGAGAGAATTTTAAATGAATTCCCTAAAAAAGGGTGAATTCTCTTAGGAATTGTTAAACGTCATTAAGTGTGTACTTTATAGCCATTAAAGCCCGCGCAGTCGATATGTCCGGATATTCGAACGTAACACATAAAATAAAGTGTCTTATTTTATTATTTCGCGATTCGATACTTAGGGATTTGAGCAAGAATATGTTTCACATTACACGTAAACTAAAAATTTACATATTGTATCTTCATGATATCTTTAAGAGATAATAAAACAAAAATTGGTTGTCTGTAAAGTCGGTTTACGGACGATAATTTTACGTGATAATGTCATAAAAAAACATTGATGAAAAATTGCGTTCTTTTATGAATTTAATTGAATTAGTATCACTGAATTATCATTATTTTCTATAATACAAAGTAGGAGTTAATTGAAAATGACAATGTTTTCGATAAATTAGCATTTATTTGCACTCGTTAATTCAAATATTTTACTACTTAAATTATACAGTAAAGAGACAGATGCGTCACAAGCCGAACGCTTAGGCCGATCGTGCCTCTCTATTGTTCCGCGCTCTCGCTCGCGCGCTCGGCTCAGGCGGAACGCGACAATGAGTCATGCTTTTTCGTGCGTGCGGCCGGCGTTCATCGATTTAAACGTTAGACGTTTAGACGTTATCACGTCAAAAAATAACTGTTGTGTATACTTATGAAGTTATATAGAGTCCTGGTTGGAAACTTCGGATACCGAAATATAAAAAACAATGTTGCCAACTCATGGTGAGCAACGAACGCGTCGTCCACAGACGTCGACGCCCCTGCCATAAAATACCTACAAAAAGCGAGACATCAGTCAGCTCGCCTCATAAAATAGGAAATACGGTCGACTTGTATGTCGGAGAGACGCGAGGTGACAGTAGTGATCGACTTTTGAAACTCCATCACTGATATTCTCAGATTATTTTATGGTATGCTAAGAGCATAAAAGAGAATATCGTGATATACTTAATAATACAACAAAAATTATTTACAACTATTTATTCATCTCTTTCTATTCTCTAATTTCTCACAATTTTTTGAAAATATTATTTTACATTACATTTGCATGAAGTAACGATTTGATAGAAAAAAAATGGTAAAATGAAATCAATAAATGAAACATCCGGTACTTCCACATTGTCGCATACGGTTTGTGAATATGCCTTATCAAAATTGTTAACTATTTATATTGCCTTTCAGTGTTTCAAAAGTCAGTACCAAAACTAGACATTGGCAATGGAAATGGCTCATAAAATGAATGTCGTTCGCCGAATCGTGGATAGAATTGTACTTGGTAGTTTCTGCGATGGATATGACCCGCAATAAATAAATTCGGCCGATAACCAAAGTCGTCCGCATGAAACTGTGAGTTATACGATTTAAGTGGCAGTAGCCGCAGAAAATGCGTTCCGGAATTCCCGCACACCGGTTTTGCTCAGAAACCTCCTCTGAGCACAGAGCAAACCGGTGTGTGAGAGGCGACTAGTTTAATCAGAACGGTGATCCGGATGATGCACCCGATCGTTCGACAACGGAAAGCTCAAAATAATACTGAAAGGTATTTGCTCGAAGAGCTTCAATGTCATGTATCTGTGGAATACAAGAAAAGGACGATGGTCATGTATAATTTTATCTGCCATATATAACAATGTTTACAATGTTGCCGTTTATGATGCAAAATCCATTGATTGTAGTGATCCGTAGTGACATACGGACGGACATCCGAACAGACGGACATGACGAAACCATAAGGGTTCCGTTTTTGTCATTTTGGCTCAGAACCTTAAAAAAGAAAATATTTTTTAATTGATTGTTATCGTATTTCCTATGAATTAATAAAATTGCGTTTAACCCACTCGAACGTCATTGGCTAAACATCACGTTCGTAACTCCCACTTAACGATATTTTTCTCTAGCACTATGTCGCCTTAAATCTTTCTCTTTGACTTATACTCTTACAAACATGTCGTAAGATCGTATGTATTGCAAAACACTTAGACCACCATTTAATAATCAATGACTTCTTCAACTTAAGTAAGACAAGAAGAAGCAATTAGGTACATAATTATCTTCAAATTATTTAGATTTACGATATTTCTATTTAGTTTAAATTATTGTTAAATCTATATATATATATGTGTGTGTGTGTGTATATTTAACGATAAAATTATCAGGTAATCTTTATATTGGCCTAGCGGGTGATCATGTGAAGTTTGGTAGCGATCGGATGAAGCGTGTTTTTTTTTGAACTATCAATTCAGCTGTCGATCCGTTATTATTTTAAAAACACCGATTATGCTGACACGTGCAACATACATTTTTATTCAATTAACTTTCATATATAAAAATCTAATGTCACGATATTTTTTCACCATGAACTTTAATACAACTCAACCGATCTTCATGAAACTTGGCATTCGTGTCTAATTTGGTCCAACTTGAGAAATACGATAGATTATATTCTGATATGTGGCGCAGTTATCAAATTTTTTTAAGGGATTTTTTTACTATTATTTTCCGGATTTTTCATCAAAAAATACACACAAACACAAATTTCAATTTCTCCTAGACCCTTGTCTCTCAATGGGTATATGATGGATTGACAAAAATATGCTTACCAATTCGCACCACATTAAGTTTAAGATCAATTACTGTACTTTAAGATTTACACTGGTAGCGGTACCGAAATTGAAAATGGGACGGGCAACATAAGCCAGAACCGGGTTCGAAATTAAAAAACAAGCCCGAAGTCAAAATTGAGTGTGGGATCGGCATCAGAATCGAGAGCCTAATCGGGATCGGAACACAAAAGATAAAGGAATTGTTTGCCCTCGGCTTCGTCCAAATCGGAAATGTGGTTGGTATCGGAATCAGAATTGAAAGCGGGACGAGAAGCAGAATCAGGAACGGGAACAGGATCATAATTGAAAGCGGGACTAAAATTGAGAACGGGACTGGGATCGAAAACGAGTGTGGGATCGGAATCAGAATCAAGTGTGACTGGGATCGGAATCGAAAGAGAGACCGCGATTGAAGTTGACATCCATTGTTACAAAAATGAAAAAAATCATTATATGTCCATGTTGACGGAGCTGCGGACATTAACTATATGAGCAAGCCACCCATAAGAAAAGGCAGAACAAAGTCTGCCGGGCCAGCTAGTACTATAATATTTTTAATATTCAATAGATAATTCTTTTTGATCATTAAAGTAACAATATCGAGCAAGCACTATGGGAAAGCGTTGATAATAACTCGGAATATGTTTTTTAATAGAATCAGCAAATTTTCTTTCAACATTCACAATTTTTTTATAATTTCAAATAAAATGATAAAATTGATATTACACTTGGTATAACAAAATTAATTGTATTTTTAAAATTTAAATTAAACTTTATCAACCGAATTGACTATTCCACTCCAGTTCTTTTATTATTATATTGTAATTAATTATCTGCATGAGATTAAAAACATTTTTTTTAATTACGCCAAAGAAGAAGTATAACTTCTCACGCGCGTACATTTCTACGTTTATTTCTACGGCCTTGAGTATTTCAGTAATCCGTATTCGTGAACGAAGACGACGTGATTTGTAGAGGCCCACTGTCCACGGTAAGTCGCTGCATAGACTCGTATTCGTCTTTGTACGCTCGCTTACTGCTTACGTATAAAACTACGGCCCACCGTCCATGGAGGCGTCGCTGCAGTTTTGTTGTGTTTCGTTTTTGTTTTGCATCTATGCAACGACGTATCCGTGCACAGTGGGCCTAATGAATGACGTACGCTGTACAGTGAATTACGGTAATTACTCAAAGATTTTTTTAAAATATTTATGAGTGAATGTGCCGAGCCCCGATAATTTGTTAAGATCAATCGGACCCCATATAATCTATCAAAATACATGTTTTCGTCAGGGCGTAACACCCGTTGAGAGAGTATTATTCGTGTTTCCTTTACAATTTCTAATAATTTCTTTGATTGATAAAAAATTGAATTGAAAAAAAAATTACCTGTTTTTTCCCGTCCGTAAACACTGTTTCAAGGAGATAATAAACTCGGAGGTCTTTCGTAAATATTCAAATTGCAACTGAAGTCTGCCATGACAGTTTTATTTTAAGAGCGTACTCGCATAGAATTATAAAAAGAAGTCGACAGTTGCTAGACAGATTTGTTTAAAGTGCTCAGTATAAATAAACCATAATTGAACTATAAAACAAAGATGTTTCTCCGGTAAGAAGCTTTTCAGTTTCTACCAAAATAAAATTTTTGTGGTAGACCTTTATCAAACAAAATGGTCGTAATTAATGTGTCATATTAAATTATGTCCTATACTTAAATATAAACCACTGTAAGTACAATTGTACAATATTAAAAATAATTAAGAATTTAAACTAAATTTTGTTTTAATGTCTATAAATTAATTTATAAAGATATAATAATAATACATAATAATTTACGTTTGTGACCTTCAAAATTCAGCTCCCCATTTTACAATAAATTCGTTTAAAAAACAGAATTCTAAATGAATTTATTTGGATTTGTTTTTTAACCTGATATCCGTGGGAACGTAAAACATTGGAGACTTCGGTCTCGTTGTTAAACGCCGATTAAACCCATTGTTACAGGTAGTATCAAACTAATTGGCTGAGAATTTAGCCACAAGTGGCGTCGCGGTAGCGAATTTTAGGTGTCAGTGGGGCGTTACTTACAAGTTGATTGTGGTCGACTTGACTGTTCCTGTGCGGAACCCTCACAGGAAAGCTCACTTCACAGCCACCGATGTATTTGGATCAAACTGTAGACCAATTTCGCTTTGTGGGTCAACTATTGGGAGGAGGTGAGCGCACATAAGTGACGTTTACTCCTTGACTCATACTTACTAGGCGAAAACGTACAAAAGCCATGCACTGCGGTCACCTATCGATCTGCTCAGCCTAGGAATTGTACAGGAACTCTCTTTAAGGATGTCAATAAAAATGGCGTCGCTTGGTAAGTTCTGAGGTCATTAGACGAACGCCGTATAATAGTGACAAAATTATATAATATTTAAAATGGTTCCTATTCGCTTTTGTTTCGTGCAGAAAATAAATAAGGATTTCGCTGAATTTTTTTGAAGTGAAGATAAAAACCTTTTACAATTTTCCGTCGTGTAATAATTCACATAAAACTATCAATATGTTTAAAATATTATTTCCTTTGATTTAGAATCTTGAAGTATGTAAGAAAGAATTTCATAACTAAGGATCTACTAAACGAAGATAAAGAGTAGAAGATAAGGAGGTAAGGAGGAGAAGGAATTTTTGATCGCAGACGGACTAGTTGCTGATTTTTACAAATGAAATTATACGCTTTGAAAACCCAGCTAAAGCATCGGTCCAGATGCTGTAACAGCATAAGTGACACATAGAGCACAATAAAAGTTCTGTACTCCTGCATGGCCGGAAGTCGCGTGTCAATAGTTTTTAACATAAGTTTGAAGTTCGTCGTCCGCAGCAAAAATGGAATTAACGCGAAAAGATTTTAGGGCGATGATTTTTGTGATTTTAAAAGTTCACTGTCTCCATAAGACTGCACTGCTCGTCTTCAAAACGTTTTTGGGATGGGAGCACCTCATTTGAGCACCGTAAGGCAATGGTATGCAGAATTTAATCGTGGCCGTGTTTTTCTCCATAATGACATTAGTGAAAGTCGGCTCTCAATTGCGATCACTGAGAAAAATTTTCTGGCAATTAATTGAAGAAAACCGGTGTATCGCCTATGAGGAGATTTGAGGACATTTAAGGATTGGTATGAGCCAAATTCAAAATTCTAACGCCAACATTTAAAAGTTAGAAAACTTTGTTACCGTTGGATTCCTCATAAACTCACCCCGAACACAAACGGACCAGAGTTGATAGGTTTGAAAAAAATGGGCAATGATATGTGGATATATTGTTACATGCCGGAAAGAAACCAACAGTCTTATGTATGGGTCTATGAAGGCGACAGCGAACCAACCAAATTAATGCAAGCTAGAAGCGTAGGCGTAAAACGATTGCCTTTTTTTTCCAAGATGGGTCCTGTCTGCGTGATCCTACTTTAATAACAAAAGACAGTTAATGCCAAGTGGTACACTACCATTTGTTTGCCCAGTATCTTAGAAAAAGTTAGAAAAAAACAACCAAAAAGTCGCATTCTATTGCACCGTGACAACGGTGCAATAGAATGCGACTTTTTGGACACGTTATTTTTGACTACTGAAAAGGTAAAGCTCGTGACCCATCCCGCATTAATCCAGACCTAGCACCATACGGTTTCTTTATTTTCCCAAAAATCAGAAATTTGATGGGAAGTTTGACAATTACGGGGTCAGAAAAGGCCGTGATAGCTTTGAACCAGCACGTGCAGAACATGACATCAGACCAACGGTCCTCATGTTTTTAAACATAGTTTGAACGAATGAAAAAAGATGTAAAATGTAATGGAGAATACTTCGAAAAGCACTAAATATTTTACTGTTCATGTAAATTGTTTTATTTATGAGTTACGCAAAACGTTCAGTGTACCCCACGTATCGGTTGTGTACACAATTTTTAAAACCCTTGCAAATATTGCGTGCACATAATTTATAATGTAGTAGGGGCCATTCATAAATTACGTCACATGCAGGGAAGGGCGGGGACGGTCAACGAAATGTGACAATGCGCGACAAGGAGCAGGTCAAAAGCTTTGTGAAGTCAAATCCGACATACGAAAACGACAAAAGGTATATGTCTTTTGTTTTGTCCAATATTTATAGTATTTTAAACAAAAAAAAAAATTATAAAAACTGCTGTTTTCGTTTATGTGTAGCCACCTGTGACAAAGACGAGGGGGGTGTCAAAAACTTAGTAATTAATGTAACGTAATTTCTAGATGACCCCGTATGATACATTTCTAAATCTTTCTTTAGTATTCTTAACATTGTGTAAACAAAATTCCCGCGTTACAAAAGCAAAGCTAATTCTATTCCAATATTACCAACTTAACAGTTGGTCTTGGCTTGGCAACACTCGGCCAAATACGTTACATCCCTCGAAGATAATTATCCGTTATCGATTCGTGGACTACAACAGAATCAATTATTACCGAAATTCTGTATCCTCGTTCCATTTTCGTAATCGATCGATATAAGTAAACGACAGCTGTAACGAAATGTGATAAATTGTTTTTTTAGTATCGTTCGTCGTGAGAGTAACGTATCGTGGTTGCGATCTGACATTTATCGGCGTCATCGGTCACAGCCATTGTTATATGGAGTACAATAACCGGAATACAATCCCAGTCACCTCGCGAGTTCATTCGCTATGTGAATTTCTATAAAATAATTTATCACTTATGATACAAGTATTGTCTCGAGGTAGTTTTGACCGACACCAGGACGGCTACCGACAGTTGTCACTAATGCGATGAGTATGTTCTGAAGTGGAACGAATTTTTATTTAATGTATTCAAAACACTATCGCTCTCACTGCCCAATTCCCCCGAATTCAGGAATCAAATAGTTAATTCATCATCGTCAAATCAACGAATCATCATTCGAAGGCGACGCACTTAACCGCTGCCTGCGCCGCACTCAGAGATCTTACTTAAATTTTAATCGTCTTTAATTGGTTAATTAGTAAAGATTTAACGAACTGCCACTCCCGGAGTCGATTAAATGTCTCTCAGAGCACCGTAATGACAGTTAACTTTAAATAGACAATATTTGTAACTGACCGATCATCCCTTAACTTTGATTTGACAGTTAATGTTAAAACTTTCTTACGGTTGATCTTTAAATTACTCTTAAATTAAATTATTAAGAGTAATATATTTTAATATTATTCTATTAAAAGTAAATAATCTGCAAAAGCTGCATTCTCGGAAGCAGTAGATAAAAGGTTTATGCATTTTTGTTTATCTATTAAAATTCCTGAAAACACTAGCAAATGCTACCAACTTCACTCATGATTCAATATTACGTCTCAGTATGTTCATCCGAAGAAAGATCGTTAAAATGTGTAGCATCATATAATTCTATTTTACTGAAGTAAATCAGACAAGATATATATTTTTCCCATCTTCCTTTAGAAAGGCAAAATCCTGCTCCAGGATTTTGACCCGACCTGCCTAAAGCCTTTGACGGTTTAGCTTAAAAGTAAGATTTTTAATATATGCATAAATGATATGTTTTTAATTTTTGCTATTACATATTAAATCTGTTTTAAATACTCTAACATAAATAAATATGTACAAATTTGTAAAATATACTTAGTCTTGTGAAATATGAGGATTATTCGGGCTAATTGAATAGGATTTTTTTTCGATTAGATTGATTGTTTGCAGCAGTGACCATACATATGTAATTGTTAACTAAATAGCCGTTAAATAGCGACTGAGATTCATCGAGATTTAACGTTGATTAGTATTTTTAACGAGCTTCTTCCAACTAGAAATTTACCTAAATTAAACGAAGCTATTTGAGTGCGGCAGTAACCATTGCTGAATCAAATGATAACAAAAAAAAAAAGTTATATTTTATCCATTATTATAGTTACAGGGGTAATTTACAGAAATGACCAAGTTCAATATACCAATATTAGACTTTTTGTTACTTTTAATAATTGCCTCCCGAATTATAATTTTTCCAGACTCACATGAGCATTATAGCATGGTCGCGCGTACATAAAGCACGCTACAGGCTGATAACGCCGGCCCGCTATTCTAACATTGATCAAATAACGGCTAGATCCGAAACCTCGTCCAGAGTTGTAGACGAGACGAACTTCGGCCCCGGCCGCTCCTGGACTCTGTACATATTTTAATACGTTTAAATCTTTTATGCTATCCGTGGTAGAAAGAGCAGGCTTGTCACTGATATATATGTCTCACAAGTAATCAATGCCATTTCGCTGCAAGTAAGCTTAGGAACTATCTTCGATCGACATTTATGTTTAGAAAGTTTTCCATTATCTGTATTGAGGTTGTATTTTCCAATTTGTTTCTGTGTTTGAGCAGCATCTTTTCTGCTCTTTAGTTTGAAAGGGTATTTATTTACTTATAGAAATATATTTATATTTTTGGCGACACATCTAACATAATTTAGCCGTTTCGGTATTTTGTAAGTATTCAAGTGTTTTGATTGATGAATAAACAGAAAAATTGGTTTTGTTTTATTTTCATAAAACGAAAATTTTGGGTGTCTCCTCGGTCCAAAATTTTAGCATTTCCCGTTTTATTTCCCGTAACCAAAGCACTAACCATTGCGATGATGATAACATAAGCCTTAGATATTCTTTCTGTAATTTATTACCTACTAGCTTTTGCCTGCGAATCCGTCCGCGTCGACATCAAATCTTTCATCTTTTATATCAATCGACAACGTTATCGACCATCAATCCCGTTCACGATTCTTTACCAGCGAAACCCATATTCTAACATCGAAAAGAAATGATGTCATAAATGTTTTAGTTATGAAACGACCTACACTTACGTTCTTGACCCTGATCCCGATCCTGCTCACGATTTCGATACCGAACCAATATTGAACTTGAGCCTCTCTTGAACATTGTTGTTACCTATGTAACAACAATGTTGTACGTTGTACGTTCACACAAATAAAGTGGCAAGCAAAATTTAGTATATTTATAAATTATAGTCTATAAGTTATTCTGATATATATAAACTATATTACTGTACAGTTTCAAATACTTTTGCTCAGCCATTAACGCGTCATTGAGTAACAAACATCCAAACATATAAACTTTCACATTTATAATGTTAATAGTATAGCAGTAAATCTTTTTTGAATTCTGTGTTAATTATTTTGTTCAAAGAATAAGATGAAATTCAAAGTTAGCGAAGAATGACACAATCGAATACTCGGGCTAGTGAGGTCAAATGACCTCATTGTGGAAGAGAATATGGAAGGGGTGAAGTTTTCTGTTTTGTCGATTAAGACTAATAAAACGTAAAAGGTGACTTTGTAGTAACAAAAGAGCTCGATACCTATTCTATATCAAAAAACTACAGACTTAGTATTCTTTGTTTCTGTGATGCTTATACGGTATTGTTCATTACCCTAGGCGTTCATACTGGCAATTTAATTTTAACCTGACAAATAAATACGAGGGCAGGCTTAAATGTAATCTCTCTTGACCACGTAATGCGAAAATGACGTTTCAATTAAAAATTTTATTGTAACCTTATCTTATTATTTTAAATAAGCGATTCTCGTATACATATAAATTGATCCACGGCCATTTCGGAAACGATTTTAGTTCGATAAAGGATTGCTTTTCGAGTTTATCTTTACGAGTGTCTTTCTCTGGGCGCGAAACGAAGTAAAAATGAAGAAAAAAGAATAGCGAAAAAGAACGATATAGAGTAAAAATTGTTAACCTTCCTTTATTTAGAGTCATTCGTGGTATTTTTATGTAAATTGATAGTAGTATATCATCGTTTCTCTACAACTCATAACAGTACATGACATAAAGTACCTAACTATTTAAATATTTATT
Organism: Eumeta japonica; assembly: GCA_005406025.1. Classification (NCBI taxonomy): domain Eukaryota; kingdom Metazoa; phylum Arthropoda; class Insecta; order Lepidoptera; family Psychidae; genus Eumeta; species Eumeta japonica. The sequence goes on from BGZK01000570.1 coordinate 213,965, forward strand.
GTTGGAAATGAACACAAGCAACTTTTGCCATAGGAAGTCATCTCATGCTCCAAAGGGAAATATGAGACACAGACCAAAGCTCATTTACCCACGCATAGAGCAATAATTAAATTTCTCAATAAAAAGAGAAATATGCCATCACAAGGCGGACGACATGTGTTAAATACCTTCGCTAATTCTTGTCCTAATGATTTCATTACAAAGTTTTAGTCGGGGCAGTTTAAACGATGTCGTGACAGTCTCGAAAACGACACCCTTAGTGGGCGAACCTTTTCAGCTACCTCTGACGAGACTGTGACAAAGATACATGAATAAATTTTAGGAGACCGGCATTTTAAACAGTGGGATATCGCTAGCCGCTAGATAGGTGAGTGTTAAAAAATGTAAACGACATAATTCAACAATATTTAGGCGTGTCCAAGGTCAGCCCTCAACGAGAATCTAGATTCAGTTCGAGATGGAGCGACGTATGAGATATTGCAAGTAGGGCTAGTTGCGAGGCGTGTTTAAATACGAGTAAAGGCAATGGTGCAGAATTTGTTTCTAGAATAATAAGCTGTGATAAGTGCTGCATTCGACAATGGGATCCCGAAAATTAACAAGTATAATTATAGTGGTAATTTATGGATGAGGGGCCTCCTCGGAAGTTTAAGATTCATATATTGGAAGAGGAATTAAGAGCAGTTATATTTTAGAAGATAAATATCTAATAGGAAGAGAAATATGTTATAGGTTATTTGTCAAAAAAACAACTACGATAAATTTCGTACATTATGCTAACTTGTCGGATTCGATTTCAATCAATTAAGAGTAAAAGGAGAGGCAAATAGAAGCGTATTGGTTTTGCACGTTACAGGGCATCTATGCATACCGCTCGAACAGCAGACCAAGCTATGACCTAAAATGGCTGCGTAAAACTAACCCACATAAAAGTAACCCACCGCAGCCTGAACCTCCAACAACTAATTCCTGTTTAGTCAGATGAAGAATAGTTTCAGGGGATGACTTCTTTTAACAGATGGCAACAGTGAGTTAACGAGCATTTTGATGCAAACCAGGAAAAAAATATTATGACTTGTCCAAACAGCGGTAGAGTTGTACGAATCGCACAATACAACTGAAATATGTCACAGAGTGGAATTACAGGTGTTCCATTTTGTCAACAACGGCACCGATTGAATTGCAGACTGTGGGGGCCGTCGTCGGTGACGTCACTGCGGTGAGGCGCTGGATACTCCGCCACGGCACGCAGGTCCCCATTGATTGTACATGACTGGGCCGGTCGCTTACGTTCATTCGCGATACGGGCACTTTTTTTTCGTAGTACGTACATATATCTTTTTTTATGTGTCTCATTTTGTTCCTCAACGAGGAAATTTCTGGTTACTTATTCGCTATTGATGCTGATTCTTAAGCAATACTATTTTATATTTACAATGACATTAAAAAGAATTATCGAACAAATTTTAGTATATAGCTGTATATGTGGTAGGTATATTATAGTATTATAATAAAATATCGATTCATGAATATACTTAAAAATATTTTATTTGAAGTCAAGACGGTATAAAGAGTAAATGACGGAATTCGGTTGAGCGTAAAATTATTTCAATTAGAAAAGGAAAATAAATCAATTTACGTACTAAGAAGACAAAAGCAAAGACAGAGAATTTGGGTTAAATTAAGAAACCCCCTCTACTTTATAAAAAATAAAGACTAGTTGAAGATAATAATTTTACAGCGTACAGTAAAATCCTAAATACATACTTGCCTACTAGATTTTTATATTATTTCTATTATACGATGTCATCAAAGAAAAACTAAGTTATTGTATATATATATATTATATTGTATAAGTACAGATTAAAAGTATTCTTAAATTAATAAAAAACTAAGTCATTTCCAAATATAGGAATATTAAAAAAAATTCGTAATTATTTTAAGTGTGATTATTTTCTGGAGAAGTGACCGCTTCGTCGCCCACCCTCGGCCACGGCCTGCGGCGCCCCACGAGTGTCTTATGCCAGGCTTTTATTACGTAACAGAATTTCCCGCTAACCCCGTTTCCACATCTCAATTTCAGTGGCCCACGCCGGACACAGCAACACTCACCTTGTTCATGCCATTCCCCATCTTAAACTCGAATCGGCTGCGATCTAGTCTCGAGCCTCACTGTCCGCATTTCAGCATCGACGAATTAGTTTTTTTTTTTTTTTCCCGACAAACAATATCGTACCTCCACATAAAACTTCACAATACCATAACTGTCAACTTCGCAAACGGCGGGCCCGTCACTATAGCTACATTGTTGATATCGTGACAGTCGGAACGGCGAATTCGATGCCGTTACATAAAGTACTATAACATGACAATCGAAATCGTAACATTAAAATCAATGCGTCCTTTGGGATGGTATCTGTTTTGATGACTTTCTGTTATCGATCCGGTTTGTTTCATATAACGCTTGTAGGGAGGTTGTATAATATTTGGTTCACGATTCACGCTTCGGACCCGTTTATGCAATAACAGAACGTCCAAATAGGATAAGACGCGGCGCGCCACTGCCGCCGCCGCCGCGCGCGGTGTCGCTGCGTCTACTACTCATAATATAGTGATGTCACCGTATCGATGTTGTTTATCGATGGTATTCGTCTATTCAGATATTTAAATAATTGATATTCAGTTAGTTGAGTGCAACGATACACCGTTCACTACACTACAACACACGAAATTCTGTCGCCCTGAATTTCCAGCGAATGATGTAATACGCAGGTTTAATGCGCCCCGACCCTTCCTTCTTCAACCCCGCGTGCGAATTTTATGCCATCGCGACGTTTTCGTGACTAAATTCACAGCGGCAAACTTTCGTGCGTTGTACTGTATTTAATTTGGTTGTTCTTTGTTAGGTAATAAAATAATATTCCCATATAGATGACACTGCTGTACATATATTCAAACATTTCAGCAAAGTATTAAAAGTATACCAGTACAATCGTAGCATAAACATTAAAATTATTTTCGATGTATCTAGACTGTTATATAACTGATCGGTAGTTAGGCTATTTATGACGTCATCATCGTCAGGGGAAAAAGACGTGATAAGAAGTATTTGTTTTTTATCTACAATACGAGATTTTTTTGTTTTGACAGGGTTTTTACCGTTGTAAAAATATTTTAAGAAAGATTAATAGAATATATTCAAAGCTAAGGCCATATTCAAAGTTTGCGCTAAATTAAACTGAGACGCCAAAAAAAATGGCTATCATTCGAGACATCAAACAATTCAAATTTTAATGATATAAATCAGATTTATTGTACTAGTACGCGAACGAAGTCGCGAAAAGACGCTAATTTCTGATGATGATTTTGCAATGCTTGCGTATGCCATATAAAAATTAAAATTCAAAACACTTACCAAGTAGTTACATCATTAAACTAGTGTGATATAAAATGCTAAATGAAAATGTATAAACTTAATTGTGCCATTATAAGGTTATAATATATGAATAATATACGAGAGTGTGATAAATGCTGTATGTTAAGGTTAAATTTTACAATAAATATTGAATATAAAGTAAATCGATATGTTGTTCACATTTATATTCGTAATAAAAGGTAATGGAAATTTAAAATTACAGTTGTAGAAAGGGATTTGAAATATGGTTTCTGCAATATTAAAGTTTTATAGTGAAATATGACAAGAGAGATAAGAAACCATCAATCAGAATTAAAAAGATTTAGGATTTAGCACCGTTGAGGTCGGCTGGAATTGAACGAGATAAAACGAAAACGTAAAATATTAGATAAGAGGAAAGAGTTTTTTTTTTTGTATGTTATATACAAGAAGAGACTGAAACAGGTGAAAATCTGAGAGTGAAGGTTGGGGCTATACGGTGGATACATTAATACTTCTCGACCAAACTCTCTCAATATTTGCTGAGTGCCTAAAGATGTGTGTAGTCTGGCTTTATGATAGTGAAAAAGCACACCCTATCTGTTGATCAATTCCGGCCGTTTTTTACTACTTCTAGCTTGAGTCTCATCAGCTGTTGGCGGTAAAGATCCTAATTGATGGTTTTGCCTAGCAGTAAAAGGTCATAATGAATAATATCCTTCCAATTCCATCACAGCATCAACTTGTTAAGAGTTAATCCCGATTTCGCTATAGTCTGTAGAACTTGCTTGCCACCATGCTATTTTTCTCACGTTCTTGTCGTAGGTAATCTATTCTTCATCGCCAGTGATCAATATTGTCAAAACGGTCCGATTTCATTATGTTTCAATAGAGAATCACAAATTAGTACTTGATTCATTAGATTTCTTTCAGTGAACTCGTGTGGGACCCAAATTTCGAGCTTTTTGTATATCCAGCTTTATTCAAATGGGTCAAAACTGTTTTGTGATCAATTCCCAGCTCTTCAGCTATCTCTCTCTACTTTTTCTAAAATGACATCGACTTTATCTGTGACAGATCAACCAGAACGAGATTCATCTTAACATCAAAATTACCGGACTGAAAACGTTTAAAGCAGTTTTGCGCTAATCTTACCGTCACTGCATTAAGTTCATAAACGTCATAAATATTTTTCGCAGCTTGTGTAGTATTTTTCCCTTTTTTAAGGTTCAGTACTTCAAAAGGAGAAACGGAACCCTTATAGGATCACTTTGTTGTCCGTCCGTCCATCCGTCTGTCCGTCAAGACCTGAAACGTGTAGAGGTATCCCATTGAAATTAAAACAATATACTCAAGTCCACAATCCTTTGAAGTTGTAAAAATATACAATTTCTAAGTTAACGTGCAGAAAAAATACGGCAATTTATGCCTCAAAAAACATATTTTGACACTTTCAAGGGTTTCGAAATTTATAGGGTGTTTTCCGTTGACTTAGAACTATAAAATTTGGCAAGTAATATACTGCAAGTACAGGGTAGAATCTGAAAATCATACATTTTTAATTAAATCATAAAAAACTATATTTTTCTTTCTTTTCTAGTCTTTGTTCTTTTTTCATTCGCCATGTACAAATCTGTATCAAATTTAATATTCAAGTAAAAAGAAATAACTTTGATTAGGTTACCTAGCTAATTTAGCTAATTTAGAACTGTTAGTATAAGCACAATTTCCTATAAGTATGTAATTATATGTTTTTGAAACTGAATCCTAGAAAAGCTCGGAAAAAGTGCGAGACTCGATTCCTGAACTATTTATAATACGTACTTGGAAATTTGTACGGAACCCTTGGTGGGCGAGTTCGACTCGCACTTGTCCGGTTTTTTGTAATAAACTTTATAATGTACCGAATTTCTACGTTACATTCACTCATTTTGGTGGACAGAAAAGTCATAGAAAAATGGCGAAACTCCGTTTTTACTTTTTATTTTTCTTGTTTTAAAATGTCATCTATTTAATGGTATCAAAAGTAGCCATATGCAAACAGAATAACCAAGGAGATTTTACTGCAACTTTTTATCTATAAAACACCAAAAAAATTTTCCCCGACCTAATAGAATTTCGTATAATTTTTATATTCTTAAGTAATACTAAAAACAAAAACAAATTTATATTGATACAGAATTTTCTAAATTATAAAATAATTAGTGTTTTATTTTATTTTGTCAAGAGTACTTCACTATCATTTTTTGTCCACGTGAGTAAAATCTTACGTTCTTGTATGTCCGTTTTACGTTATTGTCTTTTCAATACAATCGGGTTTTAATAAATTTTTGATCAATTAAAATAAAAAAAAAGCATTAAATACTAATGGATATTAGATAATTAAAGCTCTTCGTTTCAGCTATTGAACGTCACGAACCATCATGAGCTTTCTTCTTCCACACGTCCACAAGTTCACCAGAGACTGTCTGTCCTATTTTCACTTATTTTCACCACAAATTCTCTTGCAAATGATAGAGACGCAAACAATATAATAATTGTTAAAATTTACACTAGGTCTTCAGGTCGTCGATGCAAGTAGTTGATGAAAACCGAAAAGACATCCAGTTTTTTGGTCACATTTACAGAAACTTTACCCAGCGTTGGTCGGTAGTTTTACGATCGATATGGTCTACCCGCTGCGACTTCGAGTTCCTGATTCTGTGAGCTATATCGTTTACTCTGATTCTCCTGCAAATTGCTTTGTACTGGATTTAATTTTGTAAAAATCTCCAAGCATACTTTACATCGTGCTTTGAGTGTCAGCACCTCTGAGCTTATTTACGAAACCTACAGTATGAATATTTAAACATATGTCTGTCAGAGATTCCATATCTAAAAAAATAGCTTAAAGTTAGTCATCGTGTAAGTAGGCCTTTTTAAGAGTTATTTAAGGGATGTTTGTAGTTGTGTAACTTATTATTACGTAAGTGTCGAACTGCTTTCTATACAAATGAATGTGGGATCAAATAGTATTACATTATATGTAAGTGAGTGAAAACTTTAGAAGACGAGATACGGGATACGACCACATCCATACGCTGTGGAAGTGAAAAAATTATTCATATTTTTTTAAAATTTCATCTATGAAAGTCGTAAAACTAAGATAAAGCAGTAATTATTAATACAAAACGTTTGTCGTATATGTTGTTCTTATTAATATTACGGAAATAATAATATTGCGATAATTAAAACAAATATAATTAAGGAAAATTACTTAATTTGGTTGTAGGGCAAATTTTTCGGAATAAATTCTAATCTTTGTCTTTTGAAGTAGTTTATCACAAACTTTGTAATATCAGCAATATGGAACCCTATTTTAACCGTTTTCAGACCACATGACTTTCAAGGGCCCTTAATAAAATTCACTTATAATTATGGAATTTAAAATAAAAACAAAATTCCAGTTGTACGATCAGAATCTACACTATACGATCTGGATTAGAATTTCAGCAAGGAATGATCGTTGCCTAATATCCAGTACAAAAATACTCTTTTACTCCTCTTTGGTTATTGATTAATTTAAGACTTAAAGATGCTTTACATTAAAACCTTTTACTAGAATTGTATGTATTCAGCGAATATGAGATTTTCCTATTTCGAAGTTCTAATACAAGCAGATATGACGCCTTTGCTTTAGGTCAGGCACAAACACTTGACGCGAGTGTGGCCGTGAGCAAGGCAATATCGCTGGGTGCATATACTGTGCAATTTACTCATAATTAAAGTAATAACGTCTGGATGCATGATATCTTTTTCCGCATTCGCTAACTTCTCGTTCACGCTGTTACTGAATAAAACAAAACGAGGCCGAAATTTAAGATAAAATTACAACCATTATTTAATAGTTAAATAAATACTTATTTATTTAAATATTAAATGGTTAAATTAATACGCATAAAAATTAATTATCGCAGATTTATTTTAGATTATTGAATTATTTGTACACATTTTCAACATGTAGGTACCTATTTTAAGAAAAAAAAAATGACATTCAAATACGTAGCACACCGGGAAAACAATAACATGAATCGAAAAATACTATGTGATTGTAATATTGTGTCTATAGACAAAGTATTTTAATATCTACACGTTAATCCTAATGACTAATTTTTAAATGTTGAGTACTAAATTGACATTTATAATGTAATCTCATCAATAATCAATACAAAATTAATCAGAGGCTGGGTTATTCTTAATGTACGAGAAAATGTCACGATATTGTTTACCTTCCCTATCCGAGAGCGCCTCCGGCTGGTCGCCGGGGTGCTATTCCCCCGCTTATGCTTGTAGAGCCACTTCGCATTCACGCTGAAGCTAAGTTACTACCTTTTTGTCTTATCCGTAGGAACGCAAATTTGAAACGCAATTGGGGATTTTCCGCTAGGAGGAATTTCTGATAAATATTTTATGTTGGGTTGCGACGACAATAGATTCGCCGGAATCGATTGTTTCTATGGAAGATATTTTAATAATAATCGAGACCTTCAAATCTTTTTTTAAAAGCGGGAGGTCTAATATAATAGTCTACCAACATCTACTCCGATTTTCAGAAAATTCATAAAGTTTCATTGATACTAGCAGCATCGTTCATGTTCACGTGTACGTTATATAAATAACTGACTACATCCGTGACGAAGTCCTTAAACCCTCCAGTAATCGCAATGTCATTCTTGTATTCTCCCAGTAATTGAATAATTTAAAAGAAATATTATGTGTACCTTAAATTTTTTACACTTTGTCCAAAATTATCATGGTTTTACTCTTCTTACTCTAAATACAGCCGTCTATGGCGCAATGGCGCAGGATCCGTTTACGATACAGGCCATGGCAGATGTTATTTATCAATTTGGATGCATAAATTTTCCGAAATATCGCAAAATATTTGCTGTGTAAATGCGCGCTTAAATACACATACATACATAGATTACACGTTTTGTTTTTCATAGTGCGTTTTTTTTTTAGACATTTTAGGCTATATCCGTCTTCTATACATATATCAAATAAGGAAACCGAATCTATACATTAAACAATTTTTGAACAAAGAAAGCGGTATGTACTATCTTTGTTCGTACAAAGTACAAAGTAAAATATAAACATATATGATGTATATAATACAGACCCCATAAAAACCTGCTTTTAAATTTTTTGTCTGTTTGTTTGATAGTTCAAGCATCACTCAAAAACTAATGGATCGATTTGAACAAAACTTTTTGTTTTATTATCAGCAATCTACTGCTTAATTTATGATACAATTTATCACGCTACATTACCTAGAGGCTAGACAGAGAGCAAATTCAAATTTTTATCTCTCCCTAAGTTCAAGTATATACGGAATAAATTTGAACAAATGTTTATCTACTTACCGTTAAATTTTTGACGGTGCGAGTGTCACAGAAAAAATGTGTACAAGTATCCAAGGTTCTTATTTTTTTAAATTAATAAAATCTATGAAAAGGAAGAAATATTGCTACAAACATTGTGGTTTTGAAGAAACTCCCGTGACATGATGTCTAAGATGTTTTATAGGTGAGGAAAGACAACGAAGAAGTCAAGTACAGCTTTCATATCTTTTTAAAACGTTATAGTTCATAACCACCACCACGTGAACGAAGTCACGGGTAACAACTAGTGTATGTATATATAATATAGATATTAGCTTTTACCCGCGGCTTCGCCCATTTGGTAATCGATTGGATTCTTTTATCTTTTGTATCGAGCGTGATCGCTATCCACCAGGGGCTCGATGTCGTTTCTTTTTCCGATTTCATTCCTGACTCCGATTTTGATTCTAGTTCCGAACTAAATTCCGGTTCCGTTAAAAATGTTCATAATTCAACCGCGGCTCCGTCCACGTAGATATGAAACGAATTCTTTCATCTTTTATATCGATCGATAAGGTAATCGACCATGATACCGTTCTCGATTCCATGTCATATAGTTACACAGTAAACATATGTAATGCGACTAATTTTATTATGAGACGATATCACTCACACTCTTGATCCTGACCTCGCTCCTCCTCGCGATTCTAATCCCGAACCGATGTCGAACTTGAACCTCGCTACATTAACATTATTGTTACCAATAACCATTTGGGATAAGTGAAAAATTCGTTGTATCATCACGCAAACGAAGCTGCAAGCAAAATTTAGTAACTTTATGTATTATAGCCTATATGTTATTCTGATGTATAAGCTATATTACTGTAAAGTTTCAGCTAATTCTGTTTAGCCGTTAATGCGTGATTAAGTGACAAACATCCAAACATACACACTTTTACATTTACATTTCATTTTGGCCCGTTGTGTTTCAAATACATCTATAAAAGTTGAAAACCAACAATATATTTAAAAGTTATTATAGTGTTTAATTTTTATTTTTTGCTCATATTTATTTCCAAGAATCTTTACCTCTTACTTGTACTACCTGTTCGAGTACTGGTACAGCACTCGAATACGATATAAATCGAACGGTGAACATATCGTGCATCAAACAAGTGTCCCTTCACTAGGCTATGATAGTCGTCATAATAGCTTGACTACATTTGATTATAGATTTTTAGTAGAACTATATTTTACAGAAAACAAAAAGATATCTCTTAGGAATGTAATTAAAAAATTTGAGCGACGGTTTATCTCAAAGACTCGCGCCCAAAGACTCGCGTTATTTTGAGCAAAAATGTTTTCGAGCTCGTAATGCTCGAAATTATTTCTCAAAATTTACAGCTCATTATTATCAACGTTCTGTTTTAAATATAGTAACATTTTATTTAATTGGGGGTACAAAGTTGTTGTTTTACAAATATTATGTCGAATCGATCCGATAGGGCCTCAATGGATATTTTTGAGCTAAAAAAATTGTTTAGATGTTAAATATCGGTTGATAAAGAAAGATAAACGTTATTACACAAAACATAATAACTTTTCCTATACGAAATCTTTTGATCGATTTAATGCGGTTTTTGCGGTTTTCCACGTAGTTTTTTAAGCTCAACACATATTTCATTTTAAAAATAGATCCATTTAAAAATGTAAATATTATTATTTAAAATGCTTTTTGAAAATTTTCACACGATGTCTCTTAAAGAAATATTCCAAATTTGGATCAAATTCAACGCAATGTCATTAGATTTAGACCTCAAATATTTTAGAAATCGATCTATTCAGAAATTTGGAATTTTTTCGCCAGTTTTTTTTAAATAAATAAATCTAATTTTCTCTAATTTTACCTATTCGAATTTATGGTAAATGTTCAGAAAACCTAAATTAAGTCAAGTCCTCAATCGGTCCAGTATTTTAAATTGATTCTCTCGCCGATCGCCGTAAACTTCTAATGGTTTAATTGAATTTACTAAATCATTTTATTGCTTGTTCTAACTCACTGAATGTGCTTAACTAAAGGTAACAATGAGAACTCCACGACCCGTAGACATATGTCCTTTATTATTAAATATAATAAAAGCAAGTCTAATGTTGAACTCAGCATTGACAAAAATGATAGTGTTATCATAAAATAATAGGCAATGTTATAACAAAATTCAGGTTCATACGTTTCCGGTGACATCTCAGTAAGATCAAAAGATTTATGCTATATATTGCAAAAATATATGATTTCATTGTCAATCTGGCGTCATTGTTTTTTTATTTATTTTTTTTATTTGCTATAAGTTTTGTATGTCTTTTCATGAGCAAGGTGTGCATATCCACTATTAATAAAATACTTAACATACTCCTTACCTTAAAAATTTTATACAAACTTTCTGTTAATATTAAAAAAAGAAACATATAATAATAAATATTCCATCGAAATCGGTTTAGTACTCTTTCAATCTACACGCTAATTTGCATAAAAAAAATAATGAGATATGTACATTAAGAGTACGTGTAATTAAAACATAAACAAAAAAGAGTACCTGCAATGTAAAAAATAAAGGAGATGTATACATTAAAATTACCTGTAATAAATAATTATATCATCAATTCTCATTTGTTGTTTAGTTAAATGTTTTCATCCATTATAGGACAAAACATTTTCTGTACTTGCTAAATGTTCTAAGCCGCTGTACTAAGTGTTCGTGATCTTTTAGACTCCTTATATAAAAATGATTTAATCTCTTAAAAGAATGTCGATCCAGTTTTGCGTGAAGTACAATAGAATATTTTGTAGGATAATTTTCATTCATGAGTTGGTAACACTGTATCACATTTTACGCTCGATAACAACGAAATCAGCAAAATAAATACTTACCGATACTTTTCTACAATTAAAGCTGTGTCCGATAAATATATCAATTTAATTAAGAGACGAATAAAATTGTACGCATATAATAAAAATAAAATTTATTTTGGAAAATAAAGAAGCAGCGATATAAAAAAAAATAAATTTAGATATTAACAATGTTGTAAAATCCGTTTTTATCCAGGAATTATCACAATTACACAAATAATTAATCACGGAATGTGAGAAAAACCAAACAAGAATGTTCGTCATTTCTTTAAACGACCCGACTTTCGTTATACTTTATTTGTTTCCGGAGTTTACAAATAAATTATACAAGCTTACTCCCTTGCATAGTTATTTAAAAATATACCCTTTATGATCGCCTTAAAATGAATAACTATCTATACATGTCTTTGCGTTCTTTTTTAAAAAATCTCTCATACTTATCTTAAATAATACTGTCAATTTGTTTATATTTATACAATGTAACTGGTAGCATTCCCACGATATTAATAAAAATAACAGAGTTTAACGTTACATGTTATAAATGTCAAAAAAGATTATCGTGTTATGCAGTTCATTTTTTTATTATAAACAAAACATAAATAATCCTAGCAAAGTATACTGACCTAAAACCACCGTCGGCGCCGGACTGGAAGGCGGACGCGTAAATTTTGATACGTGAAAACGAAGTTAATAATTAAAAGGAGATGCACAAACCAGTAGCAAATGTTACTAATACTTATGGGTTGCTTTGAAACCGTGTTAGTATAAAATACTCGAAATGTTATTATGCTATATAAATTGTAAAAATATGGAAAATATAGGATCGGACTTATTTATAGTAATGGAATTGAAAGAGATGAATCCTATTTTTTTTAATGTTTGTGGATTTAATATGATTTAATTAATATTTAATACCCGCATAAAGAATGTGACAACTTTACGAAATAATTAAAAGCCATTACGTTGATCAGCGAGTATTAGTTTTTACGTACTTAGACAAATCTATTAGCCTAAGTCGATAGGTTCAACAAAAATAATAATGTCATTTTCTACGAATTAATTTACACATTATTGATATTTACAGACGAAGAAACGACATAAAAACTGTATAAAAGACATACTTATCAGTGGGAAATTATTAGAGTTGTTCAAATGTATGACCTCTATAACGTGCCACTGACTAGATATAGAATTTTGACAAATAGGTACAATCCCTATAGTTCATGTATGGTAGTTAGGATTGCTCAATAATTGGCATAATACATTGGGAACAACACATCAGCCGTACGAAGTTAATTGTATATATATATTGACGACCGACTTCAAAAAAAGGTGCAGATTCTCAATTCGACTATTTTGTTTTTAATTTTGTTACCTCATAACTAAGTCGTTTTTTAACTGATTTAGATATTTTTTGTTATTTGAAACTTTGTACTTCCAGGCTGATATCTGAGGATGGGATTTATGAGAAATTGACGGAACTTCTCAATTGTTATAGGCAATCGTATAGAAATTAGAGTATTGTTTTGTACCAGCTCATCAATTTGACAACGGGAATCATCATTCGGTGAAGTGAAACTGATGTTGAAGTCCACAGACGGCCACCGGAACTCATCAATGATAAGTATTTCACGGATTTGATGAGATGTCGTTGAGATTGTAAATCAACTTATGTCCATCGAAATGCACGTTGTGAAGTGGAACAGATGATGATATTGCTGATTAACATCACCTTAGCTTTAATGATGGTATTTATCAGGGATCGACGAGTTTTATATACTATATTTAACATACATTGTACAGAAATCAGAAATTGTACCGGTCACATATCATGTTTTTCCACTTTCCGGTGATTCGGGGAACAATTCGAAACGATAAAGGAATTAAATATCATCCGACCTAAGCGGTAGCCTAATGAAGCTGCCAATTAGATGGTGATTCCGTTTCAATTAAAAAATATAAAGGTCTTGGAATGATTATCAGCACCATCGGACAAGTCGGTATCCAAACAGATTGTCCACTCTCAACAGACAAAAGTAAAGGAGTCGGTTAGCCAATTATAGTAATAATTTACGAGCAAAAGTCAGATGAATAGTAAAGTTTAATTACTCATTCGTTAAAATGCTAAAAAAAACCTTCATAAACCTATTAATGTAATTAGTTAAAAAAAAATCTCTAAACATGAATACAAAACCTAAAATTGAGGCAAAAAGGATTTCAAATTATGAAAATTTAGACACAATTGTGTCTGGCATATCTTTAGCTGGCACCTACTCTAAAATCAACTAATTATTTTAATAAGTTTTTAAAGGCGTTCTTTTTTTTTTCGAAAAATTTATTTCGAATCAAATCAAACCAAAAATAACTTTATTTCGTAGGTAATGGATTTATACTTGAAATACGTCATTCATTAATTCTTTGCTACATTAACATTGCCGCCTATTTCCATGCTGATTCAATGTTGTACGCTTATCTTCAATATTCAACCATTATATTCAATAATTAAAAAAAATACAACCGGAACCGATTGACGTCTAGTCATAATGCATCAGTTATCAGCACACAAAACAGATATTTTTATAATTTTAATTTTGATACAAGCATTATTTTATAACATAGCTGCGACAACAAGTAGAACAGTGAACATAGAAGAAATTGCCATTACTTAATCTATAACCGAACCGCTGATAAGGGGCTGATGAAATCACTACGTATTTGTATCCCTATCGACTAGATTTGTTCCATTACTAAAATAATTCCTCCATTCCCTATACACGTTCACCATACAGTCCATTCACTATACAGTTGAGCGTCACAAAATATTTCATAAAAGTTAAAACACATACACGTGCTTGTATAGTTACAAATCGGCGGCAGTTAATTTTTTTAGTTAATCATAAAATCCCTCCGCCGCCGTGTGCGTCAGTCTTCGTGATCTTTCTCCGGCTTCGCCAGAAGCGTCAGGCCGGCGGTGATGAGCGCCGCGCCCGCCCACCAGCGCGCTCCCACGGCCTCGTCGAACATTACCGTGCCGATGACACCCTAAAATACAGTATTTAACACTGAAATTTAAATCAATTGACAGTGCACTTTAAATAACGTATAAGAATTTCAATGGAGATGTAGCACAATTGTAAATTGAAGATTTTGAACGTGTTTAATATGTGATTAAGAAGCAAAATTGAGTTGTACGTTATATAAACCCTACGTTAAAGATCTATTAAATAGTGAACAAGGAATGGTAAGTAGAGTTGTTTTTGGTTGGTTGATTTGGTCGAGTAGTTGAGGATAATCGTAAACATCATATTATATAGATATGATTGCAAAATACAGTACTTATATATGACCAAACAATTATGTTAGTTATTTAAGATGTTTTTGTATAAATTTGTCGTTTTAATATACTACGTGATTACTCTGTTTTAAAACATTATTCCTCGGTGGATAGATTTGTAAGTAATACCTTTGTTTGAATAAAATATAGTACGAAGTCACGTACTTATCTATTTTAAGCTGAAAATTGTCATGGAATTTAGAACGGGTACATATAAAATAATAATAAATTAATTTTCAACCAGAATATGTAAGCATGATAACATCGAACATTACATATTTATTTTAATGCGAGTTTTGATATATTACAAAAAACTTTTATCATCGAAGCTCCGTTCAAAGAGACTACAACTCATAAATGCACTGTCCCTCTCGGCTTAGCCGATTCCGCGGTCAGGATGAACTATGAAGGTCCTTCGAAAGTGAAACATTTGAAAATGTAAAATGAAAGATAGCGAAGAACGATCACTCAGGGCAATGGCAGGGAATTGTGGTAGATGAGAGACCTAGCAAGGCTAGAGTTTTCATTGTCGTAAACGATCATAAAATAGAAAGCCAAATGCAAGGGAATGACGTTAGCTGAAGAAACATCAAACATCAGCTAACGTCAATTCCACAGCATAGCTTTCTATTGAATGAGCGACGGCGACAATAGAGAATCACTTCGTCTGATTCTGTAGGTTTTTATCTAAACGTTAAAGAATCAGCAGTATGACGTTAGCATTGCACAATATTGAACCGTTTTTAAATTATAATATCTTGTAAAGAAAAGTATTAATTAATGTTGGTCTGTAAAAAGAAAAGAACTCGTAGGTTGCATTTTACTTACAAATCGACCATAAACGATGAAGAGACTACGACAAGTGAATTCTTCACGATAGTCAACAACGAACATAGTGTTAAGAATCTACGCTTGAAATAATTAAATAATAGAATAACTCCCCTATTAAGAAAATAGAAAATAATACTCTTTTTTTATCTTGAAATGCGCAGGCGGTTGTTTACATTGTTTGCACACTTCAATTGGTTAAAAGGATTGAGATTATGTTTGTTAACATCGGACGTGATATACAGTTACGTCTCGATATTTATAATTGATTTATGGTTTTGTTGACACTTGAAGAATTTTCTAGAACACGCGCCGAAGTATGTATATACCGGAATCCAAGTGCTCATGAGTAAGTTTTCTTTTAACAACCAGTGCATCCACAAGTTAAGTGCGATCGATTGAAAGTTGTTGCGTAATACATTTTGTATCTCAATATTACTGAACACACACCTGTCTTTCTAAGTGTTTACTTTTCAAACAAAAGACAAAAGCTCGAGTGGGCGATGCACCAGTGAGTTTTTTAATACTGTTAATGCGTACTGGCATATAGTTTAGTACAAGATTTTTCTTTTTTTGACATACCTTAAAGAAGAAAGAGGTTTAATTTTAATTACATTTTTTTTTCAATGTTAGATCAGGACTTGGTTATTTATTATTTGATTTTTATATATTTTTTTTTCTATTTGAATAATTGTATTTCCATAGGTTGGTCGCATTTTTGTTCGAAGTAAAATCTTATGATGGAATCCATGAGAAATCAACTTAAGAATACTTCTCAAATATTTTGAGCAATACGGTGATAGCCGAAACAAATCTATCGCTCATTACAGAGAAATATTCTTCGTTCGCCTAAACATAACAAACGAATAACTTTATCATGAATGCTTGAATATTGTGCATTAAAAATAGCAGATAACAGCCCCCGCCAATAAAGAACAGAACACGATCTCCTTTGCTTATATTGAGAATGCCTGTCCTATTTACAAAATCTGCGAAATTTCTATTTCTGACTTTGTTATGGCTGAAATTTATATATTTATGACTTTCTTTGAGAAACGATTATAGAAGTCATGTTATAAGTTACATTTTATATGCCGGAATTTAAAGGTTGTAAGCCAGATTTTCTTTTAGCGTTCAGTGCGTTAATAAGTTAAGTGCGAAAAAGTAAATTGTTCTAGCGATTCTGTATTGCATTTTCGTGTCAGAGTATATATTATTTTTATCTCTATCCTTGAGCCCCTATTGTAGTAAAACTTAACAATACTATAAAACAAATAGCATTATTAATCAACTGTTTCTTTGACACAAAGTGAAAGATAAGCTTAACAAATGCATAGTAAGGTTGGGAATCATACGGATATGAGCTTCAATCCAGCTTAATTGCATTAGATAGTTAATCTCACACTATTGACATACATCTTCCACTAATTCGCTCTGGGCTCACACCATCGTGATTCAGTAAAACCCATCATGCTTGAAATAACGCATGTGATCTTCAGTGACTTGATTAAATTTTATCAGAATAAACTGTAAGCTCACAGATAACACATAATTCGATGCGGTCGATATGACGGTCGGTGCGACGGAATTGGAGGCGGCGTCCAGCGACCGCAGATAGTACCTGCAGCTCCACGTGTTGACCATCACCATCGCCACCAGAAGGGCTGCTACGACATAATAATTTTCTCCCTGCAGACGACGAAGGATCTTAATGAAGGATCGTTGATAGACTAGTTCGTTAAACTTATAAACAAATTTACAAAATGGGACATACAATAAATTATCAGTCAGCGCGTACGCAATCGAACGAGTATAACTGTCGGCCGATTCGATTTCGGTCGATACCACCGACGTCTATCCATCGACTCGACCAGTCGATCGCTGACGAATTGCAATTGCATAAAATACTGCAGTTGAAACGTAGTTCATGACACCCTATCCAGTTCTTCCAACTCCAACCAAAACGCCGAGATCGGAGAATATTGACAAGACTTCTATCGACCGACTGTCGAATTACCAGAAATAATTTCTCTGTGCCTAATGCTCTTATTTAAAACATAAAATACACAATTTTGTCTATGCAATGATACAATTGCATTTAATACATAATACAGTGTTTCTGTGTAAATAATTTATTTCCTACGGTTCGGCATATAAATTTCAAGTCGATTACTTTTTAAGAGGACAGTTAGTTACTTCCAAAATAAGTTTTTCAACACACTTTCTAAACGAAAGTTCGTGTTGTACGGCCATTCTTTGTTTAGTGTGAGCCACTGTAGTTTGAAACCGATGTAAGTGTTTAAATATTACCTGAGATTATTAATAAACATTTTCCCGCCCGCTTTATTGTGCCTAAAGGAAGGGGTGTTTTTCCCCTGAATAATTTTTGACTTTTAGTCATATATATTTTAACTGAGGGTAATTTGTAACTAAAATAAAAGCCAAATATATTCAAATATTTTAATATGTATGTGACAAGAAATAGTCAAGTTTAATAAAGTAAGCAAGTTAACGAGTTAACAAAACAAATTGTATTATCATTAATTAATTATGAAAATAGTAAAAATGATTAATCTGAATTTGCGCTATTATTATCAGACCACTGCGACGTAGCGGCGTCGAAAATGTAATCACTGTAAGGAGCCATCCATAAATTACGTCACACGTATGGGTGGAGCGGTCAACGAAATATGACAATGCGCGACAAGGAGCAGGTCAAAAGCTTTATGACGTCAAATCCGAAATACGAGAACGACAAAAGGTTTATGCTTTTTGTTTTGTCCAATATTTAAAGTATTATGAACAAAAGAAAATTGTAAAAACTGAATTCATTTACGTGTGACCACCTGTGACGTATACGTTAGCACAACATTTAAGCGCGCTGGATTAATACTTCAATTTTTATGTACATTATTCTTTACAATATGCTACATCATATATATACACGACACGTGTTGGGAGATTGCGGTGACACCTATATAAAAATGTGAAAACTACAAAAATACTCAATTTTAAATTACAATTAAAAACGAAAATAATTACGAAAGGTAAAAATTTTTTTCAAAACACATACGGAATGTATAGCCTAGCATTGAGAAACTGTATTAATTGGGTTCTTTTTATACTGTTATTTAGTTTTTCGTGATTTGTAGGTAGACTATTGACACCCATCCTTTAATCTAACAATATTTGTTTTCGATTTCGATCCTGAACCAGCTCTCTATTCCAATGACGGTCTCGATACCGATTGATTCTCTTGTGCACATTGCTACTATTTTTCTGCTATTTAAACATTTTTTCTACAAAATAAAAAGTACGTGGTTCATGAACTTTAATTAACGTGAATTGAAAATATTAGTAATAATAAATTATATTGGTAGTATTATTGACAAAATAGTGCAGGTTGACCAATGTAGTAAAACCACAATAGAAAAAATAACATTTGTCTATCTTTGATATTTCGAAAAATAAATGCTACTACCACTATTTAGTTTTAAGTTGCCAATTCGCTCGACTCCGATACCACGTTTCTGCGTCTGTCCTAATAGCGATTCAGCTTTTCAGATTGATAAGTTCAGTAGTTAATTTTTGTATGAAAAAAAATTACATACATATAAGAAAGTTGGAACCTCCCTAAATTACGAAATGTAACAAACTATTTTATTCTATTAAAAACAGAATAGACAGGCGGGAACTACTGGGAATGTAGGTAACCCCAAGGAATGATTCATTTGCCAATTAATCTGACATCACTTCTTTCCTATTGTGCTATCCTTTTCTAAGCGTTGTTTTGTTCAGAGACCTTGACAGGTACGATATTCATCATGTAATATAAAATTGCAAACTTACAACAATATTAGACGAACCAGATAGCTTTCCAAGAAAACTTCCCAACGATGACCATATTCCGGCTGTAAATGCTTCACTAATCATTATTAGCATTAAAAATTATTACTAAGTATGTAACACTATTCTATTAAAAAACCTAAAAGAAATTGTTGATGATTGACAACTCCAAGATTGTGTTGCCAAATTAATAATGACATATGAAACATGGTAAATGCATCATATGATCACTAAGTGTTACGTTTGACTTAGAACGCTGTGATTTACTTCCCTCCAATGAAAATTAATAACATTTTTACAATATACGATTTTGTATTTTCTTTTAAGTTATCTTTATTTACGCATATATAATTTTAAATTATTTTATACGAAATTGTAAATCTTTATATGTTGATATTATTATTATATTTACTTATTTATATTATGCTGTGTTATATTTTATTATGTCATATTATATTATAGCACATCATATTATACATTTATTCTAATATATATATTTAATCTAAAACACAATCTAAAAGAAGTTTTATGTAATGTTTCAAAACCCGCAACAAAACAAAATTGGTCAAATTTCATTAAAATTATATCCCGTACGTCATGTGATCTTAACTACATATATTTCATTTAGTTTTATGTGGTTACTGACTCGATTTTTAACATACATCACGTACATAAATAAACTTTAGATTTTTATAATATTCCAGGAGATAGAGACAGTCATTATCACTTTTAGAATTTTATTAAAAAATATTTTCAAAATATGTACAATGTGTAAAGATTTTATTTGTCAATCCTCACGAAAGTCACTTAATGGAGGACTTTACAGTCATTGACGATATTATTGTTTCGTTCTACCATAACGTGCGATATTTTTACAATTTTGTGTCGTCGCTGCAAATAGCATATACAGACGATTACCAAAATTTAACTACATATTCAAAACTCGCTCACGAACTGTAAATTAACAAGCTGATTTCATTCTTTCAGCAGACAAACATACACACTTATTTCACCTTATACTTATAAAATAGATAAATGTTTTACTTGTCGGTTGGTAAGACAGCGCCGTACGTTATCGACCAACCAAAGCAAACAAAATCACAGGCTAAACCGACAAAAATATGGTAACAATAAAATTTATTGTGGCTCCCCACTATTTTCTGTTCTGTCTTTATCACCGATAAAGTTGTAAAACTCTCCTCGTGTAAATTATTTTTTTTCTTTCGAATCATTACAATACATTATACAAAGTATCGTTATCGTGTCAAGGATAACAATACTGCGTGATTCTTAAGCGTTTTTTCGTGAATTATCTGGTAACCCTCAATGTTGCATTGTCAATCATATTGATTTGGTTCTCTTCAGTGACAATCAAACATTTCATTGGAATAGTGATTGGTGATTGGTTATTATAATTGCGTTTTAATCATTATATGTAATCTGTGTGTGTTCTGTAATTATCTTTTACTAATTTTGTAGTGAACTTTTCATACAATTATTGAGATTTATAAGAGATCCAAACATATCAATCACAAATTTAGAAATGGAAAAAATAAAAAATGGACAGAACGTCTTATTAATATGGAATAACAATGACCAAAAAGAGATCACTGAATTAGTTAATGAAATTCAAGGCAATTCAAATGGAAAATCTGTCGTTCTAGAAAATTCTGAAATGATAACTGCTGGTAAGTTTTCAATGAATGCTCCAAAAATTTTTGATTTTCCATGTATTTGAAATAACAAAATTGAACTTTCGCATGTCTATTTACAGCTTCTCGACAGCACTCTTCATTTGATATTGTTGTCTCAAATTGGATACCACCATTTTCTGTAAAGCACACAGACAATTTGTTATCTATAATAATCAAATTATTGAAACCAAATGGAATGTTATTTTTAAAAGATGATAGTGATATATCTAGTGCTTTAAAATTAAATGGATTCATAAATATAAATAAACAAAGTGGTAGCAACTTGTACACATCAAATAAACCTGATTTTGAGGTAAGTAAATAGATACAAACATACCTACCTATGATTACCCCTTAAGACATTATAACCAAATGGCATTTCTGTTTTATATATTTTTTTATATTTCGAGCATTCTTTGTTGCTATTCTCAGTATTGCTTTTTTTTTAATTACTTTAAAATATGCTTGTATTAAATTATTTTGTGCGTGTATTACAATTGTAATGATACATATATTTTTAAAATTAGTGCATAAAATATATTAATTTCAATTTAAAACTAAAAACATACTGTCTATGGACAAAAATATGTTTCTTTAGTTACTTAAGTACATTACTATATATTAAATAAGTATAAAATATCGTAATTTGTTCAAAATATTTTGTTGCAATATGTGTATTCTATCCTTGATTATGTCTTATTTTCATTGTGCATTAAATGAAAAACCACAAACTTATGTTCCATATGTTATGTACTATTAATAAATTTGTTCATTAATGTTCAATGTTGATACAAAAATATAAGGAACACTTTGTCAAGTTTAAAGTACATGCTTTTAATAGAAAGATGAATAAAAAATGCCCACCACCATTCTAAAGAAATACACAATTAATAGGAAAATTGGAGTCATTTACAGAGATCATATTATTAATTTTAACTTTGAACAAAGCAGAGACATAAGGAAATTACACTTATCAGTCATTTTTGCCATTGTTCATTAAAAAAGGAAATATAAAAACGAATCAACATTATTACTTATCAAACTAATCATTAAAAAAGACATTACAAGAAAAAATTTGCAAATTAAAATTTCCATTTCAGTTACTAAAAAAAACTTTCAAAATTAAACAGTCAGATAAAAAAAGTTAAACTTTATTTTGGGAAAACAAATTGAAATTATCTAGAATATAAGAAAAGGGAAGACAGAATCCTCTAAGATATTAAAGAAGCGATTCGCATGACCTGCATAAGCTCAGTGTTTGGCTCGGCTCACATGGATTACAAAATTATTGTTGTGAGATCCATGCTATTTCTACCACCCTTGATGGTCACACGCCGTTGATTGTTGGATGTTAAAATGTATTGCAGATTTTTTTGTAGGTCTTTTTAAAATCTATAATTATATAGCATGTTAATTTGACATATCTCGTATACTTTACTCAGTGTAAGCTATTTAATTCCCCGAAAGTGTTTTTGTCATTTGATTCACCACTATCATCACTGCGTACTTCATGTTAGTTTATGCAAAAAAAAAAACTTATAACCTGGCCAAATAACATAACTATGAAATAAAAAAAATGTAAATTAGGTAAGTGGTTCTCACATAATAAGAACTTAAAGAAACACATAGTTTAAGTTTTGTAGTATGTATATGTAACATGTAATGTAATTGATGTTTTGCCATTAATACATCAAAATAGTTATTATAAATGTTTAAGAATGCATTTAATTCAATTTTATTTAATGATTCTTGATAATCACTTAAGAGGAGCCTTTTACATGAATTCTGAATTAATTGAGAATTATTATTATTATTATAATTCTCAAAGATTATTATTATTAAATAATCATATTTATTGACAAGTATTAGTTTATTTCTTGTTCCAAAAGAGTATCAGCTGTGGCCCAGAAGCTGACTTTCATTTAATTTGTTATTACCTGTACCTTCAATTTTATTGTAGGTACATGTATATTTTTTTCAACATGTAGGTGAATATAATTTCTTTTCTTTTATTGTGTCTAGGTGGGATCCAAAGCATCACTTAAACTTGCGAGTAAGCCAGCAGTATGGAAATTAGATGATACAGTAGAAGAAGCTTGGACTACTAACAATGATGATGACCTAATTGATTCGGATCAACTTCTCGATGAGGAGGATTTGAAGAAACCAAATAAAGATACTTTGAGAGGTATTTGGGCGATACCCAGTTATCATAAGTTATCATTTAGTATAGCATGGTATAAACAGTGAAATCAAGGCATCTGATGTATAGTTTTTGTATCTTTATTATGGCATTTTTAGGGAGTAAATGAACCACCACATACTAGGTGATCACCGTCTCTCACAGACACTCGTAAACCCGGAGGAGTCACTAGTATGTTGCAGGCCTTTTAGGAAAGAAGGACATATTTTATATAGGGAATAGGATATCTGATAGAGGAAGTAGGATATTTGGAATCATTTTAGGAAGGAATTGGCGATATATACACATAATGAATTTGGGGAGTAAGCGACTGGAACTTTTACCCACTGAACAAAATGCAATAGCGAAAGGTGCTGTTTCATGTCTATATTCTGGGAGAATGTGGTATTTCACCAGTTGAGCCAGCTCACTTTTAGCTGCAGCTAAGTTGGCTACATCACTTTCACATACATCTTATACTAAAAAACTATGCTGTATTAAATATGCAGCTTCCGTTGTCTTTTATCACAATTTTATTTTATAACCTTACTTATAATCTGTAATATATGTTTTACAGTACTCTTAATTATTCATCATGATAAACAATATTTTACCATATGTGATTACTTAATGCACTTCGATGTAACCTGACATCGAAAAATCACTGATTGATTGATAAATATGTATTAAAGTTTTTCTCAAACTGGAGTGTTTGTTTTTTCCTTTTAATAGCTTTTTGGAAAAATAATGATATTCAGTAAATTTTTCTAATACTTTTAATATAAGTGTTGTATTATTTTAGTGGGCAGTGGGCGAGTGATGACTCCACACTGCCACTAATATGATCAATATTATGTAATATGTTGATGATTGCTCCCATACATTGTGATGACAAAACATGCTTTTTTTGTAGTGGCCCCTACCTTAAAAAATTATCCTACGTTACTGCAACTATATAGGTTCCACTTCAGTTCGTTGCTTTCGTCCAACAGAGGATATTCAATATACTGATCGCACCGGTCCAATTCACAATAATACTGGAACTTTATACATAGTTGATGGTGCACAGGAACTTTTTCTGGCACACAACCTTCAATGATTGCTTGCTTAATTACAGCAAGTAATGATCAATCTTTTCCAAAAATTCTCTTTCATCGCAGGTGGACAGGCTCACTAATAAACTGCCACAATTTGGATAGTTTTTATCATTACATTTAAGGTAGAATGTTGACAATTCCAATAAGCTTAAAATAGTCGAACCTTAGTAATTCATAATTATAACAATGGAGTAAAATTAAATTCAAAATAATTATTACCCTGTAATCATTTGCATTGGCGTTTTAGACTTATCTGCATACAATATTTGTAATATACGATTCTTACCAAGTATTCTTAAAAATCAAAAGCTTTACAAAAATGTGTAGGTTCAAACTTTTAATCCAAAAGCCATTACTGGAAATAATGCAATTATAGTTGTATCTTCAAATATTCTTTTATAACAAATGTAAAAGAGTAGATTTTATTTATTACCTGTTTTTTTTATTCTTTGTTTTTAATATTTACCTATTAAGTTACTAACCATGTATTTTACCTCATAATTGTTGGATTTGTAATGTCTGGTCTAGCTTTGCATTAAAATGTGAGATGAACAGTTTGCATCAAACGGCTGTAAGGGTTCATAAAAAACTTTATGGCTCTGGTTCCAAAATTAAAAAAGGGCAAACTTTAAATATATGGAGTGTAGCTCTGGGGGATATCCCCTGGGACCTTTGATGATGTCCAGGGGTTCAATTCTTTAATAAAACATAAGGTCAACCCAAATTGGTTTATTGATCAATTCTACAATATCTCTTTTCATTCGAATTTCAGTATGCTTTCTATCATATTACTTATAATAATTCATTTTCTATCACTATCGAAGCTTGTGTACCCTTGGGCATAGGCCCTTATCAACTCTTTTCTATGTTTCATTATCTTATCTCTATTCTCTTGTTTTTTCACCTGCTTGGCTTTTAGAAGTGAGTTTGACTGTGATTCAAACACAAATAGAACGCAGCCCACATTTACGAGATTGAGCATGGAGGTTGGATGCCTCACATGCCACCTACTCCTAGCCTACCTACTACAATATGTTCAAGATGGGGTCAAGAAGTTACATGATTTAACAAGAATAATGTTAAGATTGTTGAATGGGTGGACATCGACAACGTTATTGTTATAAATAAGGCACTGGAACCGACATACAGTAGATATGTTCCAGTGGCTGATCCACTTGCTGAGTGATTGTTGAACTCATGGACTGATCGAAATGTATCCATCTGAGATCTAACAATATTTTATCATAAATTTAAATTTGTTATTGCAAATAAACGTCTTGTTTAATTGTTTTCACCATATCATTATAATTTCAGTAGGTAGCACTTTATCTTATGTACAATTTAACAGGGGAGAGGAGGTCAGCCAATTCTTAATTTTTGTTACATAGAATGGGTCAAGAACTTTTAAAAAATGTCATATAATTTACAAATGGCCCTTGAATATCTATTCTATTTATCAATGAAAGGAGTTGAGGAATCTAATATGGAAATTCGATTTATAGTAATACTTGAACTTATTACTTTTTTGTTTCAGTATGCGCTACAACCGGTAAAAGGAAAGCATGTGCTGACTGCAGCTGCGGTTTGGCCGAGGAGCTGAGGGGGGAGGCGAAAGAGACACCAAAGTCTTCATGTGGAAGTGTATGTATTAGATTTCTTTATAATTTTATTTGAAATACACTTTTGTTGCCTGCTGTTTCATCTTTATTATATTAGTCTGCATTAATTTTTTTATAATCATATTTTATTTGCAATTAGATTACTACTTCATTTTGTATTTACATAAAAAAAATATCCAGTTTCCAAAGAAAATTCACTTATAATATTTATATAAATCTTTTCTAAGGTTACTATTGATTCAATCAGCATTTTATTTTGGTTACAGATAAATTGCTGTATATTTGTGATACCGAAATTTGTTTATCATTTAGTTCCTATAGTTTATTTTATGTGTATGCTCCTCTGTCATA
Source organism: Eumeta japonica (assembly GCA_005406025.1). Classification (NCBI taxonomy): domain Eukaryota; kingdom Metazoa; phylum Arthropoda; class Insecta; order Lepidoptera; family Psychidae; genus Eumeta; species Eumeta japonica. The sequence goes on from BGZK01000570.1 coordinate 240,578, forward strand.
AGTATTTTTGTCAAAACATTTAACATAGATGATATTTGGCATAGTTATAGCAAACAGTTACTTTAACACAGATGTGAGGTTTATAAGCCAAAGTAAAGGTGTTTGGACAGAATATGAATGAAATATTGAAAAAAAACTGGTCAAGTGCTAGTCGAACTCATATAGAGAGGGTTTCATGGTATCTGTATGTTATTCTAACATATTTCTTTTAAATCTAGCGTAAATTTTGTTTGTTTTAGTTAGCAAATGAAACAACCTCTTATAAGTTTCTTTTTATCGGGATGGGAGGGCATGGGAGCCACTAGAGAGTCGATCACTACCAACACTGCAATCTCGGAAGAGTTACTAGTGCATTGTTGGCTTTTCAGGAAGGAATAAAATATCTGAAAGAGGGGGAGTAGATCACCGGAACTTTTAGAAAGAAAAAGATATCTGACGTAGGGGGAAGTAGGCCACCAATTCTCATTTACTAGATGAAATGTGACAGTTGAAGTTGCTACTTAAAGCTTGTATTCCGTGAGAGTGTGGTATCTCAATGGCCAAGCCGGTGCATTTTCATGCCGCAGCCAACTTGGCCGCATCATGGCTCTATCATGTTCTTGTAGTTTATGTGTAAAGAACTATTTAGTTTTTTTTTATGCATAGTAATTTCAGTGATAAGGGGAATGGTAAATTTTCGACTGTGTAAAAAATACATTTATTTTAAATTATACAATCAAAAAAATATATTTGAGATCCTCACAACAAACCTTTTCATTTGATATCATATGATAAAGCTTGGATTTTTTAAAAAAATATTTGTCTCTAAAAGTAACCTCCATATTCAAAATGCATTTATTTACATTACACATGTTTGGGTCCCAGATATTCATATGTATACCAACTCTTCGACTTACTGGTCCAGGAGATTTGGAGCAAATTATCTGTGACAGATAGACAAACAGTCACAGTGACGGAATACTACTATAAGGGTTTCAATTTTTTTAATCTGATGTATGGAACTCTAAAAATATGAGTTGAAAATGTAGGTCCAATGAAAGCTTTTTTAATTTTATTCCTTCTATGTAAGAAAAAAAAATCATAAAATGTTATTTCTTTCTAAGCTTATTAAAAATTTGTTTGATGAATCTATGAAGAAAATTCACAAAAATAGATTATAAAAAGTTTAAAATTATTGTCGCAACCTGACGGACAACACACCTGCAATACCAGAATTGCCCTATTTTACCATTTTTTTCTTTATTCATAATAAAATAAATATTGCATTACAGGAAAATTTTATCATTGTGTAATTCCGTTACATTACTAAGAGATAATATATTTTAAATTGAATTGTTTCTAATATATTATCTCTCTATGGGCATGGTCTACTGAATAATTAGTAATGTTAAAAATTTCTATCACAAAATTGTATTGATAAATACTAACTGCCCGATTCTGGCTCGCACGTGTCCTATTTTTTTTTTTCAATTAATATAAATGTCAAAACTCAGTACATCAATCAGAAAAGTACATTGAAGATTTTGTCAATCCTGTCATTTATTTGTGCCAAAAAGTGTGGATAATGATAGGCTTTATGATCAGACTAGTAAATTAAAGCTATATCCGTAGTTTATACCAAACCAGAGTTTGTAAACTCGACAAATAACTACCAAAAATTATTTCAAAAGATTTAAATCTCTATCAATAAGTTGTTTAAAAAATAATTATGAAAATGTAATTCAAGAAGATATTTAAATTGATACCACAGAATGTCTGGATATAAATAATGTTTTTATCTTTTTCATTTTTATACAACCATGAAAAGAATTTGCGAATTTTAGATGCCAATAAAATGCAAAATCCCCTTTTTATTATGATATGATGGATGCAAAACCGTTAAACCTAATGTCTTGTCAGTACAATTAATTTTAATTGGATATACATTTTTATAAAATTCCAGTGCTATCTCGGCGACGCTTTCCGATGCGCCAGCTGCCCGTACCTCGGTATGCCGGCCTTCAAGCCTGGCGAGAAGGTTTTGCTTGCAGATCTCAAGGCAGATTTATAAGCTGTTTTTGCTTATTAATTCACAAGGTGGTATTGCATATCCCAGTGCTGGCAGTATTTTGAAGACCTAGTAAGAAATAGTTTTGAGTTATTATTCTTAAGATGGATAAAATTAAACCACAGTTTTTAGCAAATATTCAGTTATATTTTCTCATTTCTTTACAAACAGAACTTATTTTTAACATATTTCAATCTAATAACATCTTCCTTTACAATAATCTGTAATAGTACTCATTCCGCTATACAATAAAATATATATCATTCAATATATTTTGTCATTATGTTATTATAATAATTTAACAATTTAGGGGATATTCAACGAAGGTGTTAATAGTAGCATGACATACACAAGCCCTTTTATATTTTTTAGCACCTATTTAATCAATAAAAAAATTACAACAGGCAGAAACATGACATTAAAAAGGTCTAATGTCTACCAGAAAGATCAAGACCTTGTCGAATATCCTCATATTTATTCATTATCATTAATTAAATGACACATTTTTCAGATTTCACATAATGAACAGAAATAACCTTTACAAGTAAAAGTTAACTATAGAAAACCACAGAAATAACATATTATTTGGAATAATTCAACAAATACAATCTTATAGTGAAATTTATCTATAGTAAAATATGGTTTTTCTTTGTTTAATTTATAATTGTTTCCATTTTATATCATTATTATTTATGTGATAAAAATTACTGCAATATTGCTGTATTTTTCTATGAATAGGATATGCTAGATTACAAATGTAATATTCATTCTGATCCAATTTACACCACATGTAACCAATAACAAGTTTAAAATAAAAATTGTTTTGCAATTAATGTAATGTTTTCCTGGATGTTCCTATTTCAGTTGTGATCAACTAATGTATTTGATTTTCTCGGTCATATTTTGATATTTAATGATTTCATTAAAATTAGCTTGCAGTTGTTAAAAATTAAATTTTCACTCTATGGCATTAAAATATTTTATAGATATCGATACATTAATATAATATTTGAAATAGACATACCTACTACACTTCAAAATGATTCCACACGAAGTCTTGTAACTATGTTACACTCAATTTGTATTTACGTTTTCACTCTTACTGCTATCTCGCTCGCTATAGAAATGGAACATTTTTACGATGCAATTAGTTTCACATTGTCTATCTCAAATGTTAATATTAATAAGTCGAAATGTTTACAGACATTATTCATCCTGTAATTAAAATGGACAGATAAATATGTAGAAAGTTCCAATTTTGTGGATTAATTTGTGTTTTAATTAAAATATTATGAATTAAACAATAGTATCATTTAACATCCGCTACTATAATATCATGTCAACCTTGCTCTACACTCAGTACTAACGTTTAGCAAAGGCGCGGGAGGGGGACAATTGGATTCGTTCAAAAACCTAAGCGGATATAAAAATGCCCTCGCATGGCATACCGCAATCAAGAAACGAATGTAATACTTTAAGAATTTGGATTTCCGGAATAATACTTTTTCATAGCGAATTTTGTACACGACCGCCGTCGGAGCGACGCGCCCAACACCCGTCGGCCGGGCGTATATTTCTTAAATATTCACCTACTAAATGCTCCTATCGCATAATTTAAGTTACATCTTCAAAGAAACTACAATCCCACAACATTCAGTAAAGCGTCCCAGTCTTTTCAAATGTTATTTTCATCAAATTGAGATCTTGCGTATAGACTCGCATCGCGGCACACCGCTAGTCTTGCTTTGTGAGGTAGGCTTAGTCATGATAATGAAAAGCGCCTTGTTAGAAAATACCGATTAATAAAATGAGATCTTTCATTACAATTACAAATAATCATAGTATATGTAGACACAATTAAACTAACATTACAGGTAATGTACAACAAAGTACTTCTTTTTTTTTTTACAACATCTAACATGTGTAGACTGCCCACAGCCAGCCCTAGTCTAAGATTTGTTGATTGCAATATTGAATAAGTGAGAGCGGTACAATGAAATCAAAAATATTTGTTTTTTGGGACATGGGACTTTCTTTTATAAAATCTCGTCGTCCAGTCCTTGTGGTAGCTAAAGAATTAATACACCAGCAAATTATGGCAATAAACCTTGTACATAAACAGTTCATGTATTTATGATGTACTAAAATAAAACTGTACAAAAGTATATAACAATATTAATTTCAGCGATTAATTGTCGCAATATTCATTTGGCAAACTGTATTGTTACATGATATGGCGACTTGTTATTCATACATATGTTTCAATCACAGTTTCAAAGTTTAACATTTTTTTTGAACAAGTTACATTCAGGTTACAACAACTGTACAGTTTATTTTGCTTATCCATAATTTACTCTAAACATACAATATATATATATCAATTAAACAATCAATACTTCATACTTTGACCAATAACTACAAAATATCACAGACTATGTATTTTTATTATGTATACATTTTTCTCATAGAAAATATAGCGTATCACATATGGACGTCTATGATCCCATATAGTGACATGGATCGCTTTGCATTACCATAAACAATTTATTAATATTATTTTTTAATATTCATAAAGACAAATAATATTTACCACAGACCAGTAAGGAAGTCGACGATTGCAAAAATATTGATTTACTACTAAGAATCGGACATTCTAAAAATAGTTCAACCATTCCCTTAAATTTCAACCACTTAATTTTAGCTTGTATTTATAGTCTGTCATCTTTATAATTTTAAAGAAAGTTTCATTGGAAGATATGTTGCAGTCACAACCGCTTAGGGAATCTTTTGGGACTGCTGTATGAAAATTCAGCTACTAGAAAATGAAAAGAGAATAAATATTACAATATTTAACATTACATTGTAGAGTCGTTCCAAAAGAATTCATCTGGCCTAGGCGATCGGGCAGTTTGGGAATAAAATAGATTCTTACGCTTCTGCAAAAACATTTTAATAGTGCAGGTTTAAAACAACAATCGTTCGACTAACAGAGCAGCAACCTCTTCACCAATCACCTGGAAAATATGTCGGTCACGCTAGCTTATAAAGAATAGCCAGCGTGCCGAGCATAGTGCTTTAAAAGAAGTCATTTTCGATCGTGTGACTTTAAAATAATAGCCAGCATGTCGATTGTGGAGGTTGAAAATAATAGCTAATGTCAATCGTGCGACTTTAAAAAGTAGGCAACATGAAGATCGTACGGCTTTAACAGCTATTGATGGTGCAGCTTTAAAATAATAGCCAGTATGTCAATTGTACGATTTTAAAATAATAGCTATCATGAGGCTTTAAAATAATTAAATCCTACAAGCTGATTGGTTAAACAAGTCCAATCAAGACACCACTTGTCGAATGTAAATTTTCTGGATGGGAGAACCGGTCAAGACCAAAAGAATGCATTCGGAGCAATTCTAAAAGGTGTATTTATTAATTATAATCTATTCATTGTACCTTTTTCTTAATATGGCGAAACGTCTCATAGACTTGGTGGCTTGAATCTCTTCGGTTATCACATAAATTTAAACCTATGTATTAAGATCTTTTTATCTTATTTTGTGCTGATTTTGTCAATCGATACTGAAATCCTATTTCGATGGTGAAATCTACGAATAAGCCAACTTTTATTTACAATAAGAAAATTCAACATCTCAATGTTTGCTTTACTGAACAGGTCCTTTTAGAATTGATATATATTCAGCAAATATTCCACAATTGATTTTTTCATTATAATCAATTTTTAAATAGTAATAGCATTATTGAATCTATAATTTATTACTATATTATGAGAGATTAAGAAAAAAACCATGTTTGCTACAGTGGAGTATAAGACATTCTAAGATTAAGTCATCTCTATTTGTCAATTGATTGGTTTCTATTTTCATATATGACAATATCTGAGTATTTTATTTTATGTGCACATTGGCTGATAGTAAAATCTATATCTTGCATTGATTATTAAAAAAAAAATGCTACACATAAAGGATTTCATAATTTGTATGACAATCATTGATTATGGTCCAAGGAGAAATTAGTTTGGTTTTCAGATGACAAATTTATGTAGACTATGCATTTTTAGCTTTATTAATTTTATTCCACAATATACTTTTATGAGTAAAGAGAAATTGAAATAGATGTATAACATTTAAATAATCCAAATGTCATTTTCTGCAACAAAAATTTGATTTCGCATTTTTAAAAGTGCAGTTTATGGGTTCAATGAGTATTACTTGGAAAATAACTTTATAAATTGATATTTTATGTGAATAAAAATAACTGTATTTGCTCCCCTTTTTAAAATTATTATACAGATACATTTCAAAGTATTTACTGTTACAAAATTTTTCTATGATTTAGTAGTAATCCAATGCAATCTTGTTACTTGTAGAAATTTCATGTTTCTATATCTGGTGGTAATGAGAATATCAGATGATACACAAGACATGACCTTACAAGTTCATTATTTGCAATTAAAGTATGAAACCCTTGAACAACGGAACTTTAATGTTTCAAGAGTTAAAAAAGTCTGTTTGGATGTATCATTTCTTCTCTTTGTTGTGAATCCTAAAATCTTAACAGAAAGAAAACCAAAGGCGCAGTTTACACTAATTATAACTTACCCTAACAAGAAGTAGTTTTAACTCATTCTTGGACCAATCAATTAGTGAACAATCATACAAGCGTGGCTCAACTTAACACTTTGTGACACTCCACGTGTGGTTATGGAGTATGTAATAATCTAAAAATATTTTACATATTTACAATACGTACACAAATGCGTACAGAAGCACCCGACATTAAAAAGCACTTACAGTTCCCGAATAGAATACATAAGCGTATGTCCTTTGACTGATACCACTACATTAAATCATATGTAATGAAATGTTATATCACTGGTTCGGTTTGATGTTTTTTTTTTTTTCGTGGATTATAAGCAGATGTATTTAGCCTGGTCATTATTAGCTCCTCCAGTTTACAAACAATATAATCGTTATCGAGCACATCTTCACCGGAGAAATATTGTAGTAAAATATGTTGCAGTTAACAAAAGATTGATCTCTCAACAAGCTATCCGAAGCACAAACAGCACATGAAGTTTCTTTTTCTTAATGACGTGAATTAAAGATTCGTACCCCTAGTACACGATTCAGCCGCCCAGCGAGTGTCGCGCAAACCGCGACAGGTGGCCCACCCGACGCCGCGGTCGGCGCTCGCGCGGGGCCCGAGGCCGGCGGAGTCCGTGCGCGGGCGTCGACCAGGATTTCAACGTTTCTTGTGCGGGGGACGGTCGTCGTCGCAGATGTCGGATGCGGACCAGCGGCGTTTGTGCGCGTCTTCTTTGACGCTTAAATTTTCAGGATGCGTCTGGGGCGGCGGCGGTGCGGGCGGCTGCGCGGGTGACGACGACGGCCTGCGCGGTATCAAAGATACACACACGTCGCCCACCTGTAAGCGGCGCACGCGCAATCCGTACCGCAGTTGCGTGCGTTCCGGCGAGCATGACGCCCAACCGCGGCCGTAAACGAAGAACGGGTGCTCCACCGTCGATTCTAACTCTACCTGTAAACACGAACGCATATGTCGAGTTTTAATTATGATCTTAATTACTGCCCAAAAAAATTCTAAAAATAATTCCATTATGAAAGTTTATATGTATATGAAAATTTAATATACGTAAGGAAAAATTTGGAATTGTTAAAGAAAAATAGACATAATTTCAATACTAGAAATACAAATAAACTGTGTTTACATGTTACTTGATTACATAAAGTTGTGAATTCGTTTTGGGGGCTGTCTGTTTAATAAGAGTCCTGACGATATACAAAATTAACCATTAACTTTAAAATCTTTAATAAGTACACACTGCAAAAAAGGGTATTATACAATCTCTGAATATTTATAGGATAAATATGACAAGCTTAACTTCCTACAGGTGTTTATTTTTGTAGTAGTTATACATATGATTTTGAAACTGCATAATTTTTATTTGAAGAGCTACCTTCAAATGTCTTGCTTATTTTTCTTGAAGGATAACCGTCTTATAAATGAATGGTAATTAGTGATTTTGAAGTACTGTAAATTTTTACTTTTTTTATGATGTATTGTAAGTCTTATTTCATAATGTACGAAATCAAGATATTGTAAATTTTAATTAAAAAAAATGGTTCAACAAATCACCTGAGAACGATTCCCGTCGTAAGCAAGCGTGAGCGAAAGTTGCTCGGCACGCTCTTCCAGTTTCAACAGCGTGCAGTGTGTTAAGGTTAGGTCGCCGCAACGCTCGGCACTCGCCACAAAGTCCTCGGTGCGCATGTCTTCGACGCGTCGAAGAGTACCGTCTTCGAGTCGTATGAGTGCACCGCGACAGAAGTGAGGTGCCGGAGTCGACGTTGATGCGCTCCGGTCTGCAGGAGCTGGCTCAGGTGCTGTGCGGCCCGACTGTACTGTAGCCGTGACCGGGGTAGATGCGGATGTGGGGGGAGAGCGCGGCGCAGGCGCAGGAGGCACGAAGCCTGATGTGGGTCGCGGGCGCAACGGATAAGCGGACGCGGTAGGTACAGGAACAGATTGTACAGGTGCAGGCGCCGGCGCCGGTGGTCGGTATAAGTAGGGCGCGTACGAGACAGGGTGCGATAAGAAACGCGCGTAAGCGCCGGGTACGGGCGGAAATGCCGGCGCTGCAGAAGGCGGTACAGGTGCGGGTGCAGGAGGTGGCAAATCACGGGGATGCGGATGCGCTCGCGGTCGCGGCGCATAGCGCGCGTAAGGGCGCGGCGGTGGCGCTAGAAACTCTGGCGTCATGGAGGGTGGCGGAGGCGCTGTCGCGTGCGTGTGCGGGTACAGGTGGCTCAGCTGCCCGAGCTGGGCGAGCGCCTCGCCTGGCAGGCTCGCCGAGATCATCGGATGCACTGTGGACACAGAAATATACAAGGATATCAGACATGAAGTGAAGAAAAGCGAAACGCGAGTGTGCGAGCGTGCGCGTGGCACAGGCTGGCTGTCGAGCCACGTCGACCGTAATACTATAGATCTAATTGTTTTCGCATCGGCGCGGCCGCGCGCCGTTACGTCGGCATGCGGTCGCCCCAAAACATCTGTGCGCCATCCTCGAGTCGCGGTTGGAGTACACGAGCGATAAGAAAATAGAGCGCGTACGCATCACGAATATAAATAGATCTTATTCACGTAAATAACTCTGTACAGTAATTCACTGGCGGCGGCGGCCTTGCGCGCTGCGGTCGTCACGGGCTTCTCGCTGTGGCGATACGCTCATCGTGCGAGCAAATATTTACAATAGGTTCTCTGCAGTAAAGTGATGCGGCGCAAGTAAGTGGCGGAAGAAGCGGAACGGCTGCCGTCCTGCCGGTCGGCGCGTCGCTCCGTTAAGGCTTCAACATTCCGGCGGCGGGGCGGGGGCGGGCCCGGCGGACACTGATAATGTAAAGAACAAAGCCTGCGTGCGCGCACCTGGGCAAACACCTCTCGTTAGCGACGCTGTCCCGCAGGACCCCGACCCTTTCATAATAACATGGACGGCTTACCGCATTCTGCGGGAATAAAACCGGTTTCGATGTTTTTCATTTGTTACTTTAAAAAAAATTAAAAATTAGTGAAAATAAACTCGAAATCAGGAACACAGTATATATTTTTTATTTACTGAGGAACAAAGTTGTTAAGCAAGTGTATATAAATGTAGGTTCACATTTTGGCAATCGTACTGAAATAACTATTTGCGCCAAATGAGACCCATATCATTATTACAAACGTTACGTCACTATTTTAGATTGGTTATTACTGTGAGATGAATATAACCCACTGTAGATTGTGAGGAATGTATAATATCTTGTATATTGAAAAAAAAAAACTCATGTTTTTGAACTGAAAATAACGTCGTTCAATTATAGATAACTCAAAATAAATACGATAGCTACAACAGAACACGAGACCCGCCGAGTTCAGGTTTTTCACAGGGTTCAGGGTTTATGGATGTGCATTTCTCTTCTATGGGAGCGTTGAAAGACCGCACTAGCGACCATAGACTTAACTTAGAATTTTTCTTTCTTCATTGATTTAAAGAATCGAAATATTACAAAAACGGTGCCACGAGAAATTCATCTGAACATTAAGCATTCGATAGAAAGCCATTTCTCTCAGAAATACGGCAACCTACGGAACACAACAAATAAATCCTACTAAAAATTCAAGTACCAGTTAAATATTGTACTATTGATAGAAAGTAGAGTACTTAATATTTCTAATTACCAAAACATATCTATTGTCTTGATGATAAAATAGTGTAAATAATTATTTTATACAATATAAACTACAATGTTCAATTATAGTTCGAAAAACAAACTAATAATTGTGTACTAAAAATATGTAAATAAGAGTTACTTTGGTGTATTCACGGTTATTGTGTAGGTAATAAAGATTATGCTAAATATTATATTAAAACCCAGCGGCGCCCTTAACGATTGCCAGCCTTCGGGCGGGACAAGTCTTTGCGAGACCCTTGTCCTTCACGCAAAATATGTGATTTTAAAGTAGATATTTCATATATAATATAGACATTAATGGAAGTGTTAGGGATAGCAGCCTACATATGGTCCACCAATTTTTTTTATTCTGAGTATAAAGGAAAAGTGAGTATATCGGTACCGAAAGAAGGCAATAATAGCTTTATTCATTCATTTATATAAATTAAAAAAAAAACATAATCTCATTATAGTGGATGTTATTTAAAGTGTTTTTGAGAAATATAATCCAAAAACATTCTGAATTATTTGTACAATGGAAAAATAAAACATCCTTGCAGTCAAATTGGTTAAACGTAAAAAAATTGAAAAATCTAAGAAATTCGTAAACTTTCTTAATTATATTGAAATATAAATTTTCTAGACCAAAATTAAGTTAACAATGATTTTTTTCAATTACGTTTTGCCGTCAATTTACTTAAAATATTTATTATTCACTGCTTATTAAATAGTTTTCACATTATCAATCTTACTTTTTATACGAATTTCACCGTTTAGTTGGAAACTACTTATTAACATTACATAAGGTATATTTTACTGTGCCCCGTTCTCCACCCCTAAAGCCTCCAATGATCGGTCACATCGTCTGAAAACTCTATGGTCACAATTTCAGTTTTCATCCTGATAATGACTCCCCTTTGAAATGATAAACACTAACAGAACCAGAAATAGCTTGTGCAATCATTTTTAGTTTAAAACCGCACAACTATAAAGAAATATCAATTTAAAACAAAACTATATAGAGTAAAATTTTAAATAACTTTATTACGGCAAAGTAAGAATAAAATATTCAGTAAAATATTATAAAAATCAACCGAAACACTTCATAAATAACTCCCTAGATGGCAGCAGTAGTAATTCACTTTGTGTTCGTAGATCGTGAAAAATCTTCGAAACATACTAGAGCATAAAATTTCTTTATGTAATGACATTTGACACTATGTCGACACTTTTTTGATAAGTATACACAGGAACCGATATTAAACTTCACGTAGTTAAGTGTCGGTTGTCCCGAAATTTACTCATTACTAATATACGCTATTTAATTCCTAAAACAAGAAAATTATACGATAAATGTGGCTCATAGTGGTCACTGAGCGAACTTAATATTACACATTTTCGATGATATATTCATATCACTTGCATAGTAAAGTTCGCGTAAACCCAATAAAAAGAAAAACAACAAAATGCGAATCTGACTGGGTGGGAAGGGTCCCATATTACAGTCATTGCCTTTTAGACCTTGGTGTAATTAAACAAGAAAATTTATAAACAGTTTCTCTTCACAATTATTTTGCATTTTCTTTGGGAATTTACAGTTTTATTATTTTCGTTTAGGCTTTCCTATAAACTATGAGTTATGTATATATGCGACTATATATATATATATATATATATATATATATATATATATATATATATATATAATAGCATGTTTTTCTATTAGTAGTTACCGACAAAGTAGCGCGTGACAGTCGGACAAACAGACACATGAGTGATCCCATACGATTCCGTTTTTTCAGCTAGTGTTAGGAACCCTTAAATGTATTCAACAAAACCGCATAATCCGGTGAAAGTTATGCGTGGTCATACATAAAATTATAAGGGGCGAATCGAGAAACTATCCGACTATCCACAGTTCTCTGTTTTCGTCGATTAAAAGGGATCGCTTGCGACTTATCCGACTTTACAACTGCGACTCACGACAATCAAAATAACAACACTGGAGGTTGCTCAAGAGCAAACTTTCAATATTCGATCACGAATTTAGACAGACGCCGGCCTTGATTTCTATTATACTAATGAAATGTATTTTAAGTTCAAAGTAGGTAAGTGCCTATGCTGAAAAACTAAATGTTGTTTTTTTTATTCTCTAACACGATTCCGTAACATCGAATCGGATCTTATTAAGAAACGCCTGTAGCAAAAAAAAAAAAAATGTATTTTTACCTGTAAATCGGATGGAGACTTCGTATTGTCGCCTTTAACATTTCCAAGGTATAAATTAATATTTGTATTTTCATAACAACTTTATTATACGTTGTTTAGGAGCGAGTTCGTAATTTATCGAGACTAGCTATCCGCTGGCGGCTTCACCCGCGTGGACGTTGAATGTGTTACAATTCTGGTTCCAGTACAATATACAGTCACGCTTATATAATCCCTGTCCTGCAATCGGGTTCGTTCTCAATTTGTCCCGCTTTCAATTCGGATACCACTACCAATAACGATTCCGTTTTGTACAATGTCGGGGCAAAAGCTAGTAACGAAATAAAATATACGCTACATATTATTTATTCGTGGAGAGTGTAACTTTCTACAAGTGAAACAATCTTTGGAATCGGTGAAGTGGTTCGGTCCAAAAGTACAAATAAGCGAAATGGAGTCGGAACTAAGTTTTAAAATAGACTGCACAAAACCTCCTCCATGAAATAGCACTCGGATGTGCCAAATTTGGCGACGATCGGTCAAACGGTGTTGGAGTTTAGCGGTTTCATGTTATATGCAAACGTGCGTTTATTGTAATGTTGCTAAAATATAATTTCAAAATGTGGATAATTAAAATCGTCGAGAGCCGTATCTTTAGCGTAAGAGAGTTACTTTTTCAATACAGAACCTTATAAAGGCATGGCTACAAATCCATCGCTATAAAGCGCCACTGTTTGAATGTGTGCGTATATTCGGGTACGCTACTATAGTACAACGCGTGAAACTCTGCCGCTTTGAATTGTCTGCGAAGAATGATGCAATGCGCAGGTATAACTCTCCCTGGCCCTTCTTCCCCGCGTTCCCATTTTACGCTAGTGCGACGCTTCCGCGACTAACTTCACAACGGCAGAGTTTCGTGCGTTGTAATAAAAATAACCAAGAAAGAAAATCGAGCGGCCGAGGGAGAGAAACTAATCCATTCCTTCGACACCACGAGGTGAAAAAAAAAACTGGTTCATTTAAGAAGGGCGTGGCTGTGACAAGCGAATATACTGAAATGTGATAATGAAGATTGCTAATGGTTTTATGTTCTTTTATAACATGTCCTAACTCGTTTCAAATATTACTCCTTAGTTCAAATTGTGATGCTCGCTTCATCAGTCGTATAAGTCGAAATATTGTTGAATTAATGACACAAATGATAAACGAAGGTCCTACTACGTTTATTCTATGTTAAAGATAATAATGAATTTAACCCGTGTTCCTTATGCGAGCAGCACGCCGGTTACGCCGTTTTAGCTTCGAGTTAAATTTTCGACGCGAAAGCCTTCGCGTCTCTTATATCATACTGATAAAATGAATCATCCGTCGCCGGTCATGTATACCTACGCGTGACTAAAACATTAAAAATTCAAGCCGATCGGCCCGCCGCCGCCGGCGCGCCCGAGAACCTGTTTCGCTTTTTGCTCCCATCCAACAATTTCGAACCAGTCACTCGACGCTATAAAAGTTTGTTTACGCTGCGGACGTTAAAATTTCTACGTCTCTAAGCGCTCTGACTGCGTGAAGGTTTTCAGAATGACAATCCATTTAAAATGGAGTCGTGGACCAAAAAATTAAAAAAAAAAGTGCATCTAACTTATTCAGTGTCGAATGGGTGATTTATTGTTATAATTGTTTCGCGATTCGTTTTTTTTTCTTTTTTTTCAATTGTCTCTCTTTTGAAGCAAAACTTCATTTGTGATTTGAAAATTGATGTAACGAAAATGCGTCACGACAGAGACAAACACATTAAGCCGGCGAGAGAATGAAATAGAATAGATCCGTAGCCTCCCCACTCTCGTCTACTGAGCATTGTATTTTGTGTGCGCCTGTACATAGCCGAGTTAAAGCGAGAGAGCAAGCGTCGGTGTGTGTATCTACATAGCACATTGTCTAATACTCTCATCAGAACGTTTTATGTGTGTTAGTACATACGTGTAAGCCTACACATTGCGAAGCCTTGGAAGAAGGCATCGTATAGTGAGTATTTATAGTAGGTATATCTATATTGCATTTGAATATTTCCTAATATTCCGAATCCTTTTTTGTGTACAAAATTTTACTTTAATATTTTCTAATCAATACATTTAATTCTTATTTCTTGCTGCTCGTAGATCACAAGTTAATTTTCTGAAATTTCACTTTTACCTTGTGTGAATTGCATACACCCGTATTTTTTTAAATTAATTTTTCACTCTTTTTTCTTTTCGAAAGTGCTACAAATAAAATAAAAATGTCTTATAAAGAAAAAACACGACCCCGCGTGTTCCGTAGATTAATGAAAAAAAATCAGTATCAATATCAGTTTATGGTCCCAAAAAAATAAACACTTTTTTTTGAGCTTACATATCAATCCATATCCTCAGTTTCTGTGTGTCTGTGAGAGCTAATCACAGAAACTAATGCAAATTTCTATACGGTTGACATTAATATCCAGACTGATTCACGGGGAAGATTTGCGTTGCTATATTTCATGTAAATTGGCTGAAATATGATATTTGTCGATCCGATCGGAAAAAATATGCCCCTTGAGAGCTTCTACGGGGAGCATTGCTTGTATTTTTTAAATTATATAAAAATCATGTTTGTAGCAATTGTTATCGTCAAATAAGTCAAAAGAAAAGTCCACAACACTATCTGTCCATCAATTAAGGCAAAACTTCCAATAAGAAATTCAAGAATAATCATTATAAAATAAAATACGATCGTACATTTTGCATTTCATCAATATACATTGATAGTAGTTTAGTCTCTTAAATCACTTAGAAAGCAGGAAGTTCTCCGACGCACATGAATTTTTTTCGTTTGTTACTTCATCCTGAAATCGACGCACACGTGTTTTTTCCGTTTGTTACCTCATTCTCAAATCGACTCCTACGTTTTATTCCGTTTATTAGCTCATTCTCAAATCGACGCGTATGTTTTATTTCGTTTATTACCTCGTACTCAAGTCGACGCACATCTGTTTATTCCGTTTGTTATGTCATTGGCAGCTCTACGCCCGTGTTTTTTTCCAGTACTTTAGGGCCGTACATAAATTAAAATTCCGAAATTGATGAAGGGCTCATTTTAATAAGCCAAAGAGGTACAAATTATTTTGTTCAAGAAACCCAGTCGAACATCTAATCCTTCGTTATAGTCCATACCTATTCGAAAATAGTTATACAGTACAAGAATTGATTGTACAAAATTGAACCTACCCTTTTTCCTCTTAGACAAGTCCGAAGTGCAGATTTACGACATCTCACGAAATTCTGCCGAAAACCGATCGCCGGACCGCAGACGGCGGACTCGGTGTTACCTAATAGTTTATTAAACGGGTCCAGCGGTCGGCCGCGCCCGCGCCGGCGCCGGCGGCGGGCCGCATGTATAATACCATTAACGCTGTACAACCATCGACCGAGGTGCCTGCTCGATCGCGCAGCGCGTGCGGGCCGTGCGATATTACTTCGCAAACGTAATAATTTGATTACCGTTATTTACGATTCCTCTTTGACGCGGACGACGTCCACCCATGCGGTAACTTTCTAAATCGAGTCTCGGATGACGCCATCGCCCCGGCCGCGAGGAATTCGTGTACTGCGAAGGTGATGCCGCGCGCACGCGACTCGAGCGCCATCTATCCATCGTCCGTCGAAAGCTTTCGATCTTCGTGGTCCTACTGCTCCCGTCTTAGTCGTTCGCGTCGGATACGATCGAATTTAGAAGTGTATGCAACGATTCTATTCACGACGTTCTAAATTCGAAATCGTTCATTGATTCCGATGCGGTGGTCGTCGGCGTAGGCGCACGGCTGCGACGCGGTTCGCAAGGTCGCTGGTTCGCCGTCCGCGCGGAAATAAAGCGACGCGAACAAAAATGGGCGAGCGCGTTTACATCATCGCGGAGGCGGCGAGAAACTAAAGGTCTATTCCACTATTTTCTATATTCTATTCTCTCGCAAAACATTTATATTGTTAACATTTTTTAAATATTTATTATTAAAATTCAAAAACAAATGAACGTGGATTTTGTTCAGCAGATAATCACATATTTTTAACCCTACAACGATGTCGTTAGTTATGTTGTTGGGTAAGTTTATTTTTATTCCACAGCAGAACATATTCTGTCATATTAATGCCTTGGAGGGTGTTACATCTTAAGCCCCCCACGCCGACCGACTACGGGTTGAAGATGGTTAATAGCTGAAGAACGGAATGACCGAAACTTTAATTTACATAAATACAATGACGCTAGGTCCATTGATCTTGAGCCATTCTGTAAAAAATGGATAGATTTCAATTAATGTTTTTTTTCATTTTACTCTTTAGATATTTGGTCCTTATTTGCATGAAAATTATCAAGGGCATTTATTAAGGTCCTGTAAAAATTACTACGAGCTCGATAAATTTTAATATGGAGATTGCTGAAATCCAGTAAAGATAATAGAATATATTTTTAAGGTTACGTGATAATTGTTAAGAATCCGTACAGTTTGACCGATTTTGTTGAAATTTTCGCTAATGTTCTATTTAACTAAAGCAAAGAGAGAGATTTAGAATGATTTATAAAAGTTGTTTCAATTACATATTTTTTTTATATAGCATAGACAAGCAGGCTAGCCATCAGAGCGTAGATGGTCACCGCCGACCACGGACACTCGCAACCCTAAATGAGTCACCGGCGCGTTGCCAACCTCTTGGCAGGTAATGGGATATCTAATGGAGGGACCAGGTAGACGGAAGAAACGAAGGGGAGTAGGCCACCTGATTTCTCACTCACTGGATGGAATGCAACAGCGGAAGCCACCACTGCAAGTCCGTATTCTGTGAGGGTGTGGTATTTCACCAACTAGTGTTGGAGCCAAGCCTGGATGCTGGAGCCGGTCCATTCCTGTGTAGCAGTCAAGTTGGCCGCAATATGGCTCTATAATAATAACGCAATTGCAAATGCAACGAAGTGATAGGAGAATTTAGAATGGCAGTTTATTAAGGCTTTAAAAACAGAATAACGATTATTCGTGTCCCTGTGTTTTATGCGTATCACAGGTGCTTTTTCTCAAAAATCTTTGGATATATTAAAGCATACCGAATTACATAATAGTGATCCGAATTTCTCTTATACTTAAAGCGTTGAAGTAAATTTATGTAACAATTTTATAGAACAAACAAAAGTATTAATGTTTTTTGTATTCCTTACGTTATATATATATATATATATATATATATATCAGATATCAATTAAAAAGGACTATTAGCAAGCAATGCAAACTCTTTTTTTTGGAATTGAAAAAATATATAAACTATACATTGGTTGTTTATCGGAAGTTTGAGGGAGGAGAGATGTTTAAAAATAAATAAGGTACGGAACAGCACGCGGTAGTGGAACGCGATTGACCGCTGCACTCTTATAGTTTTAATTCATCTAAGATGTTTAAACTTAGCTCTGATGACTGCCGAGTTAGGTTGCCAAGAGAGGCTATAAACGACAGATGTCCTATTGAAGAAATATAGCAGTCTAAAATCTAATTTCTACAGTACTATAAGAACAGATTTTTAATACCATTCGATGGAATCGTATAATGAGGACGATATAATAACATTTGATTATTTTAGGTTCCAATGGGATTTGTATTGAGAAAAAAAACAAAAAAATACAGGCCTGTCGCAAGAGCGCAACGCACGCACGCGCCGGCGCACCGCGACACGCCCGCAGTAATTACCCGATCGTTAATTAATAAAATTTACTGTTGCGCCTGTAGCGAGTGCTTTTAGCCATTAACATCGTATAGATGGCGCGATCGTAAATTATTGTAAGAGTTCTAATTTAAAACCTAGGCCTAGGCATACATGCCAGACCATACATTTTGTTTAAAGGAATGTTCGCATCGTACCGATTTATACGAAATAAATTTTCTACGATAGGATAAGTACAAATGGCGATGAATCTAATTGTAATTACATAAACGAGCCGACTTACTAGAGTTCAGCCAACATCCACCGATATATATACAACTTTTTATACATATATAAATAATTTATTTATTTTAGTGCTAGTGTGTACATAAATAATATATATCGAGTCGGGGAAAAAAGGTTATTCGTATTTTATATACAAATTCATGATAATTTTTCATCACATTTTTTTTAATTTCATTATAATGTATATATGCCATGTTGTTCAACAACTTGTTGCATTTTGTTAGTAGTAACATAATCCCATTACTGTAGAAATTTTGAGATTTCTGATAAAAAAACTGTCACAAGTAGTTTTGACAGTCTTCTCTCGATGTTAACCTAACACTATCTAAAGAATTCTGAAGAGTCCAAAATAAGTGAAATTCTGAGGGTGCAAGGTCAGGGCTTTGTGGTGGATGTATTAACACTTCCCAACCACTCTCTCAATATTTGCTGAGTGGCTAAAGATGTGTGTGGTCTGGCGTTACATGGTGCAAAACTACACCTTTCCTGTTGATCAATTCCAGCCGTTTTTCTCTACTTCTTGCCGAGTCGCATCAGCTTCAGGCAGTAGAAATCTGAGTTGATGCTTTTGCCCCACAGTTAGATCATAATCAATAATGTCCCTCCCATCCCACCATACACATAGCATCAACTCATTGTTAGTTAATCCGAGTTTCGCTATAGTCTGTGGAACTTGCTTGTCTTTTGATCATGATCTTTTTCGCACGTTCTTATCGTAGGTAATCAATTTTTCATAGCCAGTGATTAATATTTTCAAAAACGGTTCGGTATCATTACGATCCAATAGAGAATCGTAAATTAATACATGATTCTTTAGATTTCTTTCAGTGAATGCGTGTGGGACCCAAATTTCGAGCTTTTTGTATATCTAGCTTTCAAATGGGTCAAAACTGTTTTGTGATCAATTCCCAGCAATTCCCAGCTCCTCCGCTATCTTATTCTACTTTTTTCAAAATGGAAACGACTTTATCCATAAGAGGTCGACCAGAGAGAATTTCATTTTTGACATCGAAATTACTGAACTAAAAACGCTTGAACTACTAAACTTTGTGCTCATCTTACCGACACTGCATTAGGTACATTAACATCAGAAATGTTTTTCGCAGCTAGTGTTGAATTTACTTTTTTTTTTGTAATAAAACTTTAAAATTTCTACGTTAGATTCACTCATTTTGATGGACAGAAAAACAATGGCGGGGCACCATTTTTACTTATCATTTTTCTTTTTTTGTAATGTCATCTATTTAGTGGTATCAAAACTAGCCAGATGCATGCAGCACAACCAAAGAGATTCTACTGCAACTTTTTACTCATAAAAAACGAAAAAAACTTCCCGGCCTAATATTCAAAAATAACGTGGCGCGCGATGCCATTTCATATACTTAAGCTTTGCTGATGAATTAGGGGCCGTCCATATATTACGTCATTCTAAATGGGGTTGATCTGCGGATGACGATAAATGATGGAAGAAGGGGGTCGAATTTGACGTCATTCTTGTGATACCAGTTACTCGAAATGTACAATAATATATTGTACTTGAGCCAAAATGAATATGGGAGGATACGGAGATATTACCCGTGACCCAGGATTTGCAAGAATGGGTGAAAACTCCGTGGGAGCTATCCAAAGAAAACTAAATATATGTATAGAATAGAGAAGAATTATATTATTATATTAATGAACATTGCCAAAGTAAATTATAATAAAAAAGATGATTCTATAACAAAACGTTTTAATGTTACCCTATTTTTTCGAATCCGCAAATGTTTTAATTTTGTCAAACTGGCAATGACGTCAGTTTCGCGTGAGGTTATTAGGAAATGACGATAGGATGGTTGTGGGGGTCGAAAATCAGCAAAAATCGATGACGTAATATATGGACGGCCCCTAACTTGGAATAGTTAATTACACAGTCGACTCTCGCGATGAGCGGTGGTAGCGTTAAGAGTACACGTCTAAAGGTTACTTATGTATTATTAAGGCGAACGTACCCCAGACATCGAAATGTTCCGAACGGGATCCCGCAACGAACGCCAAATAAATACGAAATTTTCGACATTTCGACGATGTAAACAATGCGTGAGTGAAGTATACTACGCTGAAGCCAATCTACTCCGAGATAACAATAAACCGGTTAATAAATTACAAACCATTCGTTGTCCTACAAAATATGGCCTCGACATATTTTATTTCACGTTCGTACACTGAATCCGACTGATATCGTAAAAACGGCAGCAAGAGGCATAAGTGATACGCCTGGTTAAACAATGGAATCGCGGATTTGCCAAAAACAAGTTTTCATACATTGCCGGGTAGACAGGGGATTATTATCAATGGACCGTACATTAATCAAACTTCAGTTCTATACATTGCGCACGAGAAGCGTATATACGCCGACTGGGAAGCTAAAGCTTTCAAACACACTGTTTCAATTCTTTTGACGTATTGAAAATATAGATTTTAATAATGAAGAAAAAAACTGAAAAGAGACAATATAATCAGTTCAGAACTTTGCCGTACCATACAATTGCATTGACAGCGACCGATTACAGAAGGTAGGTAGTCTATCATAATGACGTATACCTCAATCGATGAGCTCGGCAGACCCGCTAGTGATCGCAAATTACAGGAACTCCTGCGCCAGTGGCTTTTTGTATACTTATAGAGCTTAATAACAGATTTTCATTTATTATGGATAAATGAATCAATAGATTATCAATTAACTTTCACAAGAAAAACGAGATAATTTTTCGTTTTATTACTAGAATTACATTTATGTCTATTTTTATAGGATTCATTTTTAGACTTCTCATATAAGTTACATAATATTTAGTTTTAAACACAGCAGTTGCTGATTAGTGATTTTATGATTTGTTATCAGTGATGGTTATTATGTTTTGTTTCCGATATTTTTAAAATCAAAAACCTTCTTAAGAATTTACTTCGCTATTTAAATTCACCATATGTTAAAGACATATGGATCGCGAGCAGCATTTGTCCATACGAGTACGTAATTTATTCCTCTAAATAATAATTTAATGGTTTTAAAAGTTATTAACCGTTCCTTAATAGCAAAAATACATGAAAAATGTTTTGAAATCACAAGAAATTACGTAGGCAAGTGTTGAAATTACGTAGGCAAGTGTCGAAACATAATCACAGCGTTATCATCACTTTTACTGACGCCGGGTCCACCAATTGGTCTAAATAAATCGGAGCCATTTCAGATGTTTCTAATACTGCCCCTAGACATATAACCAGATAGACTGGATACAGTAGATGAATTCGTGGCTATATTATTCATATTATAATACAGAAATAGAATGAGTAAAATTAACTCAGAATAAAATATATCAATCATTATACCGGTTTGAACATATCCTCTACTCATAGCTCTGGTGGTATAATGAAAGCTATAGCTTTTGTTTAATGTTCATAAGCTACAGTAGTCGTTTAACGTTTTTAAACTACAAAAGCTGTTCAATTCTTACAAGCTTTTAATAGCTACAATGTTGTTCAACGATTAATAGCTACAGGAGTTATTCAACGTTTGCAAGCTACAAGTCACTGAACATTAGCAATTGTTAAACTTCCAAAATTTTGTTGCAGTTGTTCAACGTTTACAAGCCAATAGCAATTTCAATAAGCGATACTAAGCGATTTATTTTCAAGATCTATATGGTTTACTAAACCAAGAATTGAAATTCATGGCAACGACTTCCGAAATATACGTCATGTAGTGTGATCTATAACAAAGATTATATCAAGTATTCTTTATTATGGAACAAAGATCTGTATGAACAGGTATGCTTAGTGTATACACATTATAAGGAATTTAACAGCGTTATTATGATTCGTTAACTTATTATTAAACAAAACACTAACAAATCTATATAAAAAAAATAAAAATTTGGTTGCCTGTAAAGTCGGTATACGGGCGAAAGTTTTACGTGACAACGACTTTGAATGGTAAAATCATTTTAATGTGAATATTCATTCGTATAGTAGGAAGAAGGATGAAATAATAGTAACAATTTAAAACATTTATTTATACAAAGAATTATATTTAAAACATTAATTTATATACAAAGAATCTCGCACTGAATTTCATATTAACAAAATTTATTTTACCTTACACATACATACGTATTTATATACAATATACATACATAACCTTGCAATACATTTGCAAGCTATGCACTAATTCTCTAGAAGCGCGCGGCAGACCGATCATAGTTGAGTGGGAGAGACGCAAGGCATTCGGCGGGCCTCTCTCTCGTTCGGTGACTCATCGTTACGTTACCGAGCGTTACACTTTTTCATAAGTGACTCCCAGCCGCAACCTAATTTAAGACGTTGTCACGTCAAAAATAATTTGTAATTAACTCTAAACAAGATTCCCGTAAATTCTACGAACGATTGAACATGGAACGACAGGTTAAGATGACGGCTTCAAGGGGGTGGTTCGGACGGGGCGGAGACGGGGCGACGGTCGATAGAGGGCGCCGTAACCCACTTCCGTGACCTTGCTGCCGCCGCCGCCGCCGGCCGCGCCATTCACGCCCGCCCGCCCTGCCCCGCCGCCGCCGCGCCCCCCGCTTCGTTCGAACACCCCCGGGAATCCATTCCTTCGGAGAATCAGTTAGCCTGATGCGAAATCGTGCGGTGCGTTGACTTTTAATGCGGTAAGTTGGCAAGTCTTCTACGTATTAGCGAGAGCGAGGCGTTCGACTTCGCGCGTTTGGATATCCATACGTAATATATACACATTTACGCCAAAAAACTGCACGATATCTCTATTTAGGCCTTTACTTTAATTTCAATGTCAGTTAAAAGCTGCTCGTTTTTGTTGTATTATCTCTCCTATTTAAATATCACTATATTATCTCATGATAAAATATTTTCCTGATTAAACATTAATCGATATTATTCTAATAATAATTGTACGTTTCCGACGGGCATAAAAATTAATTTCTTTTATATGAAAATCGATACATTTTAAAATCCAGGTTTTATTGGAAATTACAACTATTTTTACATTTTTATTTTTATAATAAGAAATAATATTAGTGCTATTGCGAAAAGTGGTATGATTATTATTCATATTTAGAAACTTTTTAACATAATTCGCTGTCACAGAAGATAAAATTACCTATCATATCGTTCTATTTGGTGAAAATGTTAAATACTTCGAGACAATTTCACAGGTCGTCTAACAACGCCCCACTCCGCTCGCGCCTTAAATAATTCCTTCCACACGTAAAGCTCGGGTGACCCGGGGTCATCCTTAATCCTCGTTGAATTCTCTTTATGGGTCCCCACATGGCAACACTTCTAAATATAGCACCTTCACGATCGATCGCCCCCTCGCCGGATTCGCTTGTGGTCGTCTCTCGTCGCTCACACCCTAAATGGAGGTTGACTGCTTTTAAAAAAAAAATGCGAATTTTATTTCCAGAGATACAGGAGTAACTCAGTATTGAAATTATTATTACATGTACGTGCTGATTGCTTACTATGGGACTCTTCCTCTTTAACTCGTTTTTGACAAAAAGTTACTTTTAAGATTTATTTAACTTTCGAATTTACTTATAAAACCATAGATAAATTCTACTATGATTTTAGATTGCTGGCATACGTTAATGTTCTTCAAGCACCTCCGGCCCATCGCAATCTAGTAAGGATAACCCTGTTACGTATCAAAACAATTATAGTCTACAATAACTGAAGATTTCTCATCTAAAGTAAGAACCCATACTTACAATTTAATACCAATTTTAATTCAATTAATTTGTTAATTATTATAGTATGTTATCGTATAATAAGAAATTATTTAACTAATTCACTATATTGAGTAAAGAGTGAATTACTTATTTTAGAATATAATAAATATAAATATATAAATTTCTACATATCTCTGAATTACAACTATTATCTTATAGACGAATAAATAGAAAGGAAAACACACTGTATCAGGCATACATAATAATAAAGTCGAAACCGACTACGTGTGCTTATGTCACATCTGTATCGGCCCACTATGCAGAGGCATAGCATCGCACAATTTTTTTAGTCCAAATCAAAAGACTCGAGTCTCCAGCCCTCCACCCTCGCCAGGCGAGGGTTTGTGACGGCCAATGGGCGTCGCCATTGACGCAGCGACCGTCTGCGAGGCCGAGGGTGCAGTGCGCCTCCGGAGGCCACACGCAATCCTGCCACAGTACAGAGAGAGACGACACAGCCACGGCGGATTGGAAGGAACGGCGTGTCAGGACTCGTAATTGCTATTCCAGACGAACCCAAAAAAAAGAAGTATACAAAAAACACGAGACGAACACGACACACTCGCAGCGCCGTCACGCGTAATTGTTTTCACTTATGCCAAGTTACAGTTCGATAATGGCACAAGTTTTAATACAATATTGTAGAGTGGCTGTCGACAGCCGCGAGTGTGGTGCCCTGACCCCCCCCCCCTCGTTAGTCGTCATGCTTTACTCTTTGGTACAGTACGTTCGATATAACCAGAACAAATATTTATTTTATTCTATATTTGGGGTCACATACAGTGATAAAAGAGAACTGCTAATGTAAACAAGGGCGGATACAGCCTTCGCGTTTGGGGGTCATTTATACGAGATTCAGTCGGCTCTAATGCGATTACAATAATAAGGCAAAGACCCAGCCCAAGGGTTCGTGACCCCATTACCCCCCTGGATTCGCCACTGAGTATAAAGATATGTATATATATGTAGATATATTGTGTGTGAATATCACCAGCATCATGAACCATGGAGAATCGCTAAGCAGGTTTAAAGTTTTATGTGCTAAAAAACTTTATGAACAAAGTGCAAAATCGTCACTGCTCAGATGTGCAGTTGAAAAGCGCGTAACTGCAAATAATTTCGTACATGATTTGTTGTTACCTTTGCAAATGTTAAACGAATTATCGGGGCGCCGGAGAGTCAGTTTTTAAATACATATAATCTAAAGCAAAGGAAGTTTAATGAAGTGTGATTTTAAAATATGCGTCTATAAGCGATCATCATAAGGCGAACGGCCATCATAAGTGTTAAGCGAAATAAATAAAAGAAATTCTTGTGACGTGTTACCATCGTTTTGAGTGCATTTAAAAAGGCATTTTGTACATGATTGAATATGGAAAATTTTATTTTTGACACTTTTCTATTAGTGCTTATCCGAGTAACAATTTAATAATACAACAACCTGTGGTATTATATGTTTTAGCATATTAGACCAACATAAATAAAAAAAAAATATCATAAAAAAATTATAATAGTATTTGAGAGAATATAACAAATAAGGGGTTTGTCTATTTAGTTTGTTTATTTAAAGATGATAAAGATAATAGAAAACAAAATGAGAAGAATGGAGCCTTGGTCGTTGCTATCAATAGTAAACGTTTGACAAGCGATTTGACTATTGGAATCTTGGACCTTACAAAGTAAAAGTTGGGTGTGGCAGAAGAAACATGAAAGTTAAATCAATGCAGTGGAGATGCAATCCGTGTACAGAGCGAATGTGCGCGATGGAGGGTCGGCAAAAAAAAATTGTACAAGCGAAATTATTTGAAAATGTATAAAAGGACAACCACGCGTGTATGAAACGATGAATGGATACCGGTGAAGCACAAGAAAGGTAAGCGAAAACTGTACATGTAAGATTTATAGACTCTGTTCCAAGAAGTACGCATCAAGTTATAAATAAAAATAATCAATATCTTTTTTAGAATTTGGTTGTAACATATGTTTTAAGGATAAAACTAATGAATCAAAATCTTATTTTATGATGGGTAACATCGTCATTCTGACAACATGGCATGGCATGGCCTCTGGCATGCGTTTCAAACAAACTTAAAAGTTAACTTGCAGGATAAAAGTATTTGAAAAAGAGACATCGTGGTATTTCTCAACCATTCATTGTTATGTATTAATAATACCCATTTACGAAACACTAATGATTTTCATTGAGAGTAAATAAACACATTCACTCGCGTTTGTATAGAGAGAGATTTAAAAAGTGCTGTCTAATTATTCACATATTATTATACTTGTATAGCAGTCACGTTCTTTTGAAATAGGTAAATTTATCTTTTTATTATTTCATCTCGCAGCGTTAATGGAAGAGTAAATGTCAAATATTTTGAAATTTGCGTGCCTGTATCTTTTCATTCTACACAAAATGCTTGTTTGCATCATAAGATACTGTACGATATATCGTAGAAGGAACAAAGTGAATGGCTCGGTTTTTATGTAAACATTGGATTTAATTATTATTTCATCGTTGCGATTGGAACACATCTTGATCTTACACCAAAGACGTAATATATTGCAATACGATACTTCCTACATTGTCATATATTTATTTTAGCCCTTTGTTACACGCCTATGGTATAGCGCATGAAGTTTGGACGTCACACGTCATTGCCCGTTTACGTGATTGCAAAGTTATGTAGTTATCAATCGCAGAATCGACTCGATATTTATACGTCAACATAACAGAACTGTTCTTATTGCTACTTTTTTACGGACAGCTAGAAAAGGGCTGATTATTTTTTTCAAAAACCATAAGACAATATTTTTACTACCACGTCGCCGAGCTAGTGATATATTTTTTCAATATTATCGAAGGTCTATTAACATTACTTAGAACACAAATCAAATGCAACCTTAAAATGTATAAACAAAGCATTCATAACTAATATGTATTTTTTTAGTAATTAGTTGTGCAATTCTCTTTTTAATTCATGTTACATTATTCCTGGTCACTTGAGCTATTCCATTATTATCGACTAGTAATAGATATTAGAGCAATCTATCACTATCATCCAGATTATATATATATATTAATAAAAATTATCATAAGAAGAATGACAAGTCGAGTATCAAACTCACCGAGTATTTCCGATTAGATCACGACGGCCGGTAATTAATTCAAGGGTGCTCCGATAAGCGAACGACCTCGATCAAAGTTCTTACGTACCACAACAAACGTGTGTAAATTCATTTAAAACTATTAATCGTTGCGATAGTTCGTCATAACGATCACAATAATCACTGGATTTACAATAATGTTTTCCGGTGCGTTCTCTCCCAACGTCTAGCTGCGTCTACAGTTTATCATATTCAGGCAACAAATTCAGCAATAAAACCTTTTCTAATTTTCACGATTGTTTACAATTCCATTCCATCTAAATAATAAAGAATCGGTGAAACACTTGACGCACCCAACTGGCACTGCTATATTAGCACGTTGTTCTTAAATTAGTTCCATTTTATAAATAGAACCGGGGAACGATAAGCGCGCGTAGACGCGCCTACGCAACTACCGATGGATCGTGGCGCTTCAGAAACGGACGATGGTAAATATTTGTATATATTCCAGCAACTATTTGTGTATTATCGAATATAAAAATAGATGTACCAACCAGTTTTTATCTGCGATCCCAATGGATTATAATAATACTGGAAATATCTAATACATGTTAGATTGACAAATCGCGACTCCATTAAATGTTATCAATTACTAATTTAATGAAGACTTCATTTTTGAAGATTAACCAGTTTTAGTTCCCGCCTGGTGTTTATGATTTTTTTTTTCTTTTAGCGTTCGAGTATGTTTTCTTCGACGATGACATTTCTGAACTAATGACATCAGATAAACAAACAATATGAAAGAGCTCGTAAAAATATTTTATTTAATTTATTCTTACAAAATATATCAATAATAATGTATTAAAATATCAAATGGAATAAACCTTTTGTCTTTATCGAAATACATATAATCGTTCAGTCGATCTTCATAAACGGTGAAAATCGACAGACGACTGTGTTTAGATCTCGAAGTGCACTAAAATAGCATTACGAATGGGTAATACCCGTCATTAAACATATATTTATAATACCCATCTGTGTAAATCCTTTATAATAAAATTATTAATGCACGCCAGAATCGAGAATCGGATTTTATCGATTTACATGAGCCAAAATATAATACCTACAATCATTTTAAAGACTCCTTATCACACTCCGCCTATACAATAAACGTTACGATTAGTTGCTCCATAATAATAAATCCGTCCCACCCAGAGGTGACTCTTGAAATGGATTCGAATCGCACCTCAACGCAGAACCTACTAAGAACGACGACAGACCGTCGACAGGGCCTACTCGACAAATGATAAATCGTCAGCCGGCAGAGCTGTGGGAAACGAGCTCTGGCTAGTTCGGTCGGACTGTACTCCCCTCGGCTCCTGCGGCTTTGTGTGCGTGCGCAAAACTCCACACGACGTGATTACTGTGTACGCGGCCCTCGGAATCCATGTAACGACTGATAAGAGAATACTTATTATAATATAAAGCGAACGACAGAAGTTATTTCAAAATTAAAGTGAAAGATAAGTCAGTAATAAAGCTACTTAATTACCCTGGTTCCTGGAGTCGTAATTTTTTTTTTATCTGAAGTCTTTTACACTTACTCAGGTCTTTTTATATATACTCTAGTCGTCTGGAAGTGATTTCGTAAATGAGATCGAAGTACATAGAAATAGTACCAATAAAATAGTGCCTTATGACATATCAGAAAGGTATTTTTATTTTAATTTCGATTATGTCACCGGACACATATATATATATATATATATATATATATATACTTAAATTCACAGTAGCTCAAATAACATAATATACCTACACTTCAAAGTGACCATTTTCGCCATATTACATTATACGATTTTATGTATAAACTTCAAAAACAACCCATAAAAGCTTACGGAATTGATTGCGTGTCGTCGCATTGTTTGAAACACACACATGCTTATTACGCTCGATTATTTTTATACTCTTCTAGCGTCAACTGCATAATGAAAGTTTATACGCACGTATAAAATGAATTAACGTTTTCCATACTTCATGAAACCCCATTCAAAGCGTCGAAAAAGCGAACACCATTACTTGCGCGTAGGCAAAAACTCCGCCCGGACCGGATCGATCGTTCTCAATGAAATCGCACGAGGCCGCCGGCGCGCGGCCGCCGCGTGACAGCGGTGTTACGCTCACGTAATGGCACTCGGTGCTGCCATCTCTCGAATCATTATATTATTTGCATAATCTTCGCCGCGGTAAGTGTTGTGTGCGTAATTTCTCTTACGTCTGTTTTTAGCGATGTGTCTGTCGTGTTCTCCGGCGGTCACAATTGTTTTAACTTTTGAAAAATCGATGGTTTTTTTTTTACATTAAAAGCTAATAAGGTTTGAAAGTTATCACTCCACATCCTTATAATGAAACCGTTCCACATACCAAGTAACGAATGATGAGATTCGCGGGTAAAATGTCCGACCCTTCCTTCTTCTCCTCCGCGTTTCTGTTTTACGCCATTGCGACGCTTTCGTGACTAACTTCACAGCGGCAGACTTTCTTACGTTGTACTGTATAGGTATACCCATTCCGAATTTAATTCGTTTGTTAATACTTTAATGACACGAACTTCATACTGTTTATTTCGTCCATGTGTGATTCACAGGACAAATTAGTTTAATCATATAAGTAAATACGACACAACATACCGCACTCAACTTGTTGCCGAATTTAAATTGTACCATTTAGTACAGAACAACGCATGAAACTTTGCCGCTGTGAAGTTCGTCACGAAAGGTTTGTAATGGCGTAAAAAGAAGCGCGACGGAGAAGGAAGGGCCAGAGAGCGTAATACCTGCACAATATATCATTCGCAGCCAATTCAGAGCGGCAGAGTTTTGTGCGTTGTACTTGTAAAACGTGATAGAATTATCTGCTCTTCGCGGACGTCGGACTATCATTATTTTACCCAGCGCCGGCGTAGGGGTAGAGAGAGTGGAGTTGTTGCTGTAGGCGCCATGTAACAAGGGGCGCTAAAAAACTAAATGCAAAAGACAATTTCTAGCAAAAAATTAAATTTTGTTGTTGCTTTGGGAAAGACTTACGATGTTACGATACTTGTTACGTTACGTATTACGTAACGAGTACGTGTTACGATATTTACAGTTACTTAATTTAATTTAAGCTTAAAAGATGTTGATGTATGCAATAAAAACTTATTTTGAAAAATTAGCAATTATTATTTACTTATCGTGAAACCGAATTAGAATTTCTGGAAAGTTAGAGCACTGACTCGAGGGCACTGAAAAACAATCTCGCTCCACCCGATCAAAGCCAGGGGCCGGCGCTGATTTTACCTACATTGCTGTTTTAGACGTACGTATGTTTTGCGGAACAAAACAAAACCGGCTTTCAACGCAAAACTGTTTCGAAATCGTCACAGTTATCGATGCACATGTCGATGCGGCGACGACGCCGTTTTGAAACGTTTCATATGGAGAGCGTAATCTAACGACATTTTAATGAGATCGGTTAGGTGAGACGGCATCGACGCTCGGCCGGTAGCGGGGAACGAGGCGGCGGATTTTGGGTGCAACGAGACCAGCGATCAATCCTGCGCAGCGCCATCGCTTTTTAGCGGCGTTCAGACGGAACGGCGCAAATTCATCAGGCAATCGATGAATCATATTTCTTTATGACTGTTTACCGTACCACTTTCGCATTTCGTCACACGGACTCGACGCAATAAAATGATCGGTCGCGAGGCGTTCGCCAAATGCCTCTCGACGTGTAGTCGTAAAATGCTGTATGAGATAGCGAAGGCCGTAAAATACTCGATATACTCGAGAAGAAAAGAATGTGCTGACAATTGATCAAAAAGGATCGCTATCTTTTTTGTTCATTCAATGAGTTCATCGATGAACCTACATTTGATCGTCGTCTACGCATCATCAGTTTAAGTGTAAATCTAAATTCTAAACAGTCGCTATGTGTATTCACTGTATAAACCGTTAACATCATTCCCCGAATTGTCCACCATCAACTTCAATTTCACTTTCCCATTCTTAATTATCAGTTCCCCACTATTACACAGCTATTAAGAATTACTTGTTATTCATTTATAGTTATTGTAAATCATACCGGTTGCAAATTGTTTTTAACGCTAATATCACGTAATTCACATATTTTTCATGCGAGTTCTTGCCCTTGACGAATACACTGAAAAATGCTTTGTACCTACGTACAATTATTAGCAAAATTCCAGATGTCTATTTAGTAATTGCGCGGAAAAAAAATTGTTATTTTCTTTAGGCGTGGCAGAAATCCTTGAAAAATGCAGATATCGCCGTCACAAATAAGCATTGAAATAATAAAAGCTGTCCAGTCACGCAAGTTACTGATAAGCAGATAATATTCATTCATCAATGCTTCTCGATCTCTTATGATATAATGTTGTGTATTTATTACATATCTAAATCATACTTTTATATTATATTTTGTTTTATATATTATATATATATATATATATATATATATATATATATATATATATATATATATATATATATATATATATATATATATATATATATATACAACATTACAGTATTACATTTAATAATTTATATCGGGTTTCTTTATATGGCGCCATTACGAATACAGTAGGTCTTCGAAATTCTGGAGACAAAAGTCGAAGGTGTGTAAAAGGTAATTTGCAGTAGAGATCCCTTGTCGTTGTTCATGTAACTAATGCTACGCCCTAGGTATTCAGCTTAACTAGGCAGATACTTATAGGTCGTTGATTTTAAAAATTATACAATGCCTTATCAGACAATTCGTACTGTGCAAAACCGTTATCGTCATATGCGCGCGAGCCTTACGAGGTGAATTTATTTGAAAAAGTAATATTTTGTGATTTTTACGTTAAAATCAACCTATATCTCTATAGTTACGCAATTAGTCTTACGTCGTCTAAATATCAATCCGCTGTTATTAAAAAAAAAAAAAGCGGAATTTTCCAGTGTAATAAAATATTCTAACCAGACAGATTTAATAAAATTTGACGAAGCAAAGTCAACTCTATCATCAGGAGTCGCAAGGTATCAAAATTTTGTGCAGTTTAAATTGTTATTACGTTATGAAGTTACTCCGTTCACATTATGGCTATACTTAATCTGTGCCGGTGCGTCATTCCCACGTCAAGTACATATATTTTGAGTTTTGCGCAGGTACATCCAATGGTATTTTTTAAAACGGATTGTGGTCGACGGCTAATTATAATTGCTAGTGGTCGTCCAATTGACGGAATTCAACCTTGAATCGTTAATTTTTTAAGTTCCAATGTTATTGAGGTTCTTTTGTAAAAAAAAAAAAACTCCATAATAATTGTACATGATTTATTGAATTCTGTTAAATTGCGAATGTGTACAAACAGGAAATTAGCATATATTATTTGTATTAATTCAATATCTGCAATACCTATGAAATTTAAAATTTAACGTGTGCTCCTATATATATGTAATATAAGATTGTAAATTTTTTTTGGCGACAATCTCTACTCTGTGCGACTGTTTGACCACAGACTATCATGTGTTTGCCATTAGCAATAAGGAAGTGAACAGCGAATGTTTCATTTTATATAATTCAATGTATTAACGCAAATTATATATAAATTTTAGTTTTTTGCACTCTCTCTCCATATGAACTTTAACTGTGGTAAATCCCAAAAACTCCTTGTTATACGCAATACGCTTAAAATGGAGTATAGAGTTTTCTCTTCGCATATCACATTGATGAACTGTAATGGTATTCGGTATTGTACAAAGATTGTGGACTATGTAGTCGTAAGGAGTGTGAAGTATGGCGAATAGTGATTTCTAAAGAAAGGCCACTCCACATCAAAGGTGAAAAAAAATCAACCGTTACCAAATTTTTTTTATTGATAACGCTAAAGGTCATCAATAGCCGCTAGAGAAAAAACACTCAAAATGTTTTACATTGAGTCGACATAGATGGTACCGAATTGTTTTGTCTTTGTCTTTGCCTACTTATATATAGATTATTACAAACTCACGCATATTTCTCAGAAGGGTAGGCAGAGGAGACCACAGATTTTCGAATGGTTACGATTTTTACATTGTATC
The DNA here is from genome assembly GCA_005406025.1 of Eumeta japonica. Taxonomy (NCBI): domain Eukaryota; kingdom Metazoa; phylum Arthropoda; class Insecta; order Lepidoptera; family Psychidae; genus Eumeta; species Eumeta japonica. The sequence goes on from BGZK01000570.1 coordinate 274,103, forward strand.
TCTTGCTTTACTGACGCCTATCAAACGTTTCACGCGAGCACGTCTGTTTTGGGTGTAAAAATTTGACCTTTTTTTTTAATACGCCACCAATATGGTCTATATAAGATTTTCCAGGACGACCCCTGCTGATCTACACACATTCGTTTGTAGATTTGTTTTGTAAGTCTACTCTCATTCGTCCTTTCTACAAGGCTAGACCACCGCAACATACCTTTTTTGAAGGGCAAGCGAATTACTGACACTACACTACAACTTTAGGATTTATTGTGGTCGATACACAGATAATTCGGCACCTTACCGTCATTATTTTTTCCGTTACCCATCATCATTTATTTCGCTTTCGTAGAGGGTTTTTTTTTTTTAAATATGACGATATCCTTCGATATGTATCAAATATAATGCACATTCCGTACACGAGCCATTATTACGGCACACATCATACACATAAGCCTCACAGCGGCAGCACACAATCGCTTATCGGCGGCGTATCATCGAACACGATAACGAATGCATTTTGTTGTGCCACTTATCGATTTTCCTTATCGGCCGGGCATACGACTATCCCGTCAATCGTACGAAATATATTTCGGCCGGTAAACAACGGACCTGTCGCTTACTGGACGTCGGCCGAGCGCGGGTCGGAGCGTCTATTGTTTAACTTCCGCTGTCGTTAACCGGAGACGGCATATTGCATGGGTGATATTTAAGAAATTAAGCTACTCCAATAATTTGGTAACTCGGCAAAATGTTGATAATTATTACAGTAAGCACGGACAACAAAAAAAAAAATTTACGTTTCAGAATCAAGTTTACTCGATATGTAAAAAGGTGCAGCAATAATTGAATACTGGCGTTAGTGTTCAGATGTGATTGAAATAAATCACTCGAATCGGGGATATACAAAGTCGAACGCAAAAATATTTGCTTTTTTATTTTCAGTCATTAATGGAATATAAAGCTCGTTCCATTGAACGACATTTTTTTTTGATAAATACAGTTTTTCTGGTAAGAAACTTACAAAAAAAAGTGAACCATCTAAAATTCAAACGTATCTCATATTTGTGATAAATAAGTAATTAAAATAACACCTAAATCCTATATGTGTTACATGTTATATTTTGATATTATGAATATATATCAATGTAAATTTTGGTTTTATATGGACCAAAATTTACGTTGATGTTATAGTTCTTTTTGTTATTTATTAATTTTTCATTAGTTATTTATTGTAATTGAAGTCGTACACGTACACTTGCATGCAGACAACGTGTTTATTATCGTGACATTTTTTTATGTCACTGTAGTTTTAAATTATCTAAAGTACAAAAAAATATATAACACATTTTTTATTTCGAATCAATAAAATTAAGAGATTATTTAGATAAAAATTGATACGGATTTATCTTTAAATTACTAGAAACCAAATTGATGTAGACTGTAGAATGTGTACACGCCTTACGGCTGCTGATCTGATACTACGATCAGTAAGTGTACAACAATGAGCGTTCATACAGATGTTGCCATGCGCATCGCGAGTTCGTATCTGGAATGAATGCGCACCGCTCGAGCGTGTCTAAATAAATTAAAACACTGCTTACCGATTACAATACAATGTATTTTCAGTAGTAAATTGCAAAATAAATTATAAGTTTAAAGTGAATCATTTAAAATACATTTGATGGCATGTTCATAACGAAAAGAGGAATATAATATGTGGTATTTATTCATGTATAAGATGGCGACACATCTAAACTGGACAATCGTTTCTCGACAAAAAGGGATATTTCGTTTTTTGTTAAAAAGGACTAAGCACAAAATCGCTCAGTTAGCAATTTCGGAGCGCGACAACAGCGACGAATCAGAGCGTAAGGTACATATTAGAAACGTTTTAAAGGCCGGTTTCGGGTGTGACAACAATCACGGCGGCAGCGGCGCGCCCGCCCACGCCCACACGGCCCGTGCGCGTCCACGCCGGCCGGGGACTACGCGCTACACGACCGAATACAATATTATATATAATATTGTATTCGGATATAATATTGAAATATATAATATGACATATTGAAATGTTATATACTACTTAGGGCCACGCGTTTTATGTGATGTAACAGAAAAGTCCTATTCCAGTGAACATTATATATGAAATATTGTATGGAATTCGTCGTAAAAAGTATTACATGCGGTTAGCAATATTCTTCTATAGGCTTGACTGTGGAAAATATAGTAAAAGGTTAGTAAGAGTAGAAGACCTCATTCGCTTGTTAATATAGCCGTAATAAAAGCTTAAATTCATAAAATGGAAAAATTTTAATTTGCAGCTGGAATCTTATTATAAAACTGCAAAGCGCCTCTTGATGATTTATTAACTTCACTGAGTCGGGTTTTATGAGCAGCACGATCGTTCTTATGTTTAGAGTTAATGTTACGGATGTTGCTCATTTTTGGAACCTTTCTATATTTCTCTTGACATGTACTAGGTTTTGGTAAATGTATTGTTAGATTACCGTCAAAATATTAACAGCTTTCGACTTTTATCCGAGAGACGTTTTTGGTCTCAAAATAGCACGAACAGTCCGCTTCTGGATCAGCAATAATTGCTATTAATATCAGCTGCACGACCCCATAAAAATTGCGACGATCGGGACTATAAAAACAACTAAAATATCCATGAAAAGAACTAAAAATATCGCGGTGCCATCATCCGCAAGTCGCCGAATTCTTTTGACCGCATGCGCTTCAGAACTAAGCCTTTTCGCCAGCCTCGTGATATTTGAAAATCATTTTCAGGCTGTGCCGCGAGTTTCGTGTACCGAAACTGGAAGTCCACCCGATCAGTATTCGCCGCTGGCGGTATTGATGCGGTCGCGGGCCGCCTCCTTTATATTATGCGGTATTCCAAGTCGCTCCGTGGCCACATCGAGGCGTGATTGACGCACAAAATAAGACAAACAAATCGTTTGTGCATACGTAAAGAACTACGTCCGACATCTATACGGGTTATTTTCCGTCCGTCCGCATGCGATGGCTTCTTTAGAGGAGGTTCTGTTGGGGTGATAAATTTTAATCTAATCATTTGTCATTTGCTTATGCAGTTATGTAGGTTTGAAAGTTGTAATTTGAATGCTTGATAAATCGTTATTATTATTCAATTTATTAGAATTAGTAGTTAGGGAGTGGAAATAGCAATAAAAAATTTGAGAACTAACTTGTTTGTTATGCTGGATATATTTTTACTTGCATCTCTAATCGCACTTATTTTTTAAATTAAACATTTAATGTGACCAGTTTAAAATCGTATACAGGATGCTTTTATTCCTTCCAGTCGAAGGGTCTATTAATTGACAGTGTCATCGGTTTATGGAACACTACACACCTAATAGGTCAAAACTCGAGACTGGTATAAATATAACTGACAAAGTTGCTTGAAAATAGTAAATTTATTGTTAACGACTGTAAATTAAACAATTTGTAACAATGTTAGAATTAAACAATTAGTAACAATGTCAGTAACGATTAATATCGTATACAAAGGAACGTTAACCTATATTCGTTTCACAATAAAACTATAGATCATCAATGAAAAAAATACACACGTTCAGTATAAGATGCGGCAATGTTGCACGGTAGGGCAACATAACGACTTCACTTTTTGTTAACACTCGATTTCGTTTCCCATCTAATTTGAGTACCGTGGGTGGGTTACAGATAGAATAGTGGGTTAAAGAGAACAATGATGATATACAATTATATTTCAAAAATAATTTAATTTTATAACACGAGAGCCCCCGAGGGAACTAGAAGAGCACAACTACTTCAAAAATTAATTAGACGACTTTTGACTAAATAAATTTTTTCTTGTCTAAAAAGTAAAAAAGAGAAAATAAAACAAATTATTTTTATAATAACCACATTTCAGAAAAATATTGTACAAAACACGTTTTCATAATGATTACTAATGGTCATTACATACCTTGTAATTGTGTATGTATGTAACTTTCTTACAGGAGTTAATAATTGTTATATTTTTGCGTTAACGTGCATGTTTAGAGCTAGTTAACATTAATCGATTATGGTGACAGATAGCCATAGGTATATTATATAGTATCTAACTGGGTATTTTCAAATTCGAATTTAGTAAAAGTTTTTAATTTCCTTGATTATATTTTAGACGTATACATATGATACCAGCACCTATTTCGACTCTTATTAAAACTCCAAAATTACTCAACGAAAAACTGAACAACGCGACGGCAACACGTACAAGTTATTTATGTCAAAACATATCGACATAATATTTCGTAGCATAACACCGAAACGGTAGTTTATAAATAAACGGCAGTGGATCGTGCGGTGCGCGCCGGCACGTAGGCGGGCGGCGCGGGCGCGTGCGGGCTAACTCGTTAATTGCGAAGGTCGCTGACCGCCGCCCGCCCCGCCCCGCCCCGCCCTCCGTCGCCTGCGCCGCCCAGCCTCACAGCCCCAACAATTTCTGATTTTTACTGCATCACATAATTAAGGTGTTTACATTTCAGAAGTTCACGCCCGTATCAGATTTTGTGCTACGAATAGTATTCGAGCGCATGGACACTGTACATGGCCGCACAGTGACAGCGCTTCGATATTCAAGCAGCAGAAATTTAAAAGATTTGTACGATATTAAAAAATAAATAGAAAAAAAAAAAGAGAAGCATATTGCGTTGATAGCAGTTAAAAATAATATAGGAGAAAAAACCGGACAAAATTGGTGTTTCGCTTTTAATGAACTGATTTACAATAACAATTCACACAGCCGTCGGCTCCACCGTTACAAATTCCATACAAACAAACATTTCGTACGTTAATTTGGTAGCGAGTGGCTTACCATTGATCTCTGGTGACGTTCATTGGATCATCCTCTATTTGTACAAATACTCGGGTTGCTTTATTCTGTCGACTTACAATATTACACCAAAAAAATAAAATAAAATAAATAACGGAGTAGTGTGACGCAGCGCTTACTTATCCGGACGATTAACCTCTTTACGTCCGCGGCAATTGTTTGTTTGTCTTTGCCCCGTCGCCCACGCGTCTCCTCGCGACACACGGGCACAATGGGCCGAACGCCATTAGCATAAAGTTTGAACGATTTCACGCAACACGATCCTTATACCTAATTAAATCGACGGCCGGGATGTTCCGGTGACAAAATACATCAGAATTTAGTTGGAAAATGTACTAGAAATCAGAATTTAGTTGGAGAATGTACTAGAAATGAAGTCGTATGCTGTTAGTTCAACTTTCTCGATTCGTTTCCCGTTTTTGGTAAAAGGGATAGTTCTTATTGAGACAAGTTTTAAACATGTAGTTTTTGACGTGACAACGTCTTAAATTAGGTTGCGGCTGGGAGTCACTTATGAAAAAGTGTAACGCTCGGTAACGTAACGATGAGTCACCGAACGAGAGAGAGGCCCGCCGAATGCCTTGCGTCTCTCTCCCACTCAACTATGATCGGTCTGCCGCGCGCGCAGCACTAGAGAATTAGTGCATAGCTTGCAAATGTATTGCAAGTTATTGTATGTATATTTGTATATAAATACGTATGTATGTGTAAAGGTAAAAATAAAATTTTGTTAATATGAAATTCAGTGCGAGATTCTTTGTATAAATTAATGTTTTAAATATAATTCTTTGTATAAATAAATGTTTTAAATTGTTACTATTATTTCATCCTTCTTCCTACTATACGAATGAATATTCACATTAAAATGATTTTACCATTCAAAGTCGTTGTCACGTAAAACTTTCGCCCGTATACCGACTTTACAGGCAACCAAATTTTTTAACTTGAAAATCGTTGTTGTTGTTGTTTTGAAATTACGTGTACAAGTTTTAAATCTCAAAAAACGTCTATATAAAAGTGTGCGGGTGCAGATGTATTTATATAAAGTAGGTATCCTTCATTTTAATGCAAAACCTAATACATGGATTCATTTAGGAGTGTTTTTTGAACGATACAAGTTTAATATTTAGAACATTAAGTAATGTATTAGCTTAGGCATTTAGTACATATCGATATAAATGTTTTTTTTATTTTCTTGCAACAAAATCATTGCAGTATCAAGTAAACTTTGCCACTGTGATCTTTTGAATGTTTTGAATTAATGGTTTTCTTAAAATATTAAATGAAATTCTTTGATTTTATTCTTTACTTTGCACTAATTATATTGGAAAAAAAAAACTTTATTACTGACAGGGGCCTTGATTAGTTTATGATATATGTATATATATTTTCCATTACCTTTTTTTTTAATAAGTTCGACAATGTGTTGTTCAGTATGATCAAAAATTTATTTATGAATATGTCAATACAAAAACTATAAAAACGTGTACATAATAATTCAAAAGTAAAGCCTCCTCTGGTAGACAAGTGCAATAGTAAGCATACCATTTGCTGACACTATCACATTAAAATAAAAACCGGTCAAATGTGAATAGGATTTGCGTGGACAGGGTTCCGTACTATTAATGATTACCTACTTTATTAAATCTGACGATTTCTCTGTCGAAATGATAATTGAAAAAATGCAAAAGAAAACAAAAAGTTATCGTAGTTTAAAATTGAACCCGATTCCTTCGCATAACTTGGCTACTATAGTAATCTCTACGCCAACCGACCTTAATACTAAGTGAAATTAAACAATACATTTTATACGCATTTTTTCCTATAAACTAAGAGTGAGACGTAATATTTCGATTTTCTCAAATTATTAGAATACTCCATTGTGGTATATTTATTTAATTAAACTCAAACTGTACATATTTACGTTACAAAACTTATATAATACTATTTCCTATAATGAGCTCTTTAATTGGATAGGTTCGGTTTTTTTTTATTTTCTAATTTATCCTCTAAAATCGCAACTAATTTATTCGCGCTAAACATATCAGTGATTAGACCATCAGCATAGGTATACATATATATGTATGTGTATTTGCAACATTATTTATCCAGTAGATATGAAGAAGAAAAAAATGTGACGGAAATATTAAACGATATAAAAGACGAAGGAAGAACATAAAACATCAAACAAACCTGAATATCCCTGGAAAATTAACAGTCCGCATCGTCTGTGTGTGTCGCACAACGCCCGACAGTGCGCAGGGCGCCGCGCGCGCAGGCCCCTTCGCTCATCGCTTCGTACGTTTAACTTCCAAGGGCCATAAAAACGTCGGTATTTTTTTTAAGTTAAGTGCGAAAAGTGGCAAGTTTGAAGGGTTTATTAGCTTCGAGAGAGCATTTTATATTTTAACCACCAGTTTAGTTGAATATAAATCATGGCATCACCGGCATGGTTCATCGGACCGAGTGTTCGTCTCATGAATACATCGATGCACCTCGTTTAATAAAGTTCACCGGAACTCCTATATCTTACGTGGAACTAAGACGCGTTTTAGTTCTCTGTAGAAGGATTGGCCGTCGTTACGTTTTACCTCGTAAAGACCATGCCGTTGTGTTGTTGCTTTCTACCGTACAGTCAACGATAACCCACGGGTCTAGCATGACATTTTACAGAAGAATTACTCTAGAATCTTATAAGGTTATCTCCCCTTCGTTACAATGGTGCGAGGATGGTAAAAAAAATATTCTTCTCTAGGGTGTCATGCTAGGGCAACAAAATAAATAAGTCTCATGCTAGGCCCGCTGGACGGATCGGCCTGTTCCGAAACCGCCCAACGATAAAGCGACCTGCCGCTTTGCATTAGAACATTTTTTGTGAAAGTAGGTACCGTCCCATTTGTTGTAGACTTTATTGTTTTTTGCAACGATGCCGGTGGATTATTGAAGTAAGCGTATCCATCGTTCTCGTTAAGTTGTGATGACAGCTGAAGATATAAACAGAGAGCTCACACGAAACAAGCTCGATGGTCTAATTTTTTTGTTTTTTGAAATAATCTTCACGATATAAGTCATCAACACTTCCCCCGAACGTTGGAGCGTTCACAAGCGACGAAATTCTTGTAATAAGTTTTTCGAGTGTCGCAGCCTTTGAATGTCTGTCTCTGTCGAATCTAAAGGATGTCGCAGTCTGCTTCTTCCGTTCTGCTTTACAAGTCAACAAACAAAGAGCACGAAATAGCAAAATTTTTCGTTTAAAAAATTTACAGATAGTGTTGTTGTGTGATTCGTTTTAATACTATAAATGTGCCGTGTGTTTCGATGTTTTTCATTCATTTCCGATCAGAAAACTGTAATGAAATATTGCACCGAGGCAGACGTGCCATGTAGGCCTAGCATAAAGCCGAGAAAATAGTCTTTCCTTCATTATTCTTAACGCGAGAAGAATAGTCTAGGTCATATTACTAGGAATAGTATACCTGGAATATTACAATAATATAGCTAGGCTCATTGGAACAGCATACACGACAGTCGAGAAGAGTCAAGAACACGACCGGGATCACGATATATAATAAAAACCGGCTCAAATAGTTCGAAATAGAGAGGAGAATCTGAATTGGAATCGAGAACCGAGACCGGAATCAATTCCAGAACCAAAACTGAGTGCGTGACCGAGATAGGGATCAGAATCGATAGCGATCAATCCTGGTCCCGATCCCTATTATATCATCGAGTGTTCATATTTTTTAGCGTTATCTATCGCTAAAAATTGTGAACACTAGTTTAAAACACTACTTTAAAATGCACTACTTTTTGAACGCGGCCCGCGAACGTATTTGCACACTAAAGTTTGGCCCACACCTGGTCTAGAGAGCCCACAACAATTCCAGATCTCGTATAAATATATCGAAAGTATAAGGAACGCGATACGTCCCACGCAGGGAGGTATAATAATATATCCTAAAATACCGACATAAAAATTAGACACGAGACAAGGGTTGACGGTTCGCGCTTTCGGCAGAGCGTCACGCCCCGCGCCTGCTGGAAATGCTGAATTATTCAGGGCGGACCGTTCGGGAGGTGTTTAAAAACGGTTAACTTGAAATAAAAAATTGGTGTATGTCAACGCACCGGCGTTAGACGTCAGCGTAATGGAGGTGGGTACGTTGTTTCTATTTTGGGGCAAATATATACGTCTATATACTTCGTGTTAGGTTCTAAGAATGACTTTTTTTTTTAATAGACGGACGAATCGCGACAACTGATAAAAAAAAATAATTGTGAAATTGAAACAGCATTGTGTTCATTTTCGCGGATCGGTATTGTGTAGAAATAAATACGTGTCGTTTATATTAATCGTTGTCGCAATCCATTATCGTTCGATATACTAGGTGTTGCAGTATGTATATTTGAGGCGATGAACTGTAAGTAAATGTAGTTCACTATTGTAATGGGTTTTCGTCACGTTCCTGTTGCTGTACCAAAAACAATAAATGAAAAAAGCAAATAAATAATCATGTTTATACGATTAGATTCTTGGGTACATCCAAATATATGATAGCAAATTTTAAAATAATTACCTTTCAAATATGACACAAAACTGATTGCTCAGTAATTTTTACTAAAATTACACATAAAAATACTAATAAATATTTATAGTAAACAGAATTTAGGCTGTAATCTATTAGGATGTATATTAGGATATGTATATATTTTAGGATGTTGTACAGTGTAATAACAAATATAGATACAAACAAACAAAAATACGAACACTTTTTTTGGTCATTGATTATTTTACCATTCGGTCATCGGTCTATCAATGTACGTATAGGACAGGTCGCATCGCTGTTTTTAACGTTATCGTTAGTTAACTGCAACCTTAGTCAAATGTAAGTTAACCACGAAGAGCGTGTATGTCGCCAATCAGCTTTAATTATCGGTAAATTTTGACGCTGATGTTAACTGGCGTTAAGTTAGCATTGTCTGGAGGCCCATACATTGATAATTAACGTGAAATCATCAAAATCGGTGGTTTGATACTTTCGCTACGTAGTTTAATTTTTCTTATTAATTAATGAAAACATGTTTAAAATAAATAAATAAATATATATATATATATATATATATATATATATATATATATATATATATATATATATATATATATATATATATTTAATTTTGGTGTAGGTCAAACGCAGTTTTGTTTGCTTATGTTATAATTCGTAAAAAAATGTGCATAAAGTTAGTTATCATAGTATCAATATTTAAGATGAACAATACTTAAAAATCACCAACTGAAAACAAGTTGTACATTTCATTGTAAAATTATCCATTCTCATAATAAACTCGCCTCACAATACAGAACAAAAATGAAAAATGTAATCTGTAAGTTCATCAACATTTTGATATTTTAAAATTATATCGAAAACAATGGAGGAGTGATTTGTGCATAGTTTTTCAACCGAAATCAAACGGGTTATATTCCTGACCACAGACAAATTAGTTATTTTTTTCATATGTAAATTAAACACTGGTAACAATGGTCATTAATAGCTTAGTAACCGCACCGGACCGCTACCTGGCCAAGTCCCCAATCTGTCGTGAAAAGTCGAGGCAGGACGACGTCCTGCCACGTCGTAATGTGACAACAAAAACCTAATAAACTAAGGCGAATGTTACCAGTCGCAAAATATTTTTCCTGACAGCCACTAAAGAAAAGATTTATCACTAACGTATCCTTCTCGCGTGATTGTAACTTTGCACGTGTATCGAGCGTGTGCCAGAACGTGTTGACATTCGTTAAAGTTCAGTAAACTTCATGACGATATTATTTGATCCACCGTGTCGTGTAACGTTTCAGTAGCGCTTGGATATTAGAGGGCTATTCGCAAAGTTTCCACTCTACGAGTATTATAATTACTGGTAAAATACAAAATCGATATTAAAAAATAATTGTTTATTTAAAGCATATGTGGTCAACAGCCGGCCCGCGGGCCGCATCCGGCCCGCGAGATATTTTGAAAAAGTTCATGTCTGATATCTATCGCTGAAAATTATGAACACTATAAAATGCACCTACTTTTGAACGCGGCCCGTGAACGTATTTAAGTTTGGCCCACAACAACAACATACTTGATTTAAAGTAATGATTCAGTAATTATTAGAAGAAATAATAACATCGTAGGATAACGTCTCGATAGAAATAATTGATGAATTAATACCTTCTATAAGAACAGATGCCATTGGTAAAACACAACTGACACCATCTCGAGGTCGTTAAAATAGAACAGGCCTTCCGTTGTTCCGAATGTTCCTCACCATCGCCTCGGCCGAAACGACATCGTGTACGCGTCCGGCCTGCGGATGATATCGATTGCGCTTTGTGTGAATTCAGGAGATGTGTTGACGCGATTCGCCGACAGAGGGCGAGTGTCGCGCTCGTCCGCCGCACTATTTCTGGTGGGTATTAAACTGCCGCCACACGTCTCGAAACTGGGGCGTCTCACTTCCCGCTCGGTGCTTTCCTATTACCGTTTCAAAATAGATCCGTATATCTTGCGGGATTATTCGTATTTTTATTACAGCAATCCATTTGTGCGCCCGTTTGAAATTTTTTTCCAATGCTTTCTCTTCGAATGCATTATTTTTTTAATCCATCCGTCCGAAATGACCTAAAAGCGAGATTTCGACAAAACGCCTTAGAATCCTATTCGAATTTTACGACTTCAGGCGTGAAACGGTCAAGGTATTCATAATCCGTTAGTACTGCGCCAATTAAAAATATGATAGTCGTTATTGCTAATTTTTTGTCAAAAAGCGTATAAAAATTCCTATATCAATGACAAATCAAACGCTTTACCTTTCTGTCATACAAAAGCAGTATTCGACTGCGGCGTCATCAATCTAAAATTTGAAATAATCTCTTGCATGATAAAAAACGACATATTCAAATTTTTTTCTTAAATGAACACATAGCCTTAGAAAAGAAAAATATACACACAGTAGAATATAAAAATATTACTAAGTACCGTAATAATATTAACGTATTCATAAAGATAACAATAATATACGTTATTGGTTAACGTTTCAAGGAAATATTAACTTAACTACACATGATATAAATATTATATATAGAAATAATCGCAAACGTACAGAACGTGGGAGGCGACTCATACATTTAGGAGGTCAAAACCACTTAAATAAACTAATGCATTGACAAACAATTCTGTCCTTTTATCCTCACATCATGTTTCTTTTATTTACAACAAAGTTTTAGTAGACGCTTAGTAGTTTTATATAAGGAAAAGATGGCCGAGTATAATATAAAATTATTTTATAAATCTAAACGAAAACAAAGTTATTGTGGTTGTTACATTTAACAATAATTTACACGACGTAGCTACTTAATGCACGTCTAGAAAAAAATGTATCATATAGAAGTTATATACTAATACAATGACGACAGCTATTTTTTTTATACATTGTTCGTTTCTACATATAAAGAAAAACAAGACAAGTGCGAGTAAGACTCACGTGTAGATGGTTCCATACAATGAATATGTTGTCTTACCATGCTTTTTAAATCTGACCTAAATTTGGTCCTCATAAATGAAAAAAATATATATGATATCGGATTACAGAGGGAAATTGCTGAATACTTTATTATTTAATTCTTCCTTGTAGTATATTCTTAAATATGTGAAATAAAATTGAGTGATAGAAGGTATTCTTATGTGATAATGGACTTCTCACAGGTTTTCTAGTAATGTATAAGTAAAGGTTGGTCTATGAGTAATGATTTCATTACGAAGGTCCTATCAGAACAATTATTTGCTTTTTCCAAAACTGTAGGGTTAGTAGTGTCTGAGTTAAGGTGCGTGTAATTAATTTTCATATATTTTCTTAAATTAAACTATCTATTTTCAAATTATAATAAAATAAATATAATCTCGGGACCCTCCCAACTTTTAATTGTCTTGCCTCACGAAACAATTTGCATTTTTTTGAACTTTGTCTTTTTCTACCCAAAGGTGACGTTCCTATTCAAAATTTATTTATTCACGTTACTCGTAAACATATTTCCCATGATAAACGGTCATACAGACTGATATACGAGCGATACTATAACTATCCTGTTTTTTTTTTATCGGACATCACGGAATCCTAAAAGTAAACAGTTTAAACTTATAACATTGTACAATTGTCGCGTTCGCTATGAATGGAAACTAGGTTAAATATTAACAATGAACCATCATTTCGGACGTAAAGATGTGTTTCGCTAATTTGACGGTTGCAATTCGGAACAGAGAGCAGAGTTCTGACGCTCGTTCAAATTATGATAATAGGTAGCGCGCGTCGCTCGAGAGGACGACGTCAGGCGCGACATCTACGTCACCGGCACGGGGCGAAGGTGAACACGGGGGCTGGCTGGCTCCCGTCCTGCTGATGCTATAAACGCGAAAGTTCATGTGGAACGATGGATGCTCGTTGCTCTTTCACTGTAATACTATTCAACGGATTCTATTGAAATCTAACATTATAATAGCTCATACGTCAGAATAGTATATAGGTTATCATTGTAAACATACTAGCTTTCCGCTGCGGCTTCGCTCCTGTCAACGTGGAAGGAAGTCTTTCCTTGTTTAGTGATTGATTATCTGCAGCAAAGATGTTCAAGGAAAGATCGAGATTGGATTAGTATAATCGAGTACGAGACCGGTATCGGGATCATGGCGCGAGCGGTTGTTGTAAAAAGTGAAGGGATTCATTCTATATCCATGCGAGCGGAGTAGCGGCAAAAGTTAGTCTACGATATTATTATTAGTAGGATTCGCGCGCATGATGCATGTGACGTTTACAAAACTAACAATGTTTCCAACCTCTCCTGGACCGGAACGTCTTCAATTCGTCTTCTCTTTCTCCCACCTTTCTCGATTATGTTTCTATTCTCTCAACGAACTTGTGTTTTGAGAATTTATCGTGTCTAGAATTCGCAATTTTTTACGAAACTTCTACATGAAAGACGTTGTCGCCGTTTTCGATATACCATCTTTGTATCGAGAATTTAATTACTCACTCGAACGAATCAACAGAAAATACTTTAAGTTTAGGTGCTCCTAAAACAGTAAAGATGTAGTTTAACCCTACATTATAACATTAAACAGTCACTGGACATTTATGTTTATTGGAACGGAGCTTTAAAAACATTACAGCATCAATGGGCTAGTATAATGTAACAACACGTATACCGTGTTTGTTACATAACATGAAACACTATATGCTCCATAAATACCGACAAATCGGGACTTCCATCGACAATACGTAACTGCATAAAATAATCGAGACACGCGTACCCATAAAAATAGGAACACGGCCATTTTTCCGTCTGGATCCATTTTTCTTTGACTCTGAGAATTGATGCGAGAATATTTCTTAAAAGTATATAAATCAGATCGATCCTCGGCGAAGCGACAGAACTCTCCGCTTCGTTTCGCGATGATGGAGCAGTTTTTTTTCTTTACTTCCATTCTTAAAAAGGCTTTCATTTCTATTTATAGAGCCTAATGAAGAAGTTAGAAATTCAACGCCTATTGGACTGGTATGATTTAGCGTCCTTCAAATGTAATATACCTAAAAAGGTGTATGATTCTTAATGTAATACTACAAAGATAAGGCATTATAAAATCTCCGTTTCATCGGATTCCAGTAAAGAGGACAGGTTAGGTACAACGTATGTGATACATAAACCTTTTCATTACTCAAACCCACAATTAGCATATGTTTATCTTAAAATGTAGGGTCATTGCATGCATATCTATTAAAGTGTTCATGTTTGGTTATTCCTACACAATTCCCCCCACAAGAAAATCGGAGATTAATAATTAGAATTTTCAATCCTGATACTTATTTATGTAATTATGATTGATCTGGCATGCAACAATTTAAAAAAAATCATTATTAATTTTAAACTATGGCCAATCATGTTGAAAGTCACACGTGCTCATGTTCGGGCACGTAATGATTTTTAATAATCGGTTATTTCTAGAAAAGGCAAAATTTGGTTGCCTGTAAAGTCGGTATACGGGCGAAAGTTTACGTGACAACGACTTTTGAATGGTAAATCTAATGTGAATATTCATTCGTATAGTAGAAGAAGGATGAAATAATAGTAACAATTTAAAACATTTATTTATACAAAGAATTATATTTAAAACATTAATTTATACAAAGAAGCACTGAATTTCATATTAACAAAATTTTATTTTTACCTTTACACATACATACGTATTTATATACAAATATACATACTGGTACATTTGCAAGCTATGCACTATCATGCGCGGCAGAATCGATCATTAGGTGAGAGAGAGACGGCATTCGGCGGGCCCCTCTCGTTCGGTGACTCATCGTTACGTTCAGCGTTACACTTTTCAAGTGACTAGCCGCAACCTAATTTACGTTGTCACGTCAAAAATTCAGGGTTCGGCCGAAGTAGGTAAACAGTTATCGATTAGATAGACGTTAGGTAGGTATTTGCGAAAAGCCGAGGTGTATTTATAGGTATTAAAGGGTATGTCAGAAGGGCCCCGTTAAGGCCGCGTCATTAATTTTACTTGATAGCCCACAAGGCGTGTTGCGCGGCGGCTACAAAATTATCTACAGCTTTTTACAAAAAAAAAAAAATCTTTTTACATATTACGTTTTGGCATTTGTTAATATACCAGTGCGCAGAAAACTATATAAGGATATAAATGAGAAAACGACTTAGATAAGAAGAGATTTTTTTGAGCTCATGATAACTTTGAATCTATCGGAATTTCCATGCGTGTGGTTTATGTGAAACCTGTTACGTGACCAGATTTTACGGCAGCTACCTAACGCAATTTCTTGTATATATATATATTTTAATATAAAATTGATCATACATAATTTCTGTACATACCTGTATACACGAAATAGTGTAAAAAAGTTGCTGGTTTTTAGCAGCAACTTTTTTACACTAGCGATTTTTGAGTAGAGTTGAGTAGTTTGAGCGATTTAAACACAAACCTACGAACAAATATAACGTCTTTTTACGTTAAATATGACAAAGAAGACATGAGTAGAGTGAATTTCATTATCTCAAAATATAATGCCGCTTCTGTACCAAGTCTACATGCATTTGAACTGTCAATATAGAAGCACGCTTCAATCACAATACCGTTAAACGTGTACCGATAAGAATTTTCCTTTCATAGCGACAGAAAAGGTTCCTCCCCTGCCCGCGGCGCGGAGTGGCGGCGGCCGTTTTTAGGGTTCCGAGCCAAAATGGCAAAAACGGAACTCTTATAGTTTCTTCATATCCGTCCGTCCGTATGTCATAGGCGTTTTATTCAAAAGCTACAAGACGTACTTTGATGAAATTTATAGTGTAGGTGTCTTGTGTGAGCCGCTACTTAGTTTAGTGGTTAAATAATAAAAATAAATATTTATATGTAACATAAACTGAAAAAAATTATTTTCAGCACACATCAACGTGCGACACATACTTAGACAATTCTTTTAAAAATGCTTTAAGGTTTTTAATCGATTTTTCTGATTACGTGAATAATTTCGGAAATAATCACTACGAAAGTTGAAGAAATTGTGCCCCCCCTCTTGCCAAAAAATAATGAAAAAATAACGAAGATAACGCTTCAACGAAAATTATTTTGAACATCGCGAGATATACTGTTTTGAGTTATTGCCGAAAAATTGAGCTTCTCAAAAAGACGTAAGTGCCATGGAGATACGTTCTTATGCTCATACACAGTTTACAAATAGTTTACACTATTTTAATAGTGATAGGCGACATGCCTACCGGTTTTTGTAGTTATAGGCGACCAATGTGCTTATAACTATTCTGCGCGGGAAACATGGAAAAAGTGTAACGACGTACTTTTTTCATCTGTACTGCATTTCTTTGTAAAATACTTACGGAACCCCAAAATGAGCATGATCCGACATGCTCTTGGCCAGTTTTTTTTTTTAGGCGGGAGGCACTCCGGCGCGCATGTTTGCTATCACTTCTCTCTACAATAACGCAATCGCTTTAAATGCGTCCTTTTAGCGATCGGCCGTCCGTAATTCCTCGAGGATAGAATTTTTCAGGTACCTACTTCTCGACTACTGGCCGGATGGATTCTGCTTATTAAATTATGTCCGGGGAGGCGGACGGGCCTCTCGTTAGCGAGGTGGCGGGACCGAGTTGACGTTGAGCGAGGGTCAGTTTGCATGCGTCGTGTTTTACGTTTTACACGTTGAAATGGTTGCTTCTAAACATGCATGGAGTGTAAGATAGCTGTAGTTTATAATTTTTTTCTTGTGCAATAAGCCGACTATAGTATTCTCTTCCTTTAGATGGACTATATACCTACATAAGGTATACAAATTATACAATAGATGTTTAATTTAGATCCGGTCCACTGGCATTTTGAACAAAAAAAAAAAAAAATTTTATATTACAAATAATTAGTGTATTTTTTTAAAAGACCACGTATTGTTCATCAAACTCTATGCAGTTTTTAGATTGCATCTCAGTTTCGATCGCGAGTGCATTACGGTGCATTTACTTGAGGCGCGGCGGCGTGCGGATTTCAACGAGAGCTTTCACGTTCCCACGTGTATTATATTCTGCACTGAAATACAACCAGCCGTTTGTATTGTTACATTTTTTTTATATGTCCTATATAGAAAAAGAAGCAAACGATCATGGGAGCCAGCAGAGGGTAGGTGATCACCGGCCTCCATGGACACCCACAACGTCAAGGAAGTCTCTAGTGCGTCGTCTGTCTTTTAGATAGAAATGAGATTCGCTCTATAATTAATTTTATACCCATCGCAGTGGAATAGTAAATATATATTTAGGATCGAGCGTACAGGAACATTACATCAGTACTTGTTGAGTTAGTCGTGTTAAGGGATGTTCCAGCTGTTATGTTTCATTTTCTTCAATCGTTTTTTCGTACTTTGATTATTTAGAACACATTGATCTAAAGGTGCCATTTAGCCATTGGAATTGGAAATAATCTAATATAGACAATATAGGAAGAACATGATCACACATAAACAACTGCAAACTACGGATAGATCGGGCTGGCTTTCGAATTAAATGCTCAAATAACTTATTTATATATGACATTTACGTCTTAGAGTATCTATTTAAAAGAAAAATGCATTGTATGCAGTTATCACAACAGCACAAAAAAGCATTTGATTCACGAGACGGTGCACGTAAGCAGAGAAAGCAAGGAAACGTGGACAATAGTAATAAAAGGAACTATAATACTCCGGCATAATTAGAGAATGAGAATGTAAAAAAAAGAACGACACAAATAAAAAAAATGCACATAATAGTAAAAAACTGGCAGAAATCTATATATATGCTAAGACAGAGCACATTGATAAAATTAAAAATTATATACATGTCATAACTTATTTCCCTATTCGTTTAACATATGTATTTGTGGTTAGTAAAGCAATCTAAACTACAGAATAACTAATTACGCCTACCTTAGTAAATATAACTACAAATAATAAAATCTAACTTATGCAATACAGTCCGCAGTCTTCCTAAACAGTAAATTAGTTAAAGTACGCATTAACGTGTTACTAAAAATAATTTAAAAGGACAGTCGTTTATAATATATAAATTATAGACATTTCAATACGGCTTTCTCTACGGAACCTTCTCTCGAGATAGAAGGTTATGAGAGACGAGCAGACGCAGGGACTACGTTAGCAACTCTGTCTGTCTAGTCTTTTGTACCACTAAAACAAACCTTCTTTACACATAGATCACTTGTTAAGTACGGGTCCAAACTTTGAGTGAAGCGGGATCACACATACGAAGTTCAGTCAGAACCGGCTCTAATTCTATTACAATAGCAAAACAAAGACCGAGCTTGGGGATCATGACCGCATGAGCCCTTCCTGGATCCGTCCCTGCTCCCATCACGCCCTATAATAAATATGCAGTATATAGGCTTCGACGGCAATCAAAACGAATTCGGTTAGGGCCATTCGTACGAGTGACTATCTAATCGTAATTCAACGTACGTAGGCTACAGCCATGATGACGCTCGGGGATTACCAGCGATTGTATGCAAAACGCTGGCCACCCGTTGATGGCGGCGCCGACGGCGCGTCCCGGCGTCAGGGACACCTACCGGCCGAGGTCTTCAGATAAAAAACCTGCTAATTTTTTTAAGACGGACGCCGCGTGGTTTTGTTGTTATAAATAAAAGTATTCAGAAGTTACAAGTACTCTTATATATACACTCACATAAATATAGTATACAAACGTTATTATGAATAGAAATTGTATGAGGGTCACTATAAGTATTTTTGAGGTAAATTTAAAAAGTATTAAAACGAATGGCATAATGCAATGGAATAAAATGAAATCTTACTACGACCCGCAAGTTATCTTCTTCTCTCTAGTCATCTCCGTAAGTCTCTCTATATATATACATACTATGAATAGCAAAAGCGTCTCATGACAAGAGCGTTTAGCTATCCATAATGGGGTCCGTAGAATAAATGCGGTGGAGATGCGATCTCTGTATGATATGTGTGGAGTGTCTGTGAAAGATGTAAGAACACTGATGTCAGAGAATGGTGTGGTTTGAAAGAAGATGTAGTGACTAGAGTAGAAAGAGGTATGTTGCGGTGGTTTGTCCATCCGGGAAAGGATGAACGAAATTAAACTGACAAAACAAATCTATCGAGCAAATGTGTGTGGTGGAAAGGTCGGTAAAGGTCGCCCTAGAAAATCCTATGAAGATCATAATGGTGGAACATTAAAAAGGTCCAAATTTCAAGCATTCGAAACCGACGAGTGTGCATAAAAAGATTGATGGATGTCAGTGAAGCGAGACGGATATGCAAAGATCGCGCCATGTGGAAATCTATAGTCTCTGCCTACCCTTCTGGGAAATAGGCGTGAGTTTATAATAAAATAATAATAATAGTATATTCATTGTAATATGCCGTGTGTAACCATTAATTTTGAATCGTACAAAAAACGTAGTGCCATACCCCCACTTTATTGTGAATACCAACGCACAGCGATAACAACCTGTATACGTCAAGGGACCATCCCTGGATCCGTCCCCCTTCAAAATTGCCGGCGGAAACGCATGGAGTTTTGTTTCTGCGATAGATGTGGGATGTTCTGTCAAGTCTTTCGTCGAATCTTTTTTTATTTCAGACCAAGGGGACTTGCATGTCGAGGTTTCGACGTTGGTCCGCCGCGGATTCGGGACTGCCACAGTCCAACACAGACAGCTTGACGTGTCCTACGGCGCAAGAAGCGAACGATTTCGTTTGGCAGCAATCGGCGAGTACGTCCGCGACCGCTTATCGAGCCGGATACCTTCGAGATGCGATAACATCACTGTCCATTCCGCCGCCGATTCGGGATACCATTGTAACGTCTGTCACATCACGTGTACAATTAGTGAAATATTAAATTTCTAAAAGGAAACATCACATGTCTGTGAACGGAAAAATAATGACAACCTTGGAGAACCACAGAAAATGGAATGTACAGATATCTCATGCGAACCTATAATTTGATTTATCAAAATATAGGTTTCATAAAAATCTACATTTTACAAGAAACGAACGTCTTTTAATGTAACATCATACGCGTAGTTGTGAAGACGACATTGAATTCAGAAATCGCATTATCTAACCCTAAAATTCCCTTCATGATTCGAGAATGCATCAAAAACATTTTCCAGCCGCTATAGGCGAGATAACAAAATATCCCCCCCACCCCTTGCCCCGCCGCCAATCCTCATTAATCCGGTCGTTAAAACGCACGGCGAGATCGCAACACGATAAAAGCCGGCTGACGTAACGGCGTCGCGGCGCGCGCGGCGGGCGCGTCCGCGAGATGTGCCCAGGCTGTATCTATTTGTTATTCGGCGAGTTTTCGCCGGACGGCTTTAAATGTGTCAAGTAAACATTCGTTATCTGGTGTTCTCGAACGTTCGGCCGGAACATTCCGCGCGCCTCGCCGCCCCGTCACCGGCGCGAAGACGTGGCCGTTGTCGCGACGCTAAAGAGGAAAAACCGATTTGACGTCGCCCATTGAGGCGTCCAGACGACTGACCGACGAGTCTAAAACTGTAACAAGTACGAATGCGACATAATGAATTCGCCGATAGAGAGAGTCGAGCGGACGTAAGCATAGGCCGGGATGAACCAAGGAAGGTTTTGTGGTCATCCAAAAAGTACACGAGCTCAAAAACAGTACGACCTCTTTCTCCAGCGTGTCGCAACATTTCATCAAATTTAAGGGACGGAAGTCAATAGATAATCACATATCAATGCTCAGAAATTCAGGAAGTATGTAATTATTAATATTCTGTAAGTATATATTGAACATGTTCGGTAAATAATGAATACTTTGAAAATTTTAATAATTTAAAAAACTATAGGGAATCTCACGTAAGATTTGTGTCCATTCTCATCGTACCAAATCGCAATGAGCGGGCGGCGTGGGGGTGGGGTGGGGGCTGAATTAAAAAAAAATCTAACGCAATGAACAGGCGCCCTCTTTATGAATAAAATCAGAACTATATCATCAGGGCATTTTCCGACGACGACAGAAGTCTGCATCAGAAGGTTTTCCTAATTATTTTACGAAAACGGGAAAAGTTCCACCGATCGATGTCACTGTTCATCCGAACGCTGTATTAATAAACTCTGAAAATCTGCCGCAATACAAAATTAAGCCTTATTGTAACTTTTTTAATTATTTAGCTGTA
The DNA here is from genome assembly GCA_005406025.1 of Eumeta japonica. Taxonomy (NCBI): domain Eukaryota; kingdom Metazoa; phylum Arthropoda; class Insecta; order Lepidoptera; family Psychidae; genus Eumeta; species Eumeta japonica. The sequence continues at coordinate 295,778 of BGZK01000570.1, forward strand.
CGAAAGCTTTCGATGTCTCCCTTTGACACAATTCCAGCTCAGGCGGTTCGCTCTATCTTCATGAGCGTTGCAAAATTAGATGAAGGGTTTGTCTGACGCAGTGTTTTAACTGTCCGGCGACGGACGAAAGAACCCGAAAAACCTTGCACTTGTTTGTTTTCAATATCCTAAGTCCGGAACTTGACAACAAACAAGTGCGAGGTAAGTCTAAATAAGACGTGACTGCCCAGCGAGGGTATGAGAGCAGGCCGAGTAATAGATTTTTGTGGACTAGTAATGGTTAACAGCAGTCACTGTTTATATAGAGTGTTTATAATTGTACGAAATACCCAACGTTGTGAAGCGTTCTGTATATTTACTGATTAATAGGAATTAATTTATACAATATTTAATTAAAGTGCCTACTACATCCATATTTTTCCTATTTCGCAGCATACATGTGCTTCGTTATGTAAGTATATGTTTTTCAACGTATATTGCCGTTTACGTAATACAATAAAACAATAATATTTACGTTATGGTCGAAGCAGCCGATAATTCTTCTACAAGTCACGTGTCGGCTAATTAACATATTATTAACGCCCACGCGTAGGTGAATTAATATTAATATTTCCATAATTACGTTCTCATTACGTAGAAATAATATATTTATACACACATACATATAGTTTAATAATTTAATTACATAATAAAAATACATATAGTCAAATAATTTAATTAATATTATTATAGTAAATACAATAAGTACACACGCACGCAAACATTGCACACACACACACACACACATTCGGACACACACAAACAGTCTGTCACGTGTGATAAGCGCGAGTTATCGCAGGCGTCCAAATCGAGAACGGCGTATGTGCGATAACCTCAAGAAATCCAGACCAACCGACGCCCGGTCTCCATGCGAACTTATCGGCGTATCCACAATACACACCTACTACACTTATACACAGTGTGTGCACGATAGGAAATTTGAACAGAGCTATTATCGCGTCATCTCAAACTTCTATTTGTTCACCGGAAAGAAGGTAAAAATCATTTCGTGACGCCCCGCCCCGCGATCGACACGCGAAATACGGTACATTCATCACCATCTCGATTCTGACCGATGTGATAGTAATTGGAATACCAAGTTGTACTTATTAGTACTTATATTGTACTAATAAGTACAATTTCCGGTACTTATTAGTACATATATTGCATCCGCTCAAATGTTTCTATGCAACAAGTATCATGCAATTATGTTACTATTGGAATTTCAATCGTTCCAAATTCCATTCGACTATATGGAAGCCTAAAAAAGGCCTACATAATGGATGTACACGTGTCTATTCCTCTAAAAAGCCCTAAAAAGCTCTAAAAAAAAAATATACTACTTAAAAATTTGGACATGTTAGATAATCATAATTACAGTACAACGCACGATACCCTGCCGCTGTGAAGTTAGTTACTCAAGCGTCACAATGACATAAAATAGGGATGCGGGTGAGAAGCTGGTGCAGTCGGGGAGAGTTCAAGCTGCGCAATACATCATTTGCGGGAGATCCAAATCGGCAGAGTTTCGTGCGTTGTACTACTCCCTGTTCCTGAACGTACGTAGAATACCTGTTGTGTATTTATATTTATTGCCTCCCAAGTAGTCATACGTGTATTAACACCGTGCCTACATTATGATGCCTCAATTCTTAATACGGAATCTTAATGACGGTTGCATCTTGCTTCTCTAACGTTCGATGTTGTTAATTTTAAGATTCCGGACTGCCTCCGTATTAAAAAATTCACTCGTTTCGCTCCTCAAATTAATTATATATAAGCGTAACAGCTGCGGATCTATTCTGCAAAGTTAAAACTACACAATTTTGACGTCGCTACGACGTCAAAATTGCGTCAGGGTGAGCAGTGCCGCCGCGAGCGCTCGATTGGCGTAATTATGACGTCGTAACGACGTCGACTGTGTCTTTTCGAACGTACACGGCGAAGGACGGTTCAAGTTAACAGAATCTGTCTGCTGCTGTTCACGGCCGCCTTCTAAATGCACAGCAATATCGAACTGCAGCATTCGCTAGCACACGATCGAATGATATTCCACCACCTATTAGGGGAACAAAATCCAAGACATTTTCAAGGAAAAGGTAAAAGCATTATTATTAGAAAGGCAGAAACTGAGAATTCCACAAGGTCTTGCGTAGGTGGCGAAAGGTGGCACGTGTTCTTTATATTATGTAAGGATTATGAGACACCTTAATCGATTCAAAATTAAAATAACAATAATAATACACAAGTAAATTCCCTAAATTTTATTTATGTCAATATTTTTTCTTCTTTGTGGTCTTTAATGAATTTATTATATCTAGAAAGATTATTCATGCCTATTTTGATTTATTCTTTGTTTGCATGCAAAAAATGTTGTTTGGCTTTAAAATCGGAATAGCGCATTGAAGACCAGCACTAGTAACAATGCAACGAATGCATTTTGGTGAGTTAATCGCGTACAGGCTGCTTTCGTGAAAGCGTCTACACGAACAACGCTATAAGGTGATTTGAAAACAAAAAATGATCAGAAGAAAAATAATTTTTAATCAACATAACAAGGATCGGTAACACTTTCCAACACTGATAATACTTTAATTAGATTGCAATAATAAAAAAAAAAACAATTTTAGAGATATGTATTTCAAATGTTTTAATTTGATCTTATATAATTCACCCCGGACGATATGACCATCCGTCCTTATGCGTAGACGATTTATAACTCTAATCACACCTGGAAGTGATAACGTAATCAGTGATAGAGACGCGAGTAGATCTCTATCATAGATTCGTGACAGTGCCGTTCGCTACAATTTCGATGCGTGTCGATTGAGCGTTCTCGAACGTCATCATTGCGTTCCGATAACGACGAATAATTCATTGAAAATCATGAAAGAATCCACGATAATGAATGGGTTCGTCGCTACGTGATTTGTCTATTGTTCGAAGAATTTTATATTTTATGAGGTAACGTAACACAAAGAAGTTCCTGTTCGTCGACGATACTGTTATTAACCATATGGTTCTAATGAGGTTCAAGTACGATCCGGGTGTGAGGATAAAAATACGTTTACATATCACAAATTCTGCTGATGAAAGATACTTGATAAGCATATTACAGACATATACCTGCTGGGATTGGTTGGTTTCATGTGACATTCGTATTAAATGTGATGAATGTCGAACAGAAAAGAACTTCTACCGTATTACTCTTACATTATACTAAAAATAAGGTACACGACGTTTAGGTTTAATAAAAATACGTTTTTATGGTTTCCAGTTAAATAACATTGTATTAAGACAATTTATGGGATTATTTTCTAATGAGTTATAAAATTCCATAAATCAATATTTCCTTTAAAAATGTTTGAAATTCATATAAACCGCTATCTCGCTAGCTTATCTGGCTCACCTATCAACTTAAAAAAAAAAAATGTAAAATCCTGAAGTGCATGCCGCTATGTTTTTTATGTCAATAAAACGCACGAATTATAAAATAATAATAAATGGTCAAAACGGAATGAAAATTTAATGGAAAAAGCAAAATAGAAAATTTGCGATTCTATATTATCGCTCAGTTTACTTGCAGCGACATCTGAGATATCATTAAAGAAACAGAAAAAAATTAAATACTAGGCTAAGTTTATTCATATGGTTAATGTCAATCAGACAATCTTATCCAAATCTTTTCATCTCTCTCGACAAGTTGCATTTGTTGATTTTAAATTTGTCATAAAAAAAATCGATAAACTCGAATGATCTCATATTCATAAGCTTCTATTCCTCGTGAATTCGGTTATATATAAAAAAAAAAATCAAGTGAATTAATGAATCAAGCTAAATCGTAAGTACTTACATCCTTAGTGACTACAGCCGAATTGACAGCCCGAGCAATATTTTTTCAATGAGAGATTTGTTGTTATAATTATTATATCTTGTAAGAGACTTGAAATAATTTAAAGTTTGAATTACAAAGATTCCTCTTTATAAAATAGTGTACTTTTGACACCATATAAGTACATTATATTATCAGTGAGAATGATTGAAATTGAGTAGGTGTCATGTTTGCTGGTGACCGATTGTAATCCACGCCGCGCTGCGGCGTGCAAATTTTTTGTTAATCAGTTTTAAATCAATTTAAATTAAAAAAAAAAAACACATCGTCCAAAAAAGATATTTATAGATGACGTTAGACGAACGTTTTCCTTTACATATATATTTTCCACATCGATGTAGACATACATATTGTAACTTCGCCCAGCGACCGAGTATCGATTTTGCGTTATCGTGCCCTAATCAGTTTATTGCCATCTCGGTTGTTACACAAGGTAATTCATCAATGTTGGGTTATTTATTCGTATAATTCATGCTCGTTTGACTCTCAATGAACTATTTGGTGTACAAATAATTTACGTAATGTCACATACGACATATCGCTGTGAAGTGTAGACCTTCGCTAACACCAGTTATACTCATTAGACGAACTAAAGAAGAGCCCCTTTTCAAATGTTGCCTCTATAACACAAATATTTCGATGATGTTTATTGATACGGTGCAGTCGTTGACTTATATTACTAAAACCAATAGACACTGTTAACTTAATCGATCGCAAATACATATTATATAGTATTTATTTATTTATTATGTTTGTTATGAAAATTAATTTAGTAGAAGTTGGTTTACGAGCGGGCGCGGGCGCAGATCGACACGCGGATGTCACGCGTGATGTCACAATGTTCGTGCGCGCGCAGCCGATTCGCAGAAGGAGGACTGCACGATGGTTTATGTTTGTATGTATATTTCGAGGAACTAATGAATGTCCTATACATAACTACGTTTACGGCACGCCATAAATGAAAATGTGATACGATATGCAACTTAAATGTAGCGATATCATTAATTCTTATCTCAGAATTTATCGGGAATTATTTATACGCAAATACATGAATTATTTAATATTATGATAATGTGTAGAGAATGTGTTATTACATCCTTTTATTAGAATTTGCATGTTTGGAATATTCGTTAGCAGCAAAATTAATTCTTTGCTCATGTAGAGTTTTGACGATCATTAATAATGGATTTAATATAAAAGCTTTTAAAATAACTTTTCTTAAAAAAAAAATAGTAAGCGTGCCTAAATTGCTAAGAAAAAAAAAACAACATACATAAATTACACACGAGGACGATGATCTTGTGATGTAGCCGCAAAATGGCAGTTAATAAATGTTTTTCGTATAGTGTTAAGAAATAATAATTTTACAAAGCGTGACAGGGATAATGAAAATAAAAAAAGATACGAGAAATAAGTGAATGGGGCCATGCTTGCCATTATGAATAGTAAAAGTTTCTCGTAACAAGCGCGTTCGACTGTCGGTACAGTTTGAAAGAAGATTTAGCGATTGCAACAGAAAACGTGAAAAGAATGGATTAAAATACACTAGCGGAAATGAAGGAACGAATGAGTGTAAAGGCATGCACACCGAATTGTGTCATACAAAAGAAGGGCCTTTTAAACACTCAAGCTTGGATGAGACGTTAACGGATGTCGGGAAATAAGATATGTATGTATAAGTTCTTCCGTGTGTAGTTCTGGAGTATACGCTTACCTTTCTGGAAAATGGGTGTGAACTTATTGTATAAATGAATAAATATAATTTTTTACGTAATTATTATTGTATTTCCGAAATTAGCACATTTAAATTTTATAAATATAGCCACTTTATTACAATTTACACGTAAATACAACAGTGCATAAAGAATCAAATATGAATACTAATATTATATATTTATTTATTTATCTAACTCTTATAAGCTTTTATTAATGCGCGCGAATTTGTTATAGAAAAATAAGACAAAAATAATTTGAAAAAAAACAAACTAAATGTGCTGTCGGAGATCCGCCGTCAGGAACGATATTTTTTTTCAATATAAATAATGCGGACGAAAGAATACTATCAATTTAATATTTTACAAAAAACATTCATTTATTAAAAATTAGTGAATTATAAATTATACATAAAAATACCTAAATAATGATTTTCCCGAAAGAGAGAGAGAGAGAGAGAGAGAGTCGCACGCAGGAGGCCACAATGCTTTTTGTTATGTACGATTTCTACCAGTCAACTCTCAACACGAGCCGCGTTAAAGAACTTCGTTCCAAAAAAAAAAGGAGAAAAAGCTACTAGAGATGATTTCCGAGGACGCGACAGCGACATATAGCTTTGGCCGAGCGTAACGAATTTGTATCAAATTGGGTAATTTTGTGCTGACACTTTGGGTAAACTGCAGAACATTACCGTGAAAGGCCTCTCTGGTTTTGCGTTACCGGGGGGGAAAAAAAACTTGAAACAAAAACGGGATTCGATTTCTTGCAAGGTTACCAGAATCGCCGTTGACTTGACGCGAATAAAAAACTCTAAGCTATCATAATAATATATTAATATAAATTGAACTATGAAATTAGTAGTCATACCAAAATAATATATTAACTAGATAACTATTTGAATAACGACGAAGGTCGCATAGGTATGAAGGGATTTTTTTTGTTATAATTTCATTTTAACTTATTTATAATTTTAGCAACACGTATGTACATCGTTATTGGAATCTGTACATTTCATTACATGCCTTCTCTTATTATTATTTATTTCTAATATATTAATATTACCTGTGCATCTCTTTGTATGTTTGTGTATCTTCTTTGTAACTCAACAATGACAAACGATTTTTATGAACTCGAGCGTGTCAGACTTCAATCGTCTCACTAGTAAAGCATACCTTCGCATTTTTTTTTTGTTTCAGACTGTAAGGTTTGGACTTACAGCCGCGCACGCCGGCCCAGTGCGGGTCAGGGGCCGTCGAAGACCTTCATCACCATTGCGATGGCACAGTGCTGGACTGAAGGCTTAACGTGTTCTCCGAGGCACAGAGAGAGTGGTTTAATATGACTCAAGTTAAAAACTCATTATTAAACCGCCAAGTGGTCAGGATCTGTACCATACGGTTCTAAGACGGTCACTTAACCGCTGAGCTCGAGAGAACGCGAAAAGCTTGGAATCCAAAGGACTCAATGTGAAACTAAAGAGATCGGTGGAGGACGGGGTGACAAAAACCTTGTACTATAATTTTAGGTTAAATGTACAGAATGTTTTATCATACACGATTGACGTAAGAGACAGGTCGGATCGATCGACAGACTAAAAATAAACATTTACGTAAAAGTCCTAATATACAGATGACGAGTCCCTCTTATCTCGACACGATAGCGTTGTTTGTAAACTAGAAAAATCTAATGAAAACGATATCAAAATAAGCCAGTGTGATGTCTAGATGAAAGTCTTAAATAAGCCAGTGTGATATTCTGTATGGAAGACTTTCATACCTTTCATACAGAATTTTACACTGGCTTATTTTGAAAGGAGTATGTTGTGTCTTTGAAATAATATACAGCGCAATTAAAGAGAATTTTCAAGTTTTTAATTAGATATGGATATGCCAAAGACATCAATGGTTAGTAGACCGCTCACCTCGAATCGGTTGACAATATAATTACGAGGATGGAGTCGTTAATGACTTCGATGTCATGATCAAGGACTTGAATAATCTCAGAAGAAATGAGTTTAGAAATAGACACGAATAAGACCTTATGTCAAATGCGCATTTTATATAAGTTATAGTTGACAACTCTCTCTACAATCGAAGTTGTCGATGAATAAGTATATTTAGGCCCATCATTAAAATGTCGACTTCGATAGAGAGGTCACGCGAAGGATCCACAACTGGGCAGCGTTAAGGAAACTTCGCGGTGTCCTTGAGCCTAACGTACCCTAATTACTAAAGACGACAGCGCTTGAATAATGGAGATACCGGTGTCCATGTATGGTCTTTTACTATTGGCCTCGTCAACAGACTCCAGGTATATATAACGTGCGACAGAACAGGGAGGCGATTAGCGACATGTGGAAATTGTCACATGAGACATATTTGAAAGAGACGTATAATAGAATATAAATTTAATAGAATAAACTTGATAATTAATACTGAATAAGTAGGGGTATTTTGACATTTATCATTTCGTATGAAATTAATGAAACACTGATTCAGTATTCTCAATTTCCAAGCTGTGGCAATTGCAAATGGCGTTCATGTGACGTGCAATAGGTACACCCTAGCACACGAAACCAATTGTCACGCGTTAAATTTAGTAAATCCATGTGACGAGTAACACCTCATTTTAATGAAATCACGACTAACAGTCGCGCCGCCATTTTCCTCCAACGGTCTTCTATTCCAGGTTGAAAGGCTTTAAAGCTCCATGTTTTCAGTTTTCAATATTGTAAGTATATTCTCACGTCTATTAAAAATTGACTAAACGGAACAGAAAATATTTTATATTTCCATAGGTGAATGAGCTACATATTTTATCCATAACTTGATATGTTACATCATTTTGTATACGGAATATTAAGGAAGTTTCAAATTTGAAAATTGTCTCATGTGACAATTTCCACATGGCCCGGCATTCGCCTCCCAGGTTGGATGTTTAGAGTTTCACTGTGAAAAGTGATGTGTAAAAAAACCGGAATAGGAGTGGGCAGACAACAGCGCTAGTAAAACGTCAGGGTTTTGAAAAAGTCGTCGACCACAATAAAAAACAGAGAATGGCGCTGTTCAGTAACTAGACACGGAATTTCCAAATATCCTTTAGCCGAACTACGAATATCTGACAGGCGATAGGTCACCGTTCAAATAATCACGCTTCCCTCGGCCGTCAGCAGCAATAGCCTGTGTAAAATTAAAACGCAGCATTGAACTTGAACGCGGCGTGCGGGCAGTGACGTCACGCTACACGCGAGGGCGGAGAGGGCGGGGGAGGGGAGGGGGCCGGCGGCGTGCTCGGCGGGGAGGGGCAGCAAGGTCGAGCACCACACCGCGCCGCCCCGCCCCGCCCCGCGCCGCACGAACACACCGTGAACGTTCGCAAGCTCGTGTCGTAACGTAACACGACACGTTGCAGCCGAATATTTGGTTACATTTCTAGTTTAACCGATATCGGAGGACGGCAACGTGATCAGTCACACATCATCGTCGATGGTTTGTTTTCGAATAAAGATATTTTTACCTCGCTAGGTGTGAGACCCTTTTCCTAAACCCATGAATAACTTCCGAAAGTGCTTTTTTTATGCTGGTTTTCCCGTAAATCCTGTAAGAATACTTACGGAATTCAAAAAGGAAAAAAATTTAATTAGGTATACTAATTAAGGATTTTGTAATTTTGTTTCGCACCTCATATTCGTCATACACATGAAGAATTCTCTTCAATATGAGAAAATAATTTCCATCATGTGGTCCGCAGAGGTATAAATCATTTTACCGGCCGGTTTGTACAGGTGCTGTATTGAAATTGTAAGAGCTTGAAAAACTGAGTTGAAATTCTTAACATTTAAAAATCTCCATTGCGACACATGATTATTTTACATCTCTTTTATTTACCTTGACATGTATTGTTTACTCGTGGATTGCGAATATTTGTGAAAAAGCGAACATGTATTGTTCGCTTTTTCGCGTATGCCATAGCGACGCAGACAAATTTAGTAATAACAAATACTTTACGGCTAATAATTTGGTTGGTACGCCCTAGTATTGGACAAGAGCACAGATGTAACTATTGAAAAGTGAATGCATTAAGTCTATTTTCCAAATATAGAAATTTAAAAATAGGAGAAGTCTCTATCTACATTATAGTACTATCGCTCTATATACATATACTATAATATTCTAGATAAAATATATATCATGTGTTGGAATATAAGTATGTATGATGCGATCAAAAATAGATAATTGAAAATCGCTACATGTTGAGGTAAAATTTACTAACGACAAAATCCGTAAAATAAAAAACGTTCGGTAAACGCTACGATTGAGGCCGTCGGTTTTTGTTTGACCGTTGGAATTGAGACGACATTTTGTTTAATTCACTTAGTACTCAGAACGAAGAAAAATACGGGATTGCTTTTTCGCGGCAAAAACGCCCACAATCCTTCAGCGGCCATGTCGATAGCCGCGACACGACCTCGACTAGATTAACAGAGGCCTCGAGGACTGAAAACGGCAGCCGAACAAAGTATTAAATATCGCACGAAAACTCAACAAGACCATGGGTTGTGAACGCGTTACAGAGAAATTCCACATCAGTACCGACAACGATGGCGGACAAACAGCGGCCGCTCGCCGTGCCGTACGCGCGGACTCGACAAATAAAACGAGTGGTTTCCTTATAGTGGTCGGTTCTCGACAAGTATACGAGTCCATTCATTTAAATACATTTAAACTAACAACCGAAGATGTGATCGTTAGACTAGTCTGAAGTTAGTTTCGTATCGTTTTCCCCATCAGGGGCATCGATCCATTGAAATAACCCGATGAATATTTTTAAATACTTTTTGTTTGTTTAAAGGATAATATCTCTCTTCTTATTAGCACTTGGGTCTCGACATTTCACGAATTACTAATTAATCGATATTGATAGGGGTAATTTAATGTATTGGAGTGTTATGAAATCTTTAAGTTTACATTTACTTCGACTACCGAATTTAGTTTGCAGTTATGTGAAATTAATTTCACATTACGATATTAAGTCACGTTGTAATACTAAGTTTAATTTTATTCGACTTTTAAGTGCTTCGCAAATTACCTGTAGTAGGTAATTCATCTAAGCTCCATTATTTTAGAGGGTTCTTTTCATATTCTATTAATGTTATACAAATTACGACAATACGAGCGAATATTAAATTCAATCGAAGAATACATTAAATTAATTTAAAATAATTATACAGATGAAGTTCATCTGCAATACATGAAACCAAAAACGCAGAATGAATTTCACGCCATCTAGCGTGCAAATCACGTTAACTGCGCCAAAATGATAATACAAAGACATGGCGAAGCGGCCACGATTCAACCATTGTTCTAAGCCACACGAGTGAAACCGGCTCAGTGACCTACCATCACGGCTGATATGATATGAGGAAAATACCTTGGTTTATGCACACTCGGAAACACATAGTCGAATAATGGCCGACAAACAATTTAGCGGTGTGATTTTTCACCTTTTATTGACTGTTGAATTCTAAAATAATACGTATTTCTATAGAAGATGGTTTCCAAGCAAAAGTATTTGTGTTAACATCTGGTCGATAAGTACAGAGTAAGAAATGAGAAATAAGTATTTTTTATTTAGATTATTCAATGAACACATATTTACTTAATAGAAACATTCTGACAAAGTTGGTTTTTATTTTTGCCTTAAGTATATACGCAGCCCGTTCCCTCTTCTAACTTGTCTTCTTTATCCATTCATCCTTCTTTCTCGTCATTAATTGTCTTCTACTTATTCTCTATTGCGCTTCTTTTTCTAACCTTTGGATATTAATTTCATTCGCTCACTACATATGACATTTTTTTAATTTTTTTTTGTTTTAGGCACTAAATATAATAATAAATATCAAACTTTTTGTATATATCGGCTTAAAGCTTAATAAGTTATTAAGTTATAAGAGAAAAAACAAATGTTTTTCTTGTTTTACAGTTTTTTCCCCAGTACACAGTAAATTTTTTTTTTTATTTAAAACCTGTCTGCTGACACCCCATTCGTTAAGTAACGTCATTAAATTAACTCATGCTTGCTTTTGGCCGTCCTATTCCGATGAAAAGAATTATAATAATATTTTCAACATCATTTTTAAACTTCTAATAATAAAGTGAAATCTGTACGTAGGTTGATGAACATTTTGTAGGCAGTAGCAAAAAGGGGCGAAAGTGAGAATAAGTAATAAACAAATATACAAATATTATTTTATATCTTGGTGTACTACTATAGTGTTGTTATTTAGTTTTGAAGTGATCATTTAAAGGGCTTATATTTGAAGTAAATCACTAAGGCATATTGTAATAATACATCATGAGTCCACGGGCGCTATGTTGGATCTTTCAATCAAAAACGAGGTTGCTAATTCAATGATGCCTCATAATATACTGTGTTCAATTCGCTAAAGTAGTTCTAAATATTGTAAATAAATAAAGCCATTGTTAACATCATGATCCTTCTCCTTTTGGAATCGTTGTAGTTGAAGAAAACAAACTTTGTTTGTTTCTATTTAAAATCCCGGGAAATCTACAAGAGAAACAAATTCTCGAAAACTTCTCTTTGTTCTGTTAATAGTCTTAAAGAAAGAAAGTAAGAAAGAGTACGGCAACGTCGTTCTCATCCTGGTAGAATAAGTTTCGCAATGGCACGATAGAGGTCGCGCGGTCGAAAGATCATCGTGTCGCGTCGACGGCGTCTGCGGCGGCGAATGAGCATTCACGGCGTGCGCCGGAGCACCAGCGCCGCCGGCGACCGACCTGTTATGTAAACATCGTAAATGTCAAACTGCACGTCGTCTTTTTTTTTTTAGCTTTGCAGTTAGTTAAGTTAGTTATGTCACGAAGTCGGCGGTTTAGAAAAGCGGATTCAGTTTTTCGAAGCGAAGCTTGTTATTAAAGACTTCGGAATGAGGCGTGAATTGGGGAAAAAAACGGCGTCTCGTCAGACTGGGGCGTCACGCGACTCAGTCGAGACTTCGTGTCACACGGTTGCATCTGTTTATAATATGCGTTGACACGACACAGTTAAGTTAAAGCGCACTTTGCACGGGAAACGCGTACTGATGCAATTTACACTGTCAGATCCAAAAGTCATTCTTAAATGAGCAATTGTAAATTTCTCAGCCGTGTAAATGAATCAATGAATGTAAAAAATTGTGTAACTTCACTTCTATCGTGCGTTCACGAGCAGTCTCGCGAAAGAAATCCATTATTAAAACGTATACAACCGTCAAGGAGCTCGTCAAATGTATTTTCTTAAATCCATTTCGCATGTGGAGCCACAGATGACAGTAATTTAGCGACGTTCGCTAACTAACGCTCGGGTGAACACAATCATTCACCCGCCCGCTCGCAGTATTGTACGATTTGTATGCGAGATCAGAAATATGGTCTTAGACCTTTTCACAATAATAATATAATAATAATAGTATATATATATATATATATACATACACTATTTTTATTGGGAATATTGCACACCTGCAATATATAAAGACATGCAATTTATAAAGAGCAAGCCGTCTCTTAAAAGGATAAAACTTAAAAATTTTATAAAGTAGAATCATTGCAGTGGAGATGCGATTAATGCATAATACTCTACATAATATGTGTGGGGTGTCTTTGAAAGATTGTTGTAGGAATAATGATGTCAGAGAGCGGTATGGTTTGATAAATGTGACTACAGTAGGAAAAGGTGTATTGAGATGGTTTGCCTATCTCAAAACGATGAATCAAAATAGACTGACAAAATAAATATTTGATGGAAAGGTAACCATAAAAAATCTTGTGCAGGTCAAATTTATGGCATATTAAGGAGGGCCAAGACTCTCGAAACCGAAGAACTTCATATAAAACGATTGAACTCAGTCAGTGAAGTAGGGATCACTTCAATCAGGTCAATGAAGCAAAAGTAAAATACAAATATCGTACCACATGAAAATCTGTAGTCTCTGTTTATACCTTTCTGCGATATGGGCGTGAGTTTATAACAATGATAATTAAAAAAATAAACCAACCAACTGTACACAGAATTCGGGCGAGCAATGTTTCTTGTCGCTTTGTGGAGGCTTTAATTTTCTATTTTATTTTATATTTTTATCGGACGATTGAAACTGTTTTAATTTATGTTTACGATTTAGGGAATACATCTCTATTAGTTCATTAAATGGATCTATATCTAAATGTATAACTTTATTTCGCTGTATTGTGTGATCATAGTAGAAAATTTTAGGTTTCCATATAAATCACAATAAATTAGTCGTTCAATGCATATTTCATTATAAACTTTCTATGTAACGACACATCAACAATCATGACTACCTGAGTTCGAAGATTTCTGCAGAGGTATTTTCTTCTAACCCTAAAGGAATAACATAGGTATCTGAATAGACAACCTTTATAAAGGCTTTACTTATGTCTTGTTCCTGGTGTTGTGGTGATCCAAGTCCATGGAATAAGCTGGTCCCGTGAAGAGTAATCCACCCCACTCGCGGTCACACATAATCTCATACGTATACATATGACAACAACCATATTACTACCGGAAGTCCGTAGCATTGGCAAAAATATCTACCATCACGGCTTTACTTATAATTATGTAGAGGTTCTTAGAGAAAAAGAAGGACATTAAATTTTGACAATTTTGGTTTTTCGATTTATTGTATTATTTTTTATTATATATATATATATATATATATATATATATTATACATACATATAAATCGACATGAAGCAAATAACGACAGTTTACGTTTGTTGAACACACTTAACGGAGGGAAGCAACTTCACTCCGAACCTCAACCTCATTATGCAAGCGATCCGGGGCAAACATTTTAAATTTCTGAAAGTTAGACAGGCGAGCGTCACGTTCGAAGACTTCAGAGTGTAATTTCTTGCTTCGATATTTGCGTATCTCGGCTTGCGTAAGGGGTTTCGTAAGGCAGGAAAGCGGCCGTGACGTAAAAGCCCGCCCGCCGACCGCCGCCGGACGCGCCATTCATTAGACACCTCTCGATGCGGCCGCTCGCCCGAGTCAGGGTTGCCAGCCGCGTTGTTTTTCCGCGGATTTTAAGAAACGACGCGGCGGTCGTTGGAAACTCAAGGAGAGCGAGCGATTTAATTTAGGGAAGATTATGTTCAAGAAAATGTCTACAATTGTGCATATTTTTTTTTGTAATTGTAAATTCCTCGTCATCACCTCTCGAGAGTGATTCTTAAAACAGTAACTGGAATAGTGATCATCTCGATTGTTCGTGTTCACCTGATTAATTATGATAAAAACACGATTTTTCCATTTCCGCGTCCCGACTCGAAATTTCGAGATGACAGCCCTGACTTAAGTGCAACTAACCATGTCTGCCTGATATCCTAGATAATGCATAAAAAGCGAAAGTTCGCTCCGCCTAGGTTTCCCAATAGCGTTGCTGGTACAGCAGTTGCGCAGGCTGCCTACTTCTGCCCGTCCGTCGTTTAAACAAATAGCCTGCATTAGCAATGTGAAAGATTCGGTTGGGTTTCGTCATGTAAAAAAATGGCGGTTTTTAGCAATAATAGATGCCGAACTGCGGCGATCAAAAATAGTAATTGTAATATTTACCTTATTCAATGGCTTTTTTTTAAACTAATTTAAGATACATGCTAATGATATATATTGTGGTCTTTCCATGTGGCATCTTTGAATTACAATTTTTTATTATCTATGGACAGAAACAGAAGCAATGATGCCTTTTTTTGAAATTTCTAAACACTTCAGGTGTTTTCCAAAAATTTTTATAATCCTGTAATCATATTATATAAAATTTCTAGTTCGTAATAAAATGAACTCAACCTATATCTGCAAAACATATATTATAATATAAATAGAACCTACTGTGATAAATACTTGATCTAGTAAGGCCAGTCACATCACATGCTCGATATCTAACGAGGTTATTTACGTATAAGCCACGTTGCACTGTTAGATATATTAAATCAAATTACTTAGTATTTTATATTTCATTTATTTAGATAGATATTTCTATTGGAAAACCTAGATGTATGTTTCAAGAAAATGTTAATACGTATAAAAGCCATTAAAAATGTGAGTAAAACTCCGTCTTGGAATATTTATAAGAGAGACAGAGAGAGACAGAGAGAAAAAGAGAGAGAGAGAGAGACAGAGACATTTGATGGTTTGTGATTTCTTAAAATTCTAATCAATTTTAATTTTACTTTCACTTTCTTTTACTAAGCTTTAAATTACGTTAAGGTGTTTTCATTGCCAGTCTAACCTATTCACACTACCGGTGAATATAAAAGTTGTAAAGAAAAAACGATAAGTAACGTTTAAACTTGTTTAATTTCCTGTCAAACCAAATTGTTTATTTGATACGATACATTCGTAGACATGAATATTTCAATTTCAATATTTTTAGCAAAAAAAAAAATTATGCCCGCCTAAAACTATACTTAGGCGAAAAATTTTCATAGAAAACGAATCGATCCATTGCACCCGACCACTCGATGCGGTTGCAACGGTGGAGAAAAAGATGAAGGTCTTATTTTGGAAGCGTTAATATAGAAAAGCAGATACGTCAAAACTTCACGGATTTTCGCGAAACATTACTTAAAAACGTTCAGATTGGGACGATATCAATTTTTCACACTGCACGTCTTTAAAGAGGCGCTGCGTTTTCGTGGCAAAAATAAAAAAAATTGGTTGCCTGTAAAGTCGGTATACGGGCGAAAGTTTTACGTGACAACGACTTTGAATGGTAAAATCATTTTAATGTGAATATTCATTCGTATAGTAGGAAGAAGGATGAAATAATAGTAACAATTTAAAACATTTATTTATACAAAGAATTATATTTAAAACATTAATTTATACAAAGAATCTCGCACTGAATTTCATATTAACAAAATTTTATTTTACCTTTACACATACATACGTATTTATATACAAATATACATACAATAACTTGCAATACATTTGCAAGCTATGCACTAATTCTCTACAGCGCGCGCGGCAGACCGATCATAGTTGAGTGGAGAGAGACGCAAGGCATTCGGCGGGCCTCTCTCTCGTTCGGTGACTCATCGTAACGTTACCGAGCGTTACACTTTTTCATAAGTGACTCCCAGCCGCAACCTAATTTAAGACGTTGTCACGTCAAAAGGAAAAACATGGCACACGTTCGTCTCGAATCGTCGTCATTAATGGTGTAATTCACCTAAACGATACATAGTGGTCTTTATAGAAAAAAAACCTTTTCGTGGACTTTGATTTTTGTAGAAACCATCAGTAGGTTTATGTGCCTCGGAAATCTGAGTTCTTTTAGACGTGTCGGTGAAATGAAGCGTTTATTTATTGAGGAGCGTGCAACCGGCCGGCGTTTATCGTAAACGTCAATACTGAAAAGGCGCGGCCGACTCGGCCGTCAAAGCGGACGCCCTTCGCTCTACAAACAAATCGATGCCCACGCGCAACGGCGGTTGCCTTAGTGACGCCGCACGCCCACGTTTTCATCTTAAACGGCGCTTTATTGATTTTTTTTGTGTTGTACCTATTACAAGACAGTGTTACTAGTGTAATAATTTGATATGGAAAATTACACGAGATTTTAAGATTTTCTAAATATCGACGCCGCGATCCCTAACGCTAGTTCGGCCTTAGACCCGTGCTGTGTCAGACATAATAGATAGACATCATAAGCTTTCAGAAGCTTATGGTGTATATATTTTATGTCTAATATGCCAAATGAAAACGCGTAAAATTAACAATACAAACAAAACAATGACAGTCTAACATGCAGGATAATTAGGTATACAGATGTCTAACAGCAAGTAAACCTATTTTAAAAGGCTGTTTAGTGTTTATTGTTTGTATGTGACGACTAGCAACTCAAAGTATTAAATATATTTTAATATTTTAAGTTCATATAATAGCCAGAAATTTTGATGCCATCTTTCTAATTTCATAATAAAAACTTATTACAAAACTATATATGTAGACTCCTAGACTCTTGTAGACTCCATTCTAGAAGTCTACAAGAATGCTGACAATCTACTTTGTGATAGGTTTTCTTTAAAATAGGTCAAAGTCATTCTTCATTTTCCTTAAAGGCGAATTTGAATAAACATTGTTAGGCCGTCGATCATCCTTTTCCTTAGACTTGACAGATGTAAGTAGATAACACATTTCTCTACATTTCTTCGTTCTTGGTATAGACATTAATGTTGATCTTCGGAAAATTTACGTATAGTTAGAATAGAGTTCCAAATCAGAAGAATACCGAAAGCTAGCGCGACAAACAAATATCATGACGATAAAAGCCATAAAAAATGATAACCCATATTTTTAGATATTGCATAACAATATAGTATCATGTTAAATAAGTATGGAACTAATTAAGAAATTAACTTTATTATAGTAACATAAGTTAGTTTAACAACATCCAAATAAAGAAGAAAAACTACCGATCGTAAGAGCGTATTAATAATTTTAAGCACACCCATAATAATATCCATGAACCTGTCAAATGAAAGACATTTTATGGGAAACGACAAAAAACGACAAAATTTCACTGTCTTCTGAAAAATAAGCTTTTGAGGGTTCTTTGCCAAGTAGATTGAAAACGAAACTTTACAGTGTAATTTCAAAGTCTGTCTGTACGTGACGCCGTTTTTCTTAATGATCTCTGCCACTATCGATATGAAATTGGACAAAGTTGGAAAAATCATTTGCATGCACTTCATTTTTTTAACAACAAATATGGGTTGTTAATAACTCAAATATTTATTATTTGTATATATCGTGTGGGTTAACAAAAAATACCAAAAACACGAAACATGGAAAAAAATTGGAAATCGTACATTCGAAATAGGGTACGAAAAAAAAAATCCGTTATTTTTATTTCTGAAATTGGCAAATCACCTGAAATTTATCGTTATAGAAGGTCTCATTTACATTAGGTATATATATATATATATATGTATATATATATATAAATGAGACATAGTTTCAATGATTCAGAATCTTTGAGGAATTAATAAATCTGTCAATTCTACTAATGAAATATTACAGCTTAATATTTAAATAGGTACGGAGCCTCAGTGCAGGAATTCGGTACGCACCTTTCATAAACACAATGTACAGGCTTTTCCATTTCTGTTCCTATATTTCCTGATTATATAACATATCTTTTCTAATATAGTACTTTTATCATTATTTTACCCCCCAATATTCCCTCTTTTCAATTTGCAACCTTAAATCTATTTCTCGGCCAAACATTTCTTCACCGGAACCACTTCAACGTTCGAATTATATATGAGAAAAAGAAAAAAGAAAAACAAAAACTCGTGACAGACATCGGAACACACCGACAAGCGGTGTTCGATTGAATGAGCTCGGGCGGGGCGTTTACGATACGACAAAAAGCGTTCATATCGCAGCAGCACTCGAGCGCAACCGCGTCGTCGGTCGCCCACGCCGAAAAGCAAACGGCCTCTCGACAGCGATGCAAACGCCACAAACGGTTACGGAACGTGACACATTCGAATATGGCAACATCAATTCGACCACTTTGTCCTGATCGTCGGTAAACAATTGGATCGAATTGCGATCGATTTCGTCGCGCCGCCGGCGACGGGTCTAGTACGTGTCCAAGAGTTGAATGCTCGCAATGTGCGAACCGGGAATAATTTATGCCTCTCGAGAACACCGACGTTAACATGCTTATAATCGTCGTTTAAAATATATCTTAACGATGTAGCGATAGGTACCTGGAATAATTTCGATTTGTTTTGAGACCTGCGTGGTATAATAACAATTTATAAAGGTACTGTAAATCTTAGATATCGCCTTGTTTCTCGTGTACACATACTGCGGGTGGGATCCTGGTGACTTATAATACAGGTTATAATACTTATAAATACTCTATGCCTAACTTGGGCTCCGGTCTCTAACAAACCTAGGATAGCCAGTTAATTGTAAAGAGTACTCTTGGAAATATGCTGCCTGACAGTGGAGAGAAATAAATTATTATTATTACAAAGTTTCATGCTACAAAACTAGGATGGTTTTACATAAAGTTATGTATAATTTCAGATGTTCGCCTGATTTTAAAGAGTATATTTGTGTACGAAAATTATGTAAGATGTCTGCATATTCGAGTAATCATTGCACCGTGACCATGGAAGTTATAGGAGACGGTAACTAAAATGGATGATTGTATTAGGAATAAATTAAACGTTAGTAAGGTTAAAATTATGACGTTTACAAGAAGCGAAAACATTACTGTATGCGATATTTGTATAGAAGGTTAGAGTTGTAAAAATGAAAGAGTTTGTCTACTTACGTAATTTGTTTGTAAATAACAGTAAAGATGATAGAGATATTGAATCTATTGACAGCAAATAATGATTTGTTATTTTACTTATAGAAAAGAAAGTAAATATGGGAATTAAAGTGTATGAAACCGTGCTCGCTGTTATGAATAGTAAGTGTCTAACGACAAGCTCGTGTGGTCATCCATAATGGAGTTCTAGTCCCTTTGGTTATTTAGGTTAGAGAAAGTTGTTTGAAGAAGTTATAGTGACTGGAATATAAAAATGTATGATAACATAATTTGGCCTTCTCGAAAGAATGGATGAAATTAGATAGATAAAAAAATATATACATAGGGAGTGTTTGTGATGGAAAGGTCGGCAAGGGTCGACCGAGAAAATCTTATCCTGACCAGAGTGGTGACATATTAAAAGGGCAAATTTTAAGCAGTTCAAACCAAAACACTGATGGATGTCAGTAAAGCAAAAGAGGTATGCGTAGATAGTACCATATGGAAATATTTGGACTTTGATCCTGAGAAATAGGCGTCAGTTTATAAATAAAAAATAAGCAATGTAGGATATAAATGTGATTTTTTTTCTGTATACTACTACAACAGCCATCTTACAAACTAATTATTTTAGGAATTCATATCTTTTTTATGGACCGCACATTCTCCATTAAGTTTGTAGGTAAATGTTTAAATCATTTTAAGCATTTTGAAATATAGTTGTTCCACATATAATATATGTGTACTTTATTTTGCATATTTAATAGGATTCCGCATTAAAATTGATTAAAACTTCATGGTGTCAAAAATTACTTATAAAAATTCCTAAGACCCCAATTTTTTATATGTAATATACGATGTACTTCTTTACCACGCCTTTATTTATTTTACTGGTCTCTGGACAACTCAGATTAAAAACAATCTGCAATTTTAAGTTGTATACATGCTTTTATAAAATTTTAATTTCTATAAAAATATCTTCAATAACCATGTTCATAATTACAATAGATTTTTATCACTCTTAAAATTTGAAACCTTTTACTTTTATATATTCAGAAGGCATAACCATTAAAGACATTCATCTAGAGAATTTAATTTTCTAAAGTCAATGTCCGTCAAAATTGGAAAAGAAACCTGTAGTTTCTGAGGAAAAATAAAGAAGAAAATTATGTGTAGTTTTAACGAAAAACAATACTCCCAGAACGTCGGATTATCTTTAAATATTGATATCGAGCTGAAATTTTAGGTGGGTTATTTCTTACGTGTTCCGAAGCAATTTTTGAGGCAATGGCGCTTATGAAGAAAAAAATTTTTTTTTTCAAATAGTTAACCAACGTTTAACCAAAGTTTTCTCTTTTAAATTACAATATGTTGTTTGTTATCTCCATTAATTTTGCCTGTTTTTATTTGCTTTGCTTATAAGATAATAAATACTTCTTTGTTCCGCCTTATATCAATACGACTTGGAAGCTTATAAGTGTATTTTTGGGAATAACATTTTCGAAGATCTAATATATTTCTTTCTCGTTCACTTTCAGTGTAATAAGAATTTGTATAGCCCCCCCTAGCGGTCATTTTGTAAATTACCATTTTCTAGAAAAATGATAGCAATCGCAGACAGGATAGTAGTG
This sequence comes from Eumeta japonica, assembly GCA_005406025.1. Classification (NCBI taxonomy): domain Eukaryota; kingdom Metazoa; phylum Arthropoda; class Insecta; order Lepidoptera; family Psychidae; genus Eumeta; species Eumeta japonica. Next base: position 317,409 of record BGZK01000570.1, read on the forward strand.
GTAATTTACACTCGATCCTGCGAATTGACAACTGACAGTAATACTTACTGCGACTTGAACTAAAAACAATGATTTCTACAACCCAAGTTTAGGAAAATTCCTATAAAAACATTTTCTGGCTGAGAGAATTTACGTGGAATGTCGTAAAACATCAAGACGTGTGTTGTCAAAGAGTAGGCAACCTAGGCGCGTGACCCACATCGCGGGCGTGACATGGACGGCCTACGGCATTAATTCTGAAAGGGTCATTATTCATAAAAAAACGGAAAAGTAGGCGAACGCAATACATAAACAATGAGAGCATACACACCGAATGGCGATGTTTTTTTTTTCATTATTTTGACTCGGTCCTAACTAAAAGAGCATAATATAGTGTTTATGCTGTTTTAATAACAAAAAAAGGTTACGTATTTGACGATGTGTATTTTACAGTAGTTTTTTTAAATTATTGATAATTTCCATAAAATTCTCCGATTAATGGCATTTGTTGTTGAGTATCCTTTTCAGTGGTCAAATTAAACTTATGATCGTAAATTTCATATTATATTAACTAGCTTAGGCACCCAACTACGTCCGCGTGGAGATAGAATGAATTCTTTCATTTTTCATATCGACCAATCACGCTGTCAATCTTGATCTCGCTCTCGGTCCTCCTCTTCAATCCGATTATGGACCCATTCTTTATTCAAATCCCGGTCTCATTCGGATTCCCGTTCTGCCTTCATTTCAATTCCGATGAAATTATCGTAGAGGAAGCCATACAATTTACAAACAAAATACATACAACGCTGCCAATTTTTTTTATTACGAAACGATCTCGCTCACGCTCTTGAAGCCGATCTCGTACCTATGTTGAACTTGGAACCTCCTTCGAAATATTTTCAACAGCCGACATAAGAATTCCTCCATAATCACGCAGGCGAAGCCGTGAGAAAAAAACCTACCGTCTTTGTAAATTATAGCCTATTCACTATTCTGATGGTATAAAGTTGTTGTGCAATTTTATGAAAACCCGTTCAGTGGTTTTTTGCGTGAAAGAATTAACTTCACAAACTTCAACGTTTATAATTGGCAGATTGTAGCCGCGAGATCTCCAGCAGGGAAAATTAATTTCTACACACCAGCATGAAATAATGAAATAAAGACCTTTAAAATATGCCGAGTTCTCCATTTTCAGCGGTAGCGAGTGTCGCGGAAGCTTGGAATTCTACGAACCACTAAAAATTGTAAATTATCCTGCTGAATTTGTCTTTATAAAGCACGAAGTCTCTATGTCTCTAGGTCTGTCCCTTTGTGCTTAGTCGACAACCACTTATCTGACTTAATGATTCCCTTTAGTAACCAATAGCTTGTGTCCGTGGTTTCAATCTTAATTTATTTATGTTGATTGATTACTGATCGAGAGAAGAACAAGATCAACAAAGGCCAGATTGGAATCGCGAGCAGGACAAAAATCATAATCTAGAGCGGAAGCGGGATCACTTGATAATAATTTACCGGCAGTACATACCATTAATAATAATTTACCGTGTAAGAGTATGCATTGAATAGAAGGATGAATCAGAATCGGGATCTAAAGCGCAACCGTAATTGAAATCTAGATCGAGATCGAGATCAGAATCGAGGGCGGGATCGGGATTAGAATTAAGTAAGTAGGACTGGGATCATAATCAAGAATGTGACAGAAATCGAAGCCAAGAGCGAGACCAAGATCGGAATCGCGGGCGCGATCGGGATCGGAATCGAGATTAGGACCAGAATCAGAATCGAGAATGTGACAGAAATCGAAGCCAAAAGCGAGACCAAGATCAGAATCGCGGGCGAGATCGGGATCGGAATCGAGATTAGGACCAGAATCAGAATCGAGAATGTGACAGAAATCGAAGCCAAGAGCGAGACCAAGATAGGAATCGCGGGCGTGATCGGGATCGGAATCGAGATTAGGACCAGTATCAGAATCGAGAATGTGACAGAAATCGAAGCCACCAAGATTGGAATCGAGGGCGGGATCACAATCGAGGGCGGAGTCACAATCGAGAGCGCGTTCGGAATTGGAACCGAGCCACAGGAAAATTAGTCGAGTTATAAATGCGTTTGTTTGTTCATTGGTGAAAAAGGACAAGAAAAGTTGTTACAAATTTGCTAGTGTCCAGCCCTTTCACGATTTTAAAATACTTTTCGCTTCAGGAGTAATCGACTCCCTAGTATTCACATATTATAATTATGATCGATGGTAGTGATTTACAGAAATTACAATTTTAGGCATTTCGTCAAAGTGAAAAATGTTCGATATGATGTCACTGAACCAATAACGGCTAATTTCATGTAGTACTTTCAAAATAACGCCGTGTACAGGAACAAACTTCATATGTCAGCCTGCAAAAAGTAACTTGCGGAAATTGCGTTTTCTACTGTCTCAAACTACAATTTTGACACATGTAATATTTTATGTCAAAACGTAGCCGAAGACTGTATAAGACTTTTGATAAATGTCACAGACTTAAGAGTGAGTGATTTTAAGCGATTAACGCTTAAATGTTAGAATAGACGATGAACCTGTCAGAGAGTCATTATATTTGTAATTAAAAAAAAAAAACAGATATCGACATCTCAGTTTCTGATTAAAATTAATAACAGCAGGTTTCACCGTTTTTAAAACAGCCGGAAACCATAAATCGTGATATTTAGAATAAGAAAAAACGTTAAAAAGTAAGCCTTCACTACAAGTGACCTTGTTTGTTCACATGTAATGAACATTACATGTGAGGTGTAACATTAAAAAATATAATATGCTGTATATGTTATCTTTGTAGATTAAAAAAAGATACATATAGCATGGGAAAACTAACGGTATTAATATCATGAACAGTTTTCAAATAGAATTCGGCTATTTCGGTAGTGGTTAGAACTCCTGATTACAACAAATTACAAACAAATACTAGTATCACGTTCGAATTAAGGGCGGGTCTATAATCTAGAGCGAGATCAGAATCGGAATCGAGAGCAAAATAAATTGGCATTGAAAACAAGAGCGGAATAAGAATCGAGGACGAGATAGCTAAGATCGAGACCGATGACATAGCTGCGCGGGAGAGTCACGAGCGAAAGTATATATAATATGTCATATTCGACCGCCCGACAAAACATCAATTTATAACCTTCGCTCCCACCGCCCGCGCGCGAGTCACGGTTTAATAATAGTATGGCGCGGCGATGTTATCTTCAAATATTGAACGCCTAAAAATATTAATTTGTAGTTCATGCGACGGTGCTGTTTACGCTCGGATTGTTAAATATTTATGTCGCTTCGGCGATTGTTTGCATTGCCATTCGAACTGAGCCACCATTCGTGAAATGCCGAAAGAAACGATAAATGTAAATGGCATGCCACGTAAATATAATACAGATTTGTCATCGAAAATGAAAGATTAGTCAGGCATTTGCTAATGTTAGTTAACACCTCGTTAGTGTTTTGCTTTGTACTCATGTCTGGACGTGCCAAATTCGAGAGGAATTTGAAAGAAAAAAAAAAACACGCTTTTATACTAGCAACACTCTTTGTTAACCAGTAACAAATACGATATGTCACCCAATTTATTACAAATCTAGGCTTTTTTGTGTAGAATAGAAAATTGTTGGAAAACTCAGTGGATAGTTTTATCGAGGAGTCAGCGTGCATATGAAAAATACTGTATTAATCAATTTTTAAAATTCATAAAAGTGTTATGAAACGCAAAAAAATCGACTCTTAATGTTACAGTATAAACTAACTTTAGTATCAATAGCGGACCACGAGGCAATAAATAGTCCGTCGTGTTTATAAAAAGACAAGCTTGATTCGATACTTACATAAAACTATACGAATATAAACACTTATGTAATGGTATGTCTTTATTAGAATCAACATTTTAGACGTCAATGCAGCAAAAACTGTCGATTAACGTCTGCTTTTCTAATTATGCTAACAAACGGCAACACTACTTTAGAATCGTCCCATAGAAATGCGACGAACGACAATTGTAAATGTTCAACTAACAACAAAGTTCCAATTATCTTAAATAGTCTACTTTATTACAACCGTTCAGAAGAAAACAGTGATAGTTTGATGGTATGACGTTCGCCTCTCGATCCTAGAAAGTCGAGGGTTCGAACGAGCACCGAAGAGTTCTTCTAAAATTACATTTGTCGGTTCAGCAATACCGTTGATGTAAGATGAAAGAAATATCTTAAAGAACAAACGCTTAAAGGATGCGTACAAATATTCTCAAACGGTGTGCGGGTGATAAAATATATAACATGTGGTTCCCAAATAGCGACATGGAGAATTGTTTAAGCAGATAATTTTGATACATTATAAAAACAATTCATTTTACCTCATATCGCCGGAATCGATTCCTCGTCCGTACGCGACCGCAATACGAGAAACAGAATCGAGCCGATAACGCGAAAAACGGATATCGGATCGGCCAACGTAAACGATGGAAGCGATCAATCTTCTTATGTCACGCGACGAGAATAGTGCCCGACGTGGACGCAGCGCCGCGGAGTTACAAGCGGCGGGTTGGGATTATGGACGTTTTTTTATTGTTTTTGGGTCGACGGCCATTTTTTTTTTTAAACGAAGTCGCAGAATTAAATATGCAGCAAAAAATTCGAGTTTATTTTACGTCGTTTAAACATGAAAACGGTCAATCTGCAACTGGTATGCAATACAATTTCTCGGTCTTAAAATTCATCAGCTATTCAAATTATAGTTTTTATCGTTTTGTTTTCGGAACGAAGTTCCTTACCACGGCTTCCGGTGGGAGTTGACTGGTAGAAATTGTAACATAACAATAAAACGTTATATAACGGAAAAGCGTTACGCTCCCTCCTTACGACTTTCTGTCTCTCTGTTTTGAAATTTACTATTTGGTATTTTTTACGTAATTTATAATTTTATATCTATTTTTTAATAAAATAATATTTTATTGGAAAATACTACATGAAACTTTGATTTTATTTCTTACTTTGCATTGTTTATTGAAATAAAAAAAAATTGTTCCTGACGGTGATCCCCTGAACGCACAATTAGTGTTTTTATTTTTCATTCTAAATTTGTGTTACTTTGAAGGGAAGCGATTAAATGTAATAATTAAAATTATTAAAAATGTAATTTATCGTATAAAACGGAAGTAGGACAGAACCTTGTTTGTTTTCCTTTTACTTTATTTATATATTGTAACCTAGTCTGGTATAATTCCCAATAACAATAATAATAAAGCGTATTATTATTTTGAGAAAATGAGCATTAGATATTATGGAGACTTTTAAATTAAAGTGTAGAAAGAATTTTAATTGACATTGCGTAAATGTATGCTAGTAAACAGGCGCTATAGAGAGACGTAAATAGACGCTAATATGTATATTTAATTTAATTTTTTAGTATAATTTAATATTCGGAAGGGAGTACAAAGAGCCGACCCAAGAAAAAAAACAACGTCATCGGAAAAGTCTCTTTATAAACATAAGCATTAACTTGTATTTGTAGAGTGAAAGAGACTAACTATTAAGATAGACCAAGTTCGCTTTACGAATATTTTAGATAAAAAAAATGTATTAAACTGTCATTTCATGTTACCAAATTATACATCAGGATTATAAAAACAGAAAATTATAGGTATAATATAGGTAAATTATTATAGGCGGCATTATTATTAATAATAATAATACAGCGCTCGTACTAGGGCGTGGGCGGCGGCCGGTAGCCGGCGGCGGGCGGGGGACAGCGATAACGCGCCGGCGTGTGCGTACGCGCATGCATTATCTTCATCGATGACACAAGCTCCCGTAACGTTCTTTGTTGTCGCTGAAGGAGTCATAGTAAGCTACTATTATTTGTTGTGCTATCCGATTGATTAATTATTTTGCAATAGATGAAGTGTGATTTCGTAACGTTTGACAATGTAAAATATCTTGTTGATGAGGATACACTTTAAGTTGTTTTTAAAGTATAAATATTTAATACATAATACATTTATGTTGTATTTAAATTTACCTTATTGTGCGATTAAGCATTGGAAACTCTAGCCACGAATAGTTAAAATAAATGTATATTACTGCTTAATTAACACTTTACTTCGTAATGGCGGACCAAAAACATATTCTTATTAAATATTAATGATAATACATATGAGGAACTGAATAAATTTAATATATATATATATAAATAAAATATAATGCACCACAAATGTTTATTATTTGTAACTGACATTATACATATTTGTGTTATTATTTATGTGACACATTTGACTGTTAGTACTTACTGTTAATGAAGATACCTACATACGAACATTCTACTTTTCGCTTGATTTATTTTTAAAGTAATAAGTTATTATTATTTAAATTTTATACTTGTAAATATATTCTAAACCCCCTCACGACGTAACTAATACTACATATTGATAATTGATAGGCTTCACTATGAGTACTTACTCTTAATATAACTTTAATTGAAAATTAATAGGTGTTTTAATGTTCGCTTGATTTATTTACATCTTACCTTATTAATAGTTTATAATTACAGTTACCTTTATACATTTGTAATATAAAGTCTATAAATCAATAACACATCATTGTGTAATATAAAGTAATATTACGTTACAATGGCTCGTTTGATTGTTAGTATTTATTTTTAATATGATTTTAATTTAATATAAATATTTTATTGTTGACTTGACTTATTTTTCAAGTTACGTTATCATTTCTATTTTAAACGTTATATTTATAAGTTAACTCTATAACCTTTCGTCATAACGTATCTATAATATCTCCGTAAAGGGTATAAATAGGTAAGAGTTAATATTTATTTTTAATATAACTTTAATTTAATACAAACACTTTAATTTTTGCGTCATTTATTTCTCCATTTTGTTTCACTTCCTGATTTCGATGATGATGATGATGATGATAAAATACATGTATAAAACGACATAGATCATTCACAGGAATACGATGAACAAACGTTAATGGCATAGGTAAGTCAGATTAAATTTTTTAGTGATTTTTCAGACATTTAGAAAAATATACTAAATAAATATTGACGGCTGAAAATCGCCACTTTGGCACTATCTCGAACAGCAACAAGCGAAATAAAATATAAAATACGTTTTAATCACCGTGAATGCAATAAAAAATGACGATTGCCTCACCTTCGATAATCATAGAATAAAAAGAATAGGAGATCACAGAGCAATCGCTCGCCTAATTTTCGTCACGGTTTCGCCTGTATTGAACGTTGGACGTGTCCCGTCAATTACTGAAATCCGAATAGAAATGTTATTATATCTAAATTTACAATTACATGTAGGCAATTTTGTGTTAACGAGCTATGACGACACGCGTCCGTTTTACACTTGTTTTATTCATGTGAATAGATATTTATTAGTAAATAAACCATAAAAAAAAGCTATTTATTATATTTATTGTATTTCTATGTTGCTGGATAGACAAAACATAGTACTCTATTTCTAAGTATTATACATTCGATAGCTTTTTTTTTAATAAAATACATTATGCAGTCCTGGATTTGTCAATAGGCCGTGTAGGCCGCGGCCTAGGGGGCGGCAGCGTCCTAGGGGCGGCAGATTTCAGAAAATTATTATTTTAGAAAGGTACATAGGGCGGCGGAAATAAAGTGGCCTACACTCATAAAAAATATAAATACGCCACTGACATTATGCAATAAAATAACTTCAAGTAGTTAATTTAATAACCTTGATTATATAATTTATCGTAAAATAACGATCAAACTTTTTGATATTAAAGGTAAATAATGTAATATTATACAATCCTTACATATTTATAAAATGCATAGAGGCTCTATCTATTCGTCTGTAGACTTAAAACCACTGATTGTCCAATTCAAATGATTATTATTTTATTATAGAAATAGCTTATCTGGCCAAGTTTTGGTATACATTAAGTTACGATAGGTTACTTAGGGCATTAACAATAACAATTTTAGAGCACCACGTAGAAAGAATATCGCGCCAGCTTAAAGCTCGAAAACCATTGGACCGATTTACACGACTCAACTTGGCATAGAAATACGTTATCAAGCCAAGTTATATAATAGCTTTTCCTGTGGCTTCGTTCGCGTAATTTCCTTACTTTTTTTAGATCGATCGGTTCTTGATAACGACAATGCCCTAGGGAGCATTAAAAACAATAGCGCGGTGCGGGGTTAATCACGAACAGAGCCCGGGCCGGAATGCAGAGCGGGGGCGAGATCGACTCGTAGTAGATTTGGCGGCAGCACACGTGTTTCTGGTGTGAGAAAATTCGATAGGAACTTATCGAGGGCGCGACCGGGATAGAGTTCTAGACCGGTATCGAAAGCGAAATCAAGATGGCGATAATAATTGACAGCGCGACAGGTTGTTATAAACGATGGTGAGTTAATTCCATTTTTACATGGGCGGAGTTGCGAACGAAAACAAGTAGAAATATAATAATATACTGACTTTTATGATCCAATCATGAAATTAAATATGCATGAAACGAGTTTGTCCTCGACTGTGAACCAACAATATTAGGAAAACCACAAATAAATATTACCGATAGTGCTATTGGTAGGAAGAACGTATTGTGATAGTTATTTTACCGAGAATGCAAAATAAAATAAAAAAGAACCTAATATCACAGGTTTTATATTTGCTCCATTAAAAGCAAATTTATTTGCCATTTTATATATAAATTTTTACATGCACAGCGGTTTACATGGTTGCAATTATTTCAATGCAACCCATTCGTTGTACGCGTAAAAGGTATACATAATGTCTACTACGTAATATGTAATGATTTTTCTGTAAAAAAATAATACTTTTTCATAGGTGATTTTAAGACATAAAGAAAACAATTAATATTAAACAAAAATTTAACGTATTACAACACGGTTTATATAATTACTAGTCGCTTCATACGCAGTTTTAATCGATTCTCATCCCAACCATGGACTCAATTTCGATGCCACATCGGACCTCGGTCTTGATTCTCGTTGGGTCATGTTCGCTCTTTCTTTTTTGTTATCACACTTTTTGTTTGTATAAGAACACCATACGTCGTATTTCAGATGATAATCTGCCTCTATACAAAATTTGATTACAATCCATTCAGCCCTTTTTCTGTGCGTGTACTTGATACATTTTAAAAGCAATATTTACGTATTCGAAACACTCATAAACTTCCTTGGGATTATATTTGTTGTTCAAAAATATTTTTTTCCGTAATCACACTGACCAATTAATAATCATCATTCATTATTATTATGCATTTTTAAGGTTTTTCTGTGCCACAACCCACTAACAGCTCTCTGAGGAGGATCTCCGAAGGCGAGGACTTGGTGAACGCTCGACACTGACAGACAGTTGGCCGACATCACTCCTTTTCGAATACAAGTTTCATCTTAACCGGTACCTAGGTAACAACAAATTACGATTTCTTGATAACTTTTTTTTCAGCAATATATGTCGAGAATGATGAGCCTTTTAAAGCTTAAAAAAATTTGGAACTGTAATAGCTAATGCGATAAACCGAATGTATATTGAAAGTGAAACATTTTTTTTTTAAAACGAGGAAGGTATTTTTTCCCTTCGAACAACATTCCACGGCGGGTAGGCGAGTGCCTATCCTTCGGTTAATTACACGAATTACAAATGCAGACGAAAAGAGTAGGTGCGGGAGCAAAAAACGACGGTATCCGAGCAAACTCCGCTAATTATCGTAATAAATTAATTGGCACTTTGATTAAACCGTACTTATTATGATAATTCCACTGACACGGCGTATTATAAACCGCCGGGAATTATAATAATATTTTGATAATAAAATAAACACACATTATTTTTTATTAACCGAGTCGTCTTCAAAAAGGAAAGGTTATAAATCCGAAGCGTTTTCTTTTTAAATACGTTGACGGATTTCTCGAAAACGGCTGAACCGATTTGATCTTTTTTTTTTTGAATGAGAATATTCACGGAACGGCATTGTCATCACCGAAGTTGTGGCCTGATGATGGGTACCTGGGGAAATCCAGAGAACTCTCGAATATCATAGGTTACATATGGTGTTTGAGCGATTTTCTCACTAAAGTATTTATATCCGGACGTCATCATCTTAGATGACGGAACAGACGGAGTTGACAGAAGTGACAGTACTTCATAATGGTCAGGGGTACGCGGACAGTAATACGGTTTCTGAATAGAGACTGTATACAGAAGACAGTACTTGTGGTATTCGGGTGAGTAGCCATTCAACACTGGTGCAATTTCTACTGACCTTGGTCTTCACACATACGTCACTGCAATCTTTAACGCAGAACAGTGCATGACTAATAATATAGAGTAATTTTGTGCATGTTCGTAGATTTCCCGAAAACGGCGTACCCGATCCGGATAGTTTAAACTGCATTCTATCAAGAAAGATCCCGAGGTGATCCTATATAGTATATTTTTTATGGTGGGAAACATAGCGTCATTGCCGAAATAGAAAAAAAAATCATATTGATGTGATTGTCATAGATGTAAGCGTTTCAAATCGACGGCCTGACCAAATTGTTAATCTGAGGGTGGTCGTGCTCCGATGAAAAATTAAGAAACCGTTTAGATCCATCGCAAACCTGAAAATTCATCATCGGAACATGTTTTGCACTTTCTCCACAAGTAAGAGCTAAAGTAATAGTAAAGTTTAATCTCCCAATTACTAAAAAAATGTTAAAGAAAATAATTACATACATATCACAAGAAATAAATGAATAAAAATTGCTTTAAAAAAATCAATAAACCCTATATATAAATACGAAACCTAGAATATTGAGTTAAAAGAATATCAAGTGATGAAAATTCAGACACACCCGCAACTGGTAGGTATATGAATATGTCAAGAAATCAATGCAAAATTACCGATTAACATTAATAAATAAAAATCAACAAGAATTTTTTTTAAAATACAATAGCGCCAAAAGGACTTCTAAGTCAATTAAATCGTATCAAATTGTATGATGTCATAAACCACAAAGATACTCTGTTAAAAATATCTTAGGTAGCCTGACATTTAATTTACATTCATATTGTTCCTATTTTTACGTCTATACTTTTGTGTCTAGTGGCGACATGTTTTTCTTGGTAGGTGTAATTATTAAATTATTAGATGCCTGCTGTATATACATGTTGCGTTTAAGTAAACTCATTTTAAACAATCCGAATCTACCATTTATACTTCGTACTTTAAATGCGGATGATTGTAAAACGTAGAGGTATCCTACCGAACTTCCTCTTGCCGAATTTACTAGAGCTAAACTATCATATTACACCTTTAGTGACACTTTTCATATGTTCTAGACTCTAGACCGAAATTTATTATTAAGTAATTCACTTATTACAGGAGATCTGCTATTGGAAATAGAAGGCTTATTTATTAAAAATTAAATTGTCGCGTTATATCAGAACTTTATTCAAATGTTTTCAATGTTGAGAATTAAGATCAAAATAGGTAGGTAAATGTGCTGCTACAACATTATTTCAGAAATCCATGAAGTAGGAAAACCCTTTTAATATATTATCTACAAGAAGGAATTATAATTATATTGTATGAATATGTATTATTCTATTTTATATTAAAAATGTATAAAAGATCATATCGATATTGATATTAAAGATTCTCAGAAGGTTATTTACGACGATGGTAATTTATTATCTAATCGAATTCTAAATATTTTTAAGCTATAGGACCGGGCTTACTACGTAGATAGTATCATGGAACTAAAAGTTAGATATCTACCTAGATAGGTATTTAAGGTGCACAAAATCAATATTCTTTTTTGGGTATCAATTTTACATTGCAAATATAAATTAAAAAAATATTCCATTTTTTTTAAATAACATTTGCTAGGAATAGACTGTCAATCAAATATTTTTATTGCAAATCAAAAGTAGGCTACGGGACTGATTTACAGCATGTACGATCGCACTTAAATAACAAAAGACAGTAGGTAAATGCAGAGTGGTTTGGAAGTGGGACTACCGTTTGTTTGTTCGGTGTTCTCGAAGACACGTGGGAAGAGTCAACCGGGAAATTCACGTCCTACTGCATCATAACAATTCTCGTTCTACACCGCGAATAAAATGTAATTTTTCTGAAAAGGTGGAGCTTGTGACCCCGTCTCTTTAGCAGTCATAGTATCCATCTTACTAGTAGTTATAGTGTACAGAGTCCGGACCTCAGACTGTGTGAATTCTTTCCAAAAATCAAAGGTTGCATAAGAGGTTTTACGGAACTCTAATAGGCTGTGCTAGCCTTCAACCAGCGCGTGAAAAACATTTCCCCAGATCAAAGGTACTTGTATTTTGAAAACTGCATAAAATGTAATAGAAAATACTTTGCAAATCAATTAATGTATTACTTTACATAAAAATTATTAAATATTTATGTGGTGTGTTAAATATAAGTGATCCACATGTAAAATTTAAAATTAAGCATTTTACATATAATGTTTACACGGAGTGTGTGAAGAAGTACAGGGACCGGCGGCACAACGGCCCTTCGAGACACTGAACTTTGACTGTTACAGCTAGAATTTCATAGCCAATTTACCCATATTCAAGGATCGGACATTTTAATTTCCGATTCGAAAACGAACCGTTTGCCATTCGACACTTATGCTGCTTAATTCCTCCCCAATTATTAACGCCGTTGTTTACTAATTATTTGTCACGTTAACGCTCAATAAACAAACTACTCTTATCTATCAACGCAGATGTCTCGACGATTACGAAAATGAATTATTGCAAATGATGTTTCTATTGGGGAAAATTGAAAAATGAAATATGGTAGTCGTAGTTATGACGTGTATATTTTAGTGTCTGGGTCGAGACAATGTTAGCCGCTGACAGCCCACGGAACCTAAATAAGCGACCGCACCGACAGCGGCGGGGCGCAGGGAGGCGCGGAAACGGTGATGAGCGAGTACCGGCGACGCGGACACGCCGCGCACACAGCGCTGCAGCCGCACACAGCGCTGCACCGCCCGCCGGTCCGCGTACACCGCCGTCTGCCGCGACCAAAATAAAATCTACCGTGCGCGGCATGCAAATAGGAAAGCCGGCGCGGATCGCGAGGACACGACCGCCGGCGAGCCTTACGTTATGTGGTACTTTCGCAGGACGGTCAGGGAAGCGGCATCGCCGGCACGGTGCGGCAGACCGGGCGGTGCGTCCGCCGAACTCCGAGCGGAGTCGCCGCTGCGGCTGCTGCTGCTCTCCGCCGGCGCGGCGGGCCGAGCGCTAGTGCGGCCGCTCGATAGTCCTAGACATAAGCACTCGCGGCACACTCGAAACGGCCAGCGCAGCCCGAAGACCACCACAGATATATCATATGATTTAAAAACAACTATCACCATCAACACGTACGACGAAAGCGCAGGTCGCGACGCGACTGGTGGTCGCGGGCGGCGGCGGGTGTCAGGCGCATTGGCCGGGCGAGGGGGGCGTCGGTGGGCCGGTAGCATCGGTGTCGGCGGGGCGGGGGCGGGTCGGTGTGCGGCAACGGCGCTCGTCGCCCGGCCGCGTAGTGCGTGCGTAGTGAGTGGCCCTGAGGCGCGGGGACGAGGAACCCCGGCCCGGCTCGAGTACGGCGCTGGCGTTGCGCGGTCGGAGTGCGGGGAAGAGGTGCGCGGATTAATCACGTAGTGAATGCGTCCCGCGCCCCGCGCCGCCGCCGCCGAGCTCGGGCTCCTACAATACATAAATAAATACTAATGCATGCGACGCGACGGCTCGCCGCCGGCCGCCGGTCGTGCCAGACTGAAACCGGACACTTCTCGAGGCAAAACGGAATTCCTGAGTGAACGTTGGCACCGCGGCCGCCGGCCGGGCCGGTGCGTACGCACGCATTTTACATTTGCTGATTGAGACGGCCAGCTTATAGCTGCCCTGGCCATCCTACTTTATTTACGTTTTATTTCATTACAAACTTATGGAGACTCACCGATGCTTTTCATTGCTTGCCTTATATGCCTCTCATTAATGACTGCCAAGGAACGACATATCTATTAATGCTTTTTACTAATATCGATTTCTATCGATTTCGTTAAAACCATATTAAAATTATTTCATTTATGCTACCATTTCTAACGACCTCTTCCGATTAACTTCGTAGAAGTTGACTAGGTTATGATTTCTCTATGGTTGATTGATCCTTCTAATTGTTGTTTAGATCAAGAAAAAGACCTACACTTGCGTAGATTTACAAGGACATAGTTTCGTTGATCAAAATCCTTTTATATATTCACGATCCGAAACGTTTGCATCCATAGGAAGTATCTATCTACTATATGTATGGTCTATTTTTTTGTTATTTATGGCTGAACTATAAATAGTAGGGATGAGACGTATAGCTGTTTCGCCGGATACCGGATATCCTGTCAACCTTAAAGCCGGATATCCGGCCGCCAGATATCTGACCGGAATCGTTTCAATGAGACAACAAATGAAAACAAAAATAGTAAATTCAATGATCGAAAAAAAAAAATTCGATTGCATGTGACCCTGATTAGTCGTTTGTCTGCGACATGTAGTAACATGCAGCACGCGCCCACCGCTGACCCTCGGATCTTCTCGCCACTGCATTCCTCATCCCACTCAGGAATCCTGATGATGTGCCGATTCGACATATGAATTTCCGCAAAGTGACAACGTAGATAATAGAACGTGGAATTAATATTCATTGGAAGTCAGTGCCAGTTGATCGCGGGGGTAACTCAACTTTTATTTAATGGTCAACTTTGCTAATACCCAAACTGGACAAATTTTGTCAAAATTTATTTATTCTTCAGTACTCCGCAACAGGATATACAGCGCTCGGGATATTTTTTTAAACAACCGTGTATATGAAGACAAGCGGAATTGTTTGATGCCTCTTAATACTGAGAAATTGTTACTCATTCACCATAATTTGCCCTTACGGCAATGCGAGTATTAATTCTTTTTATTGTAAATTGAAAATATTGTTATCATATTTGTTATGTACCTATATTCACTAATGTACCTAAATTTTACATTTCGTATTTTTTTTTTAAATGTGGTATCCAGCCGGAAACTCGCTTATTATCCGGTATTAAGCCGGGTAGACCGCATAGCGGATATTTGTTTCATACCTAATATTCATACAAGTGACAGAATCGCTCATTCCACGTTTCAAGACTCATGCAATTTCAAGTATGAGGATAATAAATTTTCCTCGAAGGAATTTTTCAACATATGTATTATAATATATAAAATTGAATATAGAATTTCCATTGCATTGTAACATTGCGTTAAATTTCATAATTTTCTGCAAAGTATAGACAGTCTCAAAAAACTGATTTGTATAATTCTCCATTTTCAGAGACATGTTTTTAGAAAAATTTTGCAGCTTGATGTAACCGTACCACAATCATGTTGCATATTTAAAAAAACTGGAGAGGCGAGAATCGGACTCGCAACTTAAGAGTTCCGTATATAAATATATTTTTGGTTTTTTTTCAATTAATTTAAATATATATATTTGTATATATTTCTAAATTTTTGATAACATTAAGTTTTTCTTTATGCAGGAACATAAAAGTTTTTTTCCATGTATCGTTTTACATCGTGGGCGATATTTGAACTGTAAATGTTAATTTTTAAATAAATAAAAAATTATTTTCAAGTGATTTGACTATAAATGAGCGATTTTCCTATTGCTTTGTTAACCGGTGCCGTGAGATTTTGATTTTTGTCTCATTTCATAATTCCAGGTATACATGGACATCACAAAAATAGAGGAGACGCCAGGTCGATTTTATTAATGGTGACTTAATTGACACATAAAGTAACTGAATGAATTAAAATGTTATAGATATTCGATAGCTAAAAAATGTAATAAAAAAAATATTTCATCTTAAATTTTCAGAATAGAAGGTATAAGGTCCTTCTGTCCTGAAAATCGGAATAATTATTTTGGTATCATCAATTAATCAATATTAGATTTCGAAAATTAACACTTTTAATTTTTGTGATCTTGTTAGTTTACATTTTTTCAAACTTCCGTGATTTCATCGGTCGCTGACCGATGATCAACTCAACTTTTAAGTTTTTCCCGTTATCTTGTACGCCTGAAAACTGTTATATAAACTGTATTAAAAATATATATAATTTTCTCTCTCCGGCCCTTACAGAGCAGTTTCATTCAAACGTAGAGCTGCAATATCGAAAGCAGAACCGGGATTGAAAATGATGAGAACGAGACCGGAAGCAAAATAGAGTGGAATCGAGAATAAGACTGGAATCGGAATTATAAATAGAAAGAGAGCTTGCTCGTACCTCGTACAAAGTGAAGATATTCATTTTACTCCACACGAGCGGAGCTATGGGCTAAAGCTACTGTAATATGAAGTCAATGCGTAATACTGATAGTGTATGCTAGTATGTGTGTTTATAAGTACCTGCGGCTTTGTAACACTAAGGTAAACGTAATCGTGACGATTGCTTAGGTTTTTAACCCCCCTACCATGTAACGCCATGTACACATTTTGTCGACTTCACCCTATCATAAAATATATTTTGTGTTGCCTAACATTTAAACCAATACAATAATTAAATTAGCCGAAGGATTAATATAAATATGAGGAGTTTTTAATTAACTGCGCTTCAATAAATAACATTTATTTAATAATAAAACAAATAATTAAACATGTACACAATTTGTCTGTGTAGGACCAACTAATCATCGATGGATTCTAATCACGAGAATCGAAGGATTTGATTGTATCGTATCACAAGGGATCGATAAGCCGTTTATATCGATATCTTCATCAATCCAACCAGCTTACTTTGCGTCTTTGTCTTAAGTCTTCTTAAATTGAATTGTGGCAGGAAGTTGGGATAACAAAAGACTGCGAGAGCGGAAGTGGTACTAAAGCGCTAGACGTTTCTACTGCTCATATGGGACAAGTGTCGAGTGGCAGTCGTTACTGGCCGGCGTTAGCAATATTCTATGCAAATGTAAAAAAGGCCTTTCGGCAGCCGAAACGGAAGTAGATTTCATTTTGTTTTCATAGGTAATTCATTTGAAATATGTAATTTTCGGATTTTCAAAATTCTGAAATGCTGTAATTTCTAAACTACTTAACTGATTTGGCTTTTTGAACTCGACTTTTGTGATCGTCCATAGAGCATGTCTGTTGAGTTTCATTAAGATCTCTGAAGAATTGTAGACGCTGTCGTGCTGACAAGCCCCGCATTATATCGTATATGCAAATAAATACACACATAGAAAACTTTTGATCCGTATGTATTTTCTGACTCAGCTCGTCGAGTTAAGTTGGAAAACAGCAAAATTTTCCAAAAATTGCGTCATGAGGCCAAATACAATTGTTGGATTTTTAATGAAATCTACTAAAAATATTTATCTGTGTCACGTGACACGTGACGTGTGGAGTAGTATCAATAAAGGCCACACTAATAGGCTCACCTCTCCTACCCTGTAAAGAGTTACATGTTTTGTGGGTTGCCCCCTGAGCGGCAAATTAGTGAGCTCCTTCATTAGGATCGGACAGAATTCATAACGATTAACTCCAAAATGCGGTTTAAATTAAAATGGTAGATTAATGAAGGCTTTCGCTAAGGATTAATCATGTTCGCAACCATTGAAGTAAAGTGAAGAGATATCTTTAAAGACAAAACGTAATTTATTTGATGTCACATAGGTCTGTAGTTCCAATACCTACACATTCTTTTTATATATTTTTTGTATAGATGTTATCCTATAGCCGTTAAAGGCAACCCTTTAACAACGGATATTATTTCGTGTGTGTATGTGTTTTTTTTTCTATCTATACAATATAAAAGCCAAAAGGAAATTTTCAACAACGCGTTCTATCTCACTGAAGATTCCGTTAGACTACAAGAATTTCGACGTGATAAGTAGCCACTACTATAATATAAACCACGTCACAATTCGCGAAGATCCTGACAAGTGGGTTGTGATATAATGTAATTTATGTCTCAATTTGTGTAGTGTGGTAAAAGTAGCTAGTTACATACACATTTCTCATACACATATATATGTATATATGCCATATGCGAAACTGAATACTCATTTTACCTGTCTTTATCAATTTTTATACGAAAAACCTAAGTATTATACCTAATTACATAAAATATCTAATTATAATAAGCACTTAAATAAACAGATACACAAACATTGCTTGTAGGATTTTTTTTTTTTATGTTTTCGATATATATTTTTGTATGGAAATGACTTGCATAACTAAGTGGAGCAAGATATTCTTATTAATTCGTCACATTTGTCTGAACTACCTACTACATATCAAAATGTCACAAGTTATAACTTCGTCTATTATCCATTGGCCGTTTTGATATTTTAAAGTATAGGTGTGTTGTGTATCACCAAGCAATTTTATTGTATCGTGCCATCACAAAAAATAAATTGTTTATGCAAATTCTCCATATGTAGAAATAAATAAAAATGCATAATTTACGAATAGTCGCTTTCCATAGATCACATAATAAACAAAAATTTTTTTGGTTCGCTTTGTCCCGTTGGTTAGCGCTGAACAGGTGTTCGTAATTGTAATAAAAGATGTCGAGTGACTCCTTTATTAGAGTGAATAAATTCATGAGGCGGAGCTCCTAAATTTTTTTAAAGTATATCTCCTTCGAATACATATTTCATCAGGTGATTAGAAAAATCCGAGAATAATTTTATTTTATAGTACAAAAAATTGTTGTTTTTTTTGAAGTCGGTGCCAACTCAAGACGTGTCAGACTCGGTCGTGTCCCGGTTTTCGCTGTTTGACGTGCTCTTGACTCAGTACTTGTAGCTTATGTACGGATCTTTTCTATTCTTCTGTTCTCGTTCATTGATCCTGGTGTATAGTTCAGTCGTTCTCTTATTAACTTTCATGTCCATCTATTTTATTGGGGTCTCCTTTTTTTGATGGTCTTTCTTGCTTTAGCTGACCCCGACTCCGTAATCCGCCCATCATTTTAATTAAGAGGCTTTCGGAGACCTTTTTTTTTTGTTCTCGTTTTCGTAAAAGTTAATTTATTTAACGTCCTCTCGCGATTTGGCGATTGGACTTTGTAATCGATCTATCTTTGTCTCGTGGCTCGTCAATCGTAAATGTAACGGTGTAAAATTTAGCGGTACTCTATATGTGTAATGATGGTCGGCCAGGTCGTGTTTTTGTTTTTGTGGGGAAAAAGGGGAAAACTAGCCCCAATTTTGAACTTTTTGGTGGCGTCGATAAATTAGCATAGGGTTCACAATTTTAGTCAAAGTGCATCTATTCTCAAACGCACAGTTTCAATGGGTCGTCGATTAGGTCGGTCGGTTCCCGAAACTGTTAAATATTCGGATTTTTTATTTAATTCACCGAAAGATAGGAGAAGTGAGTACGCACTAATATAAGCCGCATCACTATATAAATAAGAAACCAAATAATCGATTTAAATAAAAAAAAATGTGGCATTGTGGCTAAATCAAATCAGCTTTATGTCTTTTAAGAAATAACACAAAATCCGTGAGCAGTATACGTATATGATAATCTTATAAACTAGTTATTTTTTCTAATCTTCTGAACAATGATCGGTCATATCATAAAAAATATAGGAGACAACGTCTAGATCTACTTTATAGATCATAGTTTAAATTATAGGAATTCGTAAAGCTGTTTTCGCCAAATCAATGAACATACAAATACGCAGGGCACGCTACTTACGCTCTCAAAAACAACGATTTTTTTTCCGACTAAAATTACAAATTACAGCATAGTGACAGCTTACATTCATATAATATAGATAAATCCCTTTTTCTATTGATGAAAAGCGCATAAAAATCCGTACATTAGCGTATGAGATTAGCCCGTATCATACATTACGCATGGCTATAACGTACTATAGCACAATTATTGCATGCGATAAGGAACTTAAAAATATTCATCGGACATGAAACTTTTTTAAACCGGTCAAAAGTGGATACGGCAATTTATAACCACAATTTAATAAGCATTTTCAATAAAAATTATTTTTCAACGAGAGGTGTCAATAATTCACAAAAAAAATTCGCAATAAACCCATCGTTTTCAGTAACCAACAGTCGCTAGCAGCTGATTGTAAAAGGAACCTTCATGAAAACTGTCCAATTCTTTTGGAGATGCATTGAAAAAAAAATAGAGGCCTAGAAACAAATCCGTAATTGATAAAATCAAACAAGTCAAATTTGCTATCATTAGTTAAGTAGTATTCAACGTGTAAATTTGTTAAAATAGCTCGTTCAAAAGCACTCTACCTAAATGCTATCGCAAACTACTTGCTGTTTGGTCTTTTAACAAACTAAGTCGGTGGCCACAAAAAATAATTTTTATAACTAGAGTGTGTGATGCGGATAACAACAACTGATTCATTTAGTTAATTATAGTAAATCGATTTGGTATCTTCAGCAATAAAGTTGCTACTCTTAATCGATTTACTGGATAGGCACAACAAATATATATATATATATAGTTGTTATTAATTAAATAAAATTTGTATCTGGAGAAAATTACTTGGTATTCTTAATCAAGTGTAACTGTTTGTCTGTAATCGATGTATTTAGTCATTTATAATTAAATACATAGTTATGGTATTTGCACGAATTTCATTTGATGTACTCAACCGACTCTCACGGGTAACGACAACTACCAAGCAAATAGGTGCACACGACAACACATTACGCTAAACATTTTCAGCATGATCTCATTTCTCATTTCTTTGTGTTTGTATTTGAGAATACACTCAGAATACTTTGTGTATTCATGTTCATTCAATACACTGTATTCACTCTATCAGTGGTCTATCTATATTGGAGACTTGTAGCTTGTTGTACTATTGTGTGCGCATTGTTGTTGATACCGGTAGGACGAAAAATAAGTTTGACGTGTCGAGAGATGAAAAGAAAGATAATAATTGGAACATGGGCAACTCTTATTTGGAAATAGACAACCAATTTTTCTTTGGAAAAGGTACGCTGAAACAAAACGATCTCATTTCATTTTTCAGCAGATAAAACCCAAAATCCATCTAATAAATGAAAAAGATATACAGTAAATGTTTTATTGATTTTTAGACTGAGTTTTATGATTTTTACTTATCGAAACGTTAACTTTCATCAAAATGCATGTACAGTTTTTATCCTTGCCGCTCGTCTTGCGCTTCTTAGCTATTTCTAATACGTTTTCATTCACGGGGGATAGTTCTCAGTCAGCTCTATATATAGCTATTTGGTTTAATTGTAGCTGTGGAAAAATAAAGCATTTTTAACTTACTACAAATAATAGGAATTTGTTACTAAGCATGTAAAAAAATTTTTTTATATGTAGGATACAGCGAGACTTCTCGCACAAATCGCCTCAGCTATCCTTTCTTGGAAGTACTTTAATTGTTGTGTTTCTGATAGGATTGAGGGTCAGTGTTCATAGACTGATAAAATTCTCAGGCCATTTGTCATTGATATATAAAAAAATATACATAATCACAAATATCTGGAATTTGATATAAGTTGCTCCTGACGTTTTACGTTAACTTTGGCAAATGACTCTGCTGTTGTTAACTACAAAAAGGTCTCAAATAACTTATGTCTAAAAATAAAGTTTTAATTTTTTTCATTTTTCAAATAAAACAAATCAATGTCTAGTGCGAAAAGTCCTTTACACAAACGGCAATGCGATTTCATCGCTATCGGAGCGCGGGGGTACGGGCCGCGGGAGGCTGCCTCACGCCGGAACAGGTGCAGCGAGAAGCGGCAACGCGAATTATACATTTAAGTGCTTGATACACGAACGAAAAATAAATTTCATCTTTGTAAATTTATAATAACCTCAGTAACTAAGCATTTCTTAATTTATACGCTTTGACAACTTTTCGTAGCTATCATCTGTAGAGTTATTTGCCAAAGTTAACGGATAACGTCAGGAGCACATTGTATAACGTACACGTAATTTTTTTCCTCAATAAAATTGAAACGGTACGGTTGACAGAGCGGGTAACGATACACGAGCAAAGCTCTTGGTGTCGCAAATGTTTTTATCTACAGTACGTAGGTCACACTTAAAATTTTTAGAATTGGCAACTTAGCTACTGTAAAATAATAAAACACAGTTCAATTAAAAAAAATGAGGCTCTTTGCCAGCCTTATTACGTATATCGTATTTAATTGTCGTTTATTTTCACGAGTTGGCGGCAAAAAGAGAATTGTTTGTCCAACGCTAATATGAATTTAACGCAAGAAAATTTTCGTGCAATGATTTTCTTTCACTGTTGTTGGTATTTAATCCAAAAACAAAGTTACACCAGACTTCGGTTGTCCTTCTGTGACAAGCTCCATCCCTTGTCAGTGTTTCTAACTGGTTTAACGAGTTCAAACATGGTCGCACGAATGTCACTGACAACCTGCGTGAGAGACGTTCTTTTACGGTGACGACCAAAGACATCAGTGTTGTGCGCCTCATGATACAGACTGACAAGATTGACCTACCAGCCGACTCAGACAAGTTTATACATCGCTATGAGTCAAGTACACAAAATCCTTCATGAATATTTAGCGGTCAAGAGTAGATACCTCATAATTTGACCAAAGCTCAAAAAATCTGTCTTACTAATTAGTATCGTGAAATGATGCAAAAATTTGCCGGTGGAGACTCAAATGCTGTGTACGACATGGTTACAAGTGGCAAAAGCTGGATTTACTTGTTACGATCCCGAAACCAAGAGACAGTCTGCTCAGTGAATGTTTCCTTTCGAGGAGTTGCCTAGTAAAGAAAAACAAGGTCGAAATATCGGAAAAAAATGGTGGCCTCCTTGTTCGGAATGATAACTCATTACGCAACACTTGTTTCGGAAGATAAAAAAATAGTCACTGCAGATTAATACTCTAACAATTGTTTGCTCTTGTTTTGGAAAAAGTTCGGGAAAAACGACCTCGCAGTAGGATTATCCTTCATCATGATAACACTTCACTACTCACCGCCTGACAAACATCTAACAATTTGGGGACGTTGGGTATAGAAATACTGGCTCACCCGCCTTATATCCCCGAACTCGCTGCACACTATTTTTATTTCGTAAAGTAAAAGAAAATTTTCGAGGAAAGTGATTTACAGACGCCAAGGGAGCGGCGGCTGCATATGAAAAGACCGTCAAAACGATACCTATGTTTGAGCGGGCAAAGTGTTTCTCTCAGTAGTTCCTTCGAAAGCAGCGATGTATTTCATCTCATCGGACACAATAACAATAATATTAAGGTCACTCGCTAGTTTGCTCAGTATTTGATGTTCTAAAGACTTTCAGTTTGATCCACAAGCAGTTTGCTATCAGACGGGCCTTATGTATATTTATTAAAAAAAATATTATATTCAATGTAAGATCTTACTTGGGTTTTTCAAGTGCAAATATTTATAAAAATTTTGAAATATGCTTATATCCTTTACAAAATTTAGTCTGTGTAGTCACAGCCCATTTTAGCTGAACAGTCGCCCGAAGTGCAGTAAAATTTTTGGAGTCCCAAGTTTTTTCTTCGACCTATTGACGTGACAACGTCTTATAAATTGGTTTGCCGGGTGACACTTCAAGAAATTGCGTTACGCTCCGCTCACGTTATGCGCTCACAATAAGAGCGAGTGAGAGGCACGCGTCCCTTCCACTCGGGCATGGTTAGCCCGCCTAAGAACGAGAGAGACAGACATAAAAAAGTGAAAGGCACGCGTCCCTTCCACTCGAGCACAGTTAGCCCGCCTAAGAGCGAGAGAGACAGAGCGAGAGAGAGAGAGTGAGAGAGATAGGCATACACACCGGTTCATGTCTTGCGCTTCTATTTCGCTTAGGCGCCTGCATACAAGTTTACACGTTGCCAGTTAATTGTAAAACGATTGTGTAGTGATAATGTGAAGGTAGTTATATTTGTATATAAATACGTATGTATGTGTAAAGGTAAAAATAAAATTTTGTTAATATGAAATTCAGTGCGAGATTCTTTGTATAAATTAATGTTTTAAATATAATTCTTTGTATAAATAAATGCTTTAAATTGTTACTATTATTTCATCCTTCTTCCTACTATACGAATGAATATTCACATTAAAATGATTTTACCACTCAAAGTCGTTGTCACGTAAAACTTTCGCCCGTATACCGACTTTACAGGCAACCAATTTTTTATCACATAGGCTCTCTGGTAGACGTAAACTTACTGAAGAGTATGAATGATAATTCCGAGGGTCTTGAAAGACGTTTGTGTTTCTCTGCTATACCAGTATTTTATACTGTGATATGAAATTATGAATATAGTCTGGTAACATATAAGCCGATTAATGCGTTGATTCCACAATTTTAGTGCGAATGGCATTCCATTCGCACTAAAATTGTCAATTGTAAAACTAATTTATATCAGCAACCGTTCACTTATATAATTTTATAGAAGATTTTCAGCTGATAATAGCCAATTAGCACATTGTTATTTGTGAAATGTCTTTGTTAGTGATGAATGATATAGTTGTTACGTGTACACGAACAATTGACTACCCTGATTTTATGTAACACCACATCGCTTCTGTCTGCCAATTGACAACATGAGATGATTTATCTAGAAATGAAATAATTGTAGCCCGGTTCTTGATTGTACCATTATAAGATTTACTTTAAATTCAACATAATACCGCGGTTAGTTCAACTAACCATTAGTCAACTACATTAACATAACATAATTGTTATTGAATAACATGAGTGAATAAGAAAGTAAAATTGTCTATTTTTAATCGAGTTCAATAAGGTTAATTTTTAATGAGACACTTATTTGGAAAATGATATGTTCGCTGGTAAAAACAATCGAAAGTATTTTATAATATTCGCAAGTCTATAATTTGCCTAGCTGTAATTAATTTTCTAAATAAGTCTCAGTTTTACGTAGACGAATTGTTTTTCGCCAACGTGAATTGATACTCGCTAAAAGTTTTTTTTTTTTCAGTTTTTATGGCAACGAATATGCAAACTGCTCGCGGCAATTTTCGTTTACGACACGTGTAGATAATGATTTTAATTCATAAATAAACGATATCGCCGGTTTATCTTCGTACGATAATGCAACTTTTATCACCTTCATGATAGACAGGCAATGAGTGCTGTAAATAATTTTCATCATTGTTTTACCGTAAACGCTTTGTGACGCAAACGGGTGATAACATTTCAACGCTTTGCACATCTGCCCTCCCGATCGTACGGGTTTCCAACACGAGTTCTTAATCGCGGTTTTTCCGATTGTGAATTCGGCCCACCCACAGACGTCCTAGATGTTTTATGACACGGCGAATTATTTCAAACAGCGTTCTAGAAGTTGTCAATTGTGGTGACCCTTATCTGTGGCAGAGCTACGCTGTGGTCGATTTGATCGCATGACCAAAACGGACCAACTCGACCTTCGACCCACAAAATACAGATGTCATCTGACGTGCAGTCAGACGCTCTGAAGCGACAAGCGACAGCTTCCGCCGTTGCGTTCTATTCAGGGCCTTATCTCTTGCGTGAAAGTAAACAGAATTTTTTGTACATAAACATCTTTAGTTTCCTACGAGAATTCGAAGGTTTCGTGCAGGTTTTCCCGTGTGCTATGGCCGTAAATTCTAAAGCCTCGAATCCCCTATTTTTCTCAATGTTTTAAGATCGGTACTTTCGGAAATAAAGGGAAGTTCGCTCGATTTTCGTTTGTTATGTTAACATCTTTTAAAGCGTGCATCTTAAAATAATAAAAACAGGTATGTTTACATTTCCCATTCGTTTGATATATCACTTCATGCATTCCACAAAACTTTATTTTCCTAGTTTGCATTCCAAAATTGACCCTCAAAATTAAAATAAATTTATTTACGCTAAATATTCGTGATCAGGTCAATTTAATGTATTAGTGTATATATCGAATCGCAATTTTTTACCATCTGATAAATCGGAAGAAAACAGGCTTTGACAGACAAACAGACGCGGGATTGATCCCACAAGAGTTTCGATTTTTTATCAAAAGTATGAAACCTTAAAAAACAGATGTCTCGATAGTGAGCTAGTACTTCATTGAGTACCCGACCAATATAATAAATGAAATATACATCACATCGCATCGCTTAACTAATTTTACCATAAATATTTACGATTCTCCTTCGCATTTTATATTTGTTTTTAAGCTCAACTTGTAATCATCCCAAAAACGCTAAACTATTCGTTTTTAGTTCCGTTCACTTGATTATAGAGCTTATATCAAACGCTAAGATTTTTGAACGACTTAGTACGTGTATGAATTGCTGGTTATCTAACTACAGAGTCAGCCCTTTTTTAATCTGGTTCGTTTCCTTTCTTTTCCTTACACTTTTTATGCATCCAATTTCGTACATAATTCATTTTTGCCTTATCGTTGAGCGGATATCGATTACAAACTGAAAATCTATTACTACGACCGCAATTTTCTATATAGAAGGTACAAAAACATGAATTATGTATTTAATCAAAGGCATTACTGTAGTTTATAGAATCCTGCCCTTCAGCCGTCAGCCGCCCACATGCCCTCCCCGAAGCCCGTCTCGTGCCTGTAGATGCTAAAGGATTATACATATTTCATGTTATACACAGTGGAATAATATTAAACATGTTCAGATATATTATGTACGTATAAATATACAATGTATTGTCTGACGAACTAGCATAACGATTCGATGTAAGGCTTAACATAAATGCCGTCAAGAATATATGTACGATTAACTAAGTAGAGGGCCATAAACGAAAAATGCCTTCAAAAAAAAATCAATACAATTGTATGGATATTGGGTAAGAACACAGTCAACACTAGGAAGATGGTTAAAATAGATCCTTAAGACCCTAGAAGGTCAAGACGTGATGAAAACTCTATTTTCGAAAATAGGCTTGAAAACGGTAGTTTTTCGATCCATGAAAATTTTTTTTCACAGTTTAACTTGAAAAGATTGGTGATTTCGGTGTTTTCTTCGGATTCAAGTGAAAAATTAATGCAACTAAATGGGAGTATAAAAGTGTGTTTAATATTTGAGCCGCGCTCTTTACACGGAATGTGGAACGATTAAATTCCATTTTCAGTTCTCGGACATTTCTATTTTCTCAGAACGCTTCACATTTCGGAACCGTAAAATTAAATCGAAATTTACAGACCGAAATCGACGTTTCATTACCGATCGACCTTTTGTTTTTATTTTTTTTTATATCGGCCAAGATAATACGCCCTAAGCATTTTCTATGTAATTTTCACTATATTTATATTAAAATAAAAAAAAAAAGTTAATGTGTTAGTGATTAGGTAATGCATCAAAGCTGTCGATAGAGTTCGCGTTGTAACTTCGACGCAGGAAGAGGAAAAATTATTGCGATTTGTTCGTTTACCGGTTATTGTATTGTATTACCTATACGTATTCGATTGATCCTTAATTTTTCCTGCTAAATAGCCACTTAAGTGTCCTTAGTTTCCAAGGTAACCGTGTTTAGTGAAAAATTGGAATCGGAAAATCGATAATAGCCTGACATTTTTTATATAATAAAATAAAAACCGCTTTCGAAAACCCATTCAAAGAATAGTTTAAACAAACTGTCTTTGATTCATCTTTAGCTGGAACTGACGCCAAAAACAGCTAATTGGTTTTTTTTTTGAAGTCTGTTTAAACAAATATTTAAAATAAGTTTTTGAAGGTATTTTCAGTTATCGAGTAGTTATAATTGCATAATTCGTTTAGCTACTTTGCATGCGTATTAAGCTATGGTTAATAAAACCGGCGAGACATCTCCTTGACCTTTGTACGGAACAAGTGGAAAAACAGTTCCGATTAAAGGTTTATTGTTAACTGGATCTTGCATAAATTACTTTCCCTCTTTCATAAACACTTTTATTCACTTCTACATCATATTAATTCACCCTATATGTACTGTTATTACTACAGAGTTCCGATGTGTTCCTGCTAAGATTGTCGCGTTGACATTATATAATGGAAAGAAAATATGTGAGAAGATCAATAAGTGATTAATTTTAATTCTGTATACATTTAATTCTGTATATAGTTAGTAGAACCTAGTTCTACTAATGGCAATTGAAGAGCTATTTCTGAAGACACATCACAATATTATCTTCTAACTTCAGACCGATTAGGAATGCTGTGGCTTCCGCCATCAGCTCAGCAGTGTGAGGTGATAACTATAATACACAGAAACTTGAATGACTAACAAAAAGAGCTAAAATACACTATATGTGATTATTATATTTTAACCGACTCCATTTTTGATTTCCCATCATCTGATCCTGATTTGGTGACAATGGGACCACCTCGTGAGTATACCCTTTCACAATTGACCGAATTATCGCTGGACATACATAAAAAATACATGCAGACGAACATAGAAGTTCCTCTTTTTTTTTTTGAAGTCAGCTAAAAATATGTAATGAAATGATACATAGATATATTCAGGAAAGTATAATTTGTTTGCGTTTCGCTCGAGGAAGGTTCACCAGTTCACGACACGCCCACCCACCGGAATTACGAGAAAAGTGATCCATTATAGGATTTCAATTTCCGATGATAATATTTTCGCTTAATAGACTAATCAGGTCCGACGGCGCCTCGGCAGAATCTCCAAGTGGCGTCGATACCAAAATAGATTTTGTGATAATTGTTAATTCCCGAGCTATACGATTCGAATGCATTAGTCTCTGATTATACTATACAACCTGAAATGAGGGTTCAATGGTCACGCTCGGTATATAATTGTATTGGCCGAGGTAGGTATTCACGATGTATCCTCATTGCCGAGCATCGAGTGAGGTCAGATGTGGTGCGAGTTGCCGTATTGGATTTGTCACAATTCAGTTCTTTATCGCAATACGATGGATCAAAAAAGAACGATCAATTATTATTATTTCACAAATCCGACTGTATACGATTGTTCGGCCAGCCATTGAAATCGAGTGACCTATCAGACTTTTTTTCTATAGATTTTGTCAAAATTTTGACAAAAACATTTTTTGTTAGTCAGCAACGTTAAATATTATAATATTGTTTAAAAAAAATGAAAACAATTAAATCTCCAATATCATTGTATAACTGTAAGAAGCAATTAACAACATATTATTGGCTGAATGTACTTGCCTCGCCGTCTCTTTGTGACAACAACCTTCGATATAAAAATGTTTAACTCGTGAAGGACAAAATAAGAGCCCAACGGATGTAGCTAGAGTGTTCTAGGAGAATTGATTCAGCGACTGGTGTCTAATTGGCTGTTCTGTGGACGACATGACCTTGTCAGTTAAAGCACTTTTGGAAAGACAATCAGTGGTTAATTAAGATTTTCTGTATACGTTTGAAAAGCAGTTCAGAGTGTAGCTAAGATTTTTAAGAGTGTTAAACCTTCAACGGCGAATGTGTAATTTTTAGGGTTTCGAGCCAAAATGGCATAAACGGAACCCTTAAAGTTTTGTCATGTCCGTCCGTCCGTATGTTACAGGCATTTTATTCCAAAACTACAAAGTTTATATTGATAAAAATAGTGTAGGTGTCTTGTATAAGTCGCTACTTAGTATCGTGGTAATAGAAGCTGAAAACTTTTTTTTAACAAACGTCAACGTGTGGTACATATTTCGATAGTTATTTTGAAAACTTATTAAGGTTTCTAAGCAATTTTTCTGATTACGTGAATGTTTTTGGAAATAATCGCTCCGAAAATTGCAGAAATTGTGTCCTCCCCTTTATTTTCTAAACAAAATGTCTAAAAAATAAAAAAAAAAGTAACAGTGATAACGCTTAATAAATACTTTCAACTAAAATTATTTTGAACAAGATCAGATATACTGTTTTTGAGTTATTGCCGAAAAACTGCGCTTCTCAACAAAAGGATGTAAGTGCCATGAATATACTATATTTTGTAGATGCACTTTACTTTACACTACTTTAATAGTAATGGTAATACCTGCTTTAATAGTAATACCTGCTTGTTTTTTAGTTATAGACGACTAAAGTATTATGACTATTGTGTGCGAGAAACACGGAAAAAGTGTAACAACGTACTTTTTTCTCTGTAGTTAATTTCTTTGAAATAATAACTACGGAACCCTATAATGAGCATTGTCCAACATGCTTTTGACCACTTTCTTTTTTTACTTAAATTAATCCGAACGCCCGCTAAAAGATAGGCATTCTGCGAGATAAAATTTTAAACAACAAAATTCGCTGAGTGACTGACATAGATTTTGAATTCAATGGGTGGCGATGAGCAGGTCGCATCGCTTGTTAAAAACACGTAACCGGTGGGGTACGAAGGTTCTTGAGTGGCGACCGCGAACTGAACGTCGCAGCGCGGGTGAACGGACGATCTGGTCAAAATCGCGGGCCAGCGCTTCTTGCGGGTGGCCAATGATTGTACGTCGTGGACTCGTGGTTATCTAGCGGGGACGCGTGCGCACAGCAGTAGACGTTCGATGGCTGAAACGAACGAATAGTTGTGATTAATTGTGACTTCTTATGAGACAGTGATATCTTCTGGTTGTTCTGGTCAAAGGATACTATCGATCCCTGTCCAAAAATGTTCAGAATTCATGGCTGTCGACATCGATTTGGTACAGCGTATAGCAAAATATATATTGACGCAGTTAAATCATGTCTTTTGACGAAGCACAAATAGCATATCGCGTATTGGTTGCTTCAAATCTGATGAGAGGTGCATATAGTCATAAAAGTCGACGGAGTTCATTTTGAACAATGACTCTCTTTAATTTCCTTTCATCTTCAATCTCTCGATTCGATATACAAACACCTAAACCTTTACTCTGAACTTGTGACAAAACATATTATATAGTACAATCATGACCGTTATCTACGTTTCTAATTATTAAAACAGATTTGTACAAGTGTGTGCGTGAGGAAAAACGTCTTCCGGCCTTCTATTTCTAAACATTTTGAATTGTACTATCAATATCATTACATGACTTGAATTAAAGCGAAATCCAGACAAATTTTTGAATTAGTATTGCCAGTTGAAAATGACGTAAGGGTAATGTAACAACTTCATAGAGATAAGCATAATGATGTTGACAAGTGATGCGGTTTGGAAAGGAGACGGATGAGCAAGAATCGGGAAGAGGATGTGAAATTAAGAAGAGATTTCGTTAGAGCTGAGGATCGATGATGAAAATTAGGAAAAATCGATTTATGACATTTCCTAACTTTGCACGCTTCCGTTACGTTTGATTCTTATCTCGAAGCGTGCTTTGAATCGACGTCGGACTTTGAAATCGGATTTGAAATCTACGGAAATCAAAATCTATCGGAATCGAAAAGCTTAATAGCTATACATATTATTATCTAGGAATGCACACAAGGGACGCATGCAAGGGATGCACGATTTATTTTTCCTTAACTTATTCAGTGGGTTACATGTAATCGATGAAGATGTTTCTTAGTGTGAAGTGCGTTTCATTACGTCGTGGTTTCTAAAATACCGAAATAGATTGTGACAAAACTATGCCTAACATATAGAAAAATATCTATATATAATTTAAAGAGATTTAAATGACATAGTTACGGAACAGACACGGTAACATTTATATATAAAATTTTTGATCTAGCGCCTCGTGAACTATCATTTATCACTCTGCATCTATTGAATTGTTATTTATAGGTATAACAAATTGTGGATTACGTTTTGTCCGCATCATTCTCTACAGTACTACACTAAAACTTAATTCTTCGATGTAATAGATAGAAGATATTGTAAGTCATAATATTTGTATAGGTTTCGTCTCAGTTATGACAATTAAAGTATTTATTTATGTACTTTCTTTAAATATTATTTAATAGTTTTAATTTTTATATCTATCTATATAACTAAAAAATACTAAATGTGCCAATGCAGATTATTCGCACGGCGATATTTTTTTCAATTGTCGCGTCGTGTAACAGAAAAGTTATGAAACGGATAGAAAATAATTTGCATAATAGACACTACTGAAATTAGTTGCATATTTTGTAATATTGTACTTTAAATGATGAAAGGCATTTCAAAGGCAAAACGGACGGCCGGACGGACACCCAGTGTATGCTTATAATAGGGGTACCGATAGTATTTTTTAGTACGAAATCCAAAAAATATTGTTCATTTTCAATACAATTATTACCAACAACATTCAGTCCATTCATCTGACACAACTCGCTTTTGCCTTCCATATTGGAAATAACTTAAGTCTTAAAGTTTGGTATCCAAGATAGATCAAAATATACTTGTGATATAACAAGCAATAAGTAAATATCGCGGTTGGCGAGATGGTGTACTCTCCTTCCGTTGTTTGACTTCGAAGTATATCGATTGTATGGCAAACACAATTTCATTGCAGTAGAGCGTCGATTATCCTAACTAATTGGGGGACATGGGTGTTCGGAAAACTGGTTTTTCCGTATAGTCGAACTGTATTGATTCATCCATACAAATTGAAGTACAGGTGACATAAATTTATCTTCGATGACAAATAGGAATTTAACAAAAAAGTGTAGACAGTCTTGTAATAAAAAAAAAAAAATTAAAAAGTTACAACTAACGCTTACAAAAGTCTTCGATCTTCGCCACGGTGCAGATAGATCTCTTTCACGGAAAGGACAAAACCTTTTTTTAGGTATTTTAAATCTAGAATTTAATTTAGTTTAACGAATCTAGTCTATCGACTAGCGGCTACTTGGAAGTGCATACCACTACAACAAACAAGTGGAGACGAGTGCGTGAACAGTAGCGCAGGCACTGTAATGTAACACGAGTTCGGATAAGCGGTCGTTCGGTTGATCGACGTTCGGATAATCGACGCTCCGCTGTACTTACATTAATTGTTTATCTTAAAGCTTATACGCAATCATCAAAAAAATTAAACCTCGTAAAATTGCAATTTTATTAGAACCAATTTTAATAATACCGTGTTACAATTAAACAAAGAAACTGCTCAAATCCAAACAAGAAACTCCTCATGCGAAGGATAAACGAACTCATTGTCGGTGCTTGTATATTATTACGTATACAAACATAAATATTGCAATCAATTAGCTTAGAAAAATGAAACGTTATATAAACGAATTATATTTCTTTTATCAGGTCAGAAGAAACAGATCGGGGTCTATTTTAAGCGCACGATGGAGTATTGCGCGCGCCAATGTAACACGCCATGAAGTTAGTGAGGTTATCCGAGTGGTGCGCAAACTCATTCCTGCTCCGTTGTACAATAGCAGCGCGACGCGCATGTGCGCAGTGTCTTATTCAATCGCTCAGTCGTTCAATTCCATAAAGCCATTATAGCACGTGTTGCAAACGTAACGAAGTCGCAATAAATATTGCAATAAGTATTTACACAAACTTCTAAAGAATGGATGTTTTATACTGTGATTATGGTTTATTCACGCACGAGAAGTACTACTTCATTCATTCTTACAATAATTAAACAGATATTTTTTTTGTATGCATAGCGTGATCTACAAAATGATGCCAAATTCATGCAGAATAATTGTGTGGTTTGTAATAGAAGAGGATAATGCAAAAATGTGATCTTTAATAATACATTTTCGATGAGATCTAAAACTACACACGCCTACATGAAATTATTAAAAAGGGAAAAAACTTGCGTAAATATTCTGAAAAATGATTAAACCTCCAGGACATCACTAAAACTTTCCGCTGTAATATTTATGGATGTGTCTTTGAATTCTTAGAATATAAATATTGCCTTTGAGTTTTTGAGATTTTTGGGCTCAAAATTTGATAGACGGTTGACCCTGCTGGCCATCCCTAAAACCTCTCGTTGTGATATTTATAGATGTGTCTTTTAGTTCCTTGAGTTACAAATATTGTCTTGAGTAAAATAAAAGAGCAATAAACACTTGACTTGAAAAGACCGATTTTAGTGCTTCTTCAAGCTTTCCAAGCTCAAAAATATAGTTCTAATGCGATCTGAGCTCTTCGAGTTCAAAAATGTATGTGTTTGTAAAAAAAATGCAATGTAAAAAAATGCTTTATTTTTTAATTTTTCAAATGTAATATTTTTCGAACATGTTCGAACAGAAAAAGATGATCGAGTACTAAATATCAATTCATCGTGAGTTTTGCATATTATTTTGAAAATACTCATTTTCTTTAATCATTTGTTAGCAATGTATCACTAATAAACTCATTGATTGTAATGCACTTTATAATGATCGACGTTGTTTTTTAAATAGAAGGGCTACCAATAATTAGATTTTGGAAATCGTCGGTATGTAGCTCAAAAATATTCTAGAAAAACACCATTTCATAATTCTTTCAAGACACACACGCATACTTACATACATGCAGGCATCACTCGGAAAATGATTAAAATAGATTTCTAGAATCCTAAAACGTCTAGATCTGTTGAAAATCCTTTTTTCAAAAATCTCATTAAGAACAGTAATTTTTCTCATTATATTAAATTTGGCATTAGAGCGAATGTCTCAATTTTTATAACAGGAAGTTGAAAATGATATTCTTTTCATATTTCAAAAACGTTATCTTTCGAACACGTTATTTCATTTTGATCTGCTTTACGGTATTCAACGGTTTTCGAAGCATAAAAGATGGCCGCACCCAACATAAACCATTAAGATTTTACATGTTATTTAAAAAAAAAACATTATTTTACCGAATTTTTTTTTAAAGAAAATATTGGATCGATTTAGAAATCTATCAGTATAGCTCACAAGATATTGCAAAAATAATACTTTTTGAAAAATTTTTCTCCAACATTAGCTCTTGAACAAATCATCTATAGATTTTCATGGAATATGCGGCTGTCGATGCATCGATTTGAGGAAAAGAGCTGATTAAATTTTGGTATTGATCTGAATAGTCTAAAGTTATTTCAAAAATTTCTGAAAACTTTATTTTTGATATGCACACACGTTTTTACGCACAAACATATGCGATCATGCACACGTATATTCACACGCGCGCGCGCGCATACACATACGCAATCATACTATATATCACTCGGAAATCATTCTGACATCACTCGGAAAATGTTCGAAATAGACTCTTAGGACTCTAAGATGTCAAGATCCGATGAAAACTTGATTTTCGAAAATCGCACGGAAAACAGTAACTTCCTACTGTTATAAAAACTTTTCGAATGTCATAGCTAGAGGTTAAGTCCTAATACATCTAGCACGATCCCCTCTGACCTCAGATCAGTTTCGGCACTTGTGGCATTGCAACAATGTCGCTTATTGCAACGAAGATTACGTCCTGTGCCATGTATCATAATCCATTAGAGCCACTTTTGCTGTCACAGAAGGCCAAGTGTGACCAATCACCAACGAACATCGCAGGATATTTTGGACTGTCGTGGACTAGAAGCGTGTAAGTACACCTTACTTATTCAAATCCATGATAAATGTCACGGTAATATATTTTTGATGTAATTACTCGTACGTGATGTACTCCGAATATTTCGCGCAGTTCATAAATAAAATAATCTAGAAGTAAGATAAGTATTACGTCTCGAAGGCGATGGTAGCTCAGTGGTTAAGTTGCTTTGCCTTCGAACCGGCAGGTCCCCGTTTCGATCCCGATCACGGCGAGAGAACTGCCAGATAAGTTTTTGAATGAAGTCGAACCACACGCTCCGTGCACGCCTCGAAGGGCGCGTTAAGCCTTCAGTCCCGGAAGTTATCACCGTACCGATGATGTTGGTGGTCAGCAGCTCCCAATCGGCAGGTTGAGGCAGGCAGCAGGCCAGCGCGCGGGAGTGTAAACCCTCGATCTAAAACAAAAGAATGCGGGAGAGTGCTTTAGCGGTGCGGTAATTGACCCTGAAACAACAACACTGATATTCAACACATTTTCATTTGCACCTTTTATGCTTTTTCATTCGTTCGAACCAATTTTCGAACGTGAAGGCAACATTTCGCGTGGCGATCGAAGACTTATTATAGTTCCATCTTGCTCGGTAAATGTTAAAACTCTCATGTAAACAAAGGCGGCTCGTCTTAAAGAGCGCTGGTGCAGTGCACTCCCACAAAAATTAAGTAATAAATATATTTCTTTATGTAACCTATAATACTTATATACATTCTACTATACCTGCCTATGCACTCATAATAACAGATTACTAGAAATTACCTACGCGTATTGAGTTGAAAGTTCTCTAACATATTTGGTGTTAAGTTGCAACGAGTGGAGCGCCAGCGATTGCGCTCCTATGGAGCAAACTTTAGTACAATCTTCTGCACTGTATTCAAGGAGTGCGAAGAGAAACATCGACACGGTTCGACGCGTGAAACAAAAGATTTTGTATGAGAAATGAACTTCATCTGAGCGCCGCTCTTGCGCTACGTTGCCAGATCGCGGTGCGTGATGGCGAATGACACGCGGAGAAATGCGTTGTTGCCGTCCATCATGTAAACAAACAAACGTGTATTTTAAACCGGTTATTAGTGTCGTGTCGTGTGTCGGTTTGTTGGTTATTTTACGGGAGTTTTATAATTTACGTATTAAAAATAATTGTGCGCAACGTTTGTGTTAAAATGGAACAATACAATGTGACTTTTATTAAACATTGTGAAAACTCTAGAAATGCGTCTCAGAACTGAAAGCAGGGACCACCACGGCCTGAAATTGCACTTACTCAAAATGTCGTTCGAAAACTAAAACTTATAAGCGTGCTTTTAAATCTGAACAATATATCAAAACACCTTGGTTTGTGTGATTGTGAAGACAGTAATAATTATTTTGTTTCCTCGTACTCGGGAAACAAAGTACCTACCGCCCACAGACGAAATGGAATTATAATACACGTACAGTGAAAGCTATACACGATAATTTAGAGCCTCTGAAAAGAGTGTATGCAAGCAATAATGGACAGTCATAACAGTGATCCCGATAGCTACAATCAAGCTCAATCGCTCCTTTCATATTCAAATAATGAAAACTTTTTGGCTGAACTTTCATGCGACGCTTATGCCGCATTGTGAAATGTTGTTTAAATTTTACAGTCTCGATCACTTGACTCGATTAAAATCATGAATGAAGTC
This sequence comes from Eumeta japonica, assembly GCA_005406025.1. Taxonomy (NCBI): domain Eukaryota; kingdom Metazoa; phylum Arthropoda; class Insecta; order Lepidoptera; family Psychidae; genus Eumeta; species Eumeta japonica. The sequence continues at coordinate 354,583 of BGZK01000570.1, forward strand.
AGTAAATTCGAAAGAGCCATAAACGAGTTACGTAATGCAGTTCCACCACCTTCGCCGAAGAAAAACGTCGTCCTGATGACGTAAATCATTCAGTTATGAGAAAAGAAGTATGTGACGTTTAAGAGTGCAGATTAAAGACAGATACATACGAACCATTTATTGGCTTCTAAATTGTTCTAAACAGATAGATTTGCGGACTACAATAAGAGTTTTCCTGAAGATGATTTTAAAATGGTAAACACTACAATTTCCTAGAAAACCAAACTAAAAATGAGTTGTTAGTAATTTATAGCAGAAGATTTTCACAATGCTGACGGCGCTGTTGCTTTTACTTCAATATTTTATGGAATTTTCATTAGAATCTGTATTTGCTGAAAGCATGAAACTTTAAATATTGTATGCACTATTCCTATGACCTCAGTAGAAAGTGAACGCTGTTTTCGACGTTAAATAAAGTAAAACGTTTACGCGCAATACTATGGCGCAAGACCGTCTTAATGCGTTATGTATGATAAGCATAGAAAACACTTAATTAATTCAATATCAGATTTTCACAAGAAAGTGATAGATGTCTTCGCTCGCCAAAAGACCGGCGAATTTATTTTTATATAAACAAAGTTAATGGTAAGATCTTGTTTTTGTTTTTATTTTTTATTGAACACCCATAAAAATATGTCACGAGCCGCCTC